>OV928033.1:0-525000 GCA_931315375.2 Opisthograptis luteolata | reverse complement strand
CAATTTGCTTTGCAATTCAGATGTCCGTTTCGAAGCTCCAGTATCTGTACTGTAGACCGCTGTTGAAAAAACTGTCGAAATGTAAACTCGCCGTTGTCCTTGGAGGTGGCGACGGGTAACCCAGTGGCCGGGTTTGGGCAACCTCGGCTGCGGAGTACCTATTGGTAACTAGCTACACTCGTCTTTGTTATGCCGTTGTTTACAGACAGTAAAGCGACTATTTTCATATATGCTTACTAAGTGCACTCGCTCTGTTGTTTTTTTCTTCCTTGGAATCAATTAATTAGCTTCATTAAAATCAACTTACCTTAGTTTGGTGTTAGGGCGTTTTCAAGCGTTCGCCTGGCTAGCTACCATCCTCACGTTAAGATTCTTACACCAAGCACTTTTAGGTGTGTTCCGGCATCTTCCCTTGAGAGCTAGCTTACTGTCCAGGAGTAGCGTGATGCCACCTTCGATCACCTCATCACTTAACATAAGGTGACTTAAAGTGAAACTTTAAAAAAAACTTTTTGAACCCGCAATCCCAGCACGCTTCGCAGTCGGCCGCTGGCCCAATGAGTCACGGTGGTCATCTATTTAATATTATTGAAGATTTTGGCCTAACTAGCCCATCTACTAACTAGATATTAAATTTAGTGGCACAGGGTGAGTGTTAAAACGAAAGTATCGCTCGTGAAGATCATCATCACCATCATCACCACCAGCATCATCATCAGCTGGAAATAGTCCACTGCTGAACAAAGGCCTCCCCTCTGAACGGCCACGGCTCGTAAAGATGCTCATTAATATTGAACACTAATAATATATAATTGAGTTTAAGCGATGATGGCTCAGTGGTTGTGACATCGCCTTGCGACCCGTAGATCGGGGGATCAAATCCTGCAATGAGATTTGAACGTTCTGTGAATGAAAACGTCGAAGTTAAACCTTAGCTTTATTGTAGGATATTTTCAAGTGCTCGCCTGACTAGCTACCACCCTCAAGATAAGAATCTGCCAGTTTCCCTTGAGAGCCATGATTTTCTTCAACGAAAGCTCATGCTTACTGCAGGAATCGCACCCACGACTAAGTACACAATTAATTGTACTGCATATAGAATAGTGGAATATAGGCAGGCAGTATAGTGGTTTATATGTATCGTACTTAGGTGATACTGTGGTGTCAAAAGTTTGCATATTTTAACGTCTGTTTTCTTATTGTTTTGCAGATTCAAGGAGGAGCCTGGTCCGTCACCGGCCACCAGCCTTGCAGGTACGTGCATTTGATTTCCATTTTTAGGGTTCCGTGGCCGAATTACAAAAACTGTATTTTTTATATATATTTGAATTGGCCGTCGCTTTGTCACATTCTATCAGAACCGCGTAGTTTCTCCAGTAAGTTTATATAATTATTAATTAGGTTTGAAAATGAAATTTTACATTTGAGATGCTTCAGATTTGAAATTAATGGGATGATTGGGTTTTTCATTGAACTATGAAATAAACATTGATTTAATATATATCCCATAAAATAATGATTAGAATCTATATTTGATTTGACATCAAAATAACATATAAAGAAAACAATTAGTCAACATATGACGTATAAGAACTCAAATAAAATTTAAAGAACCGATCTATTATTATTATTATTATTCGGAAAAATTGGTTCCGAACCTTATCGTGTGTATCTCTTAGCGATCTTTGTTATTTTCGACTTGTTTTTCAGTGCATTTTTTTTGCGTCTGGCCGCGCCCTTTTCCCGGCGCCTGACATTGTAACTTTGTAATTTGCGTAAGTCCTTAGGCCGCCTACAGCGTTGCGACATGCGTCTTAGTACTTTTTACACATGCGTGAAGTTTGATTAATAGATTGAGTTTTTTTCCAATACTAGAGTGTGTAAGAAGAAAGCTTAGCTAACGAAGAAAAATATTCTTAATGAAATTTAGCGTCAAATAGAAGATTAATTTTAGCAGTCATAATAATTTATTATGAAATTGACAAATATTGCATTAGACGTAGTCGTGAGTGGGGTCCGCGACTTGGCAAACGTAGTAGTATAAGACACCCTGCGACTAGGCGACGACTTGCGCCGATTGGCTGCCAGGAGTTGGATGAGAAGAGTGGCGTACCTTGGGAGAGGACTATGCCCAGTAGTGGGCTGAGACAGATTAATGTTGGTGATGATGAAAAGCGTAATTGTGCAGTCAACTTATATGCTTACTTTTCACTGAAGTGTCAAGGGCTCGCATCTACAATTCTGAGTTACAAATCGATTCCTGTTGCATCCGGCCTGTTGAAACTAAAAATATCCTTTGTTTTTGAATGCGTATTGCTACTCACAATCTGAAGATAATCAAACTTGCATACGGCCACGTACGATGGAACCGGCGAAATATTTGAGTTGTTTTATCTATAGATCACTACGTATTTACTTGAGAACCTTCTTGTTTTTTTCGTCCGTTACAACTTACAAGGCAAAAAATATAATAAAACCTCTGCTCTTACCTAACAACTAAGCTCCTAGACAAAATGTAGGTAACTAATTTGAGTAGGCGCCAAACAATCTATAAAATTGATACAGCTCCAATCGATTTGTTCCGGCAGCCTCACTTGATAGTTCCCAATCCAGGTGTAATGTGGCGCCACCGTAGCGTGTAATTTTTTATACCTACTCTTCTTGTTTTTATTTTTATACTAGGTTTCTTTCTACTTTATTTTGCTTCTAAATACGTAGGACCTTTTTTTTTTTTACTATTTACAGGGTAGCGTTTGACTACAAGTCACCTGATGTTAAGTGACGTTGTGGTCGAAGGTGGCGCCACGCTACACCTGGACTGGAAACTGGCTCTCAAGTGAGGCTGCCGGAACACACCGATAGGTGCTTGGCGACAGATTCTTAACAAGAGGGTGGTAGCTAGCCAGACGAGTACTAGATAATACCCTACCACCAAGCTATGGTTTCATCACGATGTTTTCCTTCACCGAAAGCTCAAGCTCATTGTAGGATTCGAACCCACGTCCTACGGATCGCAAGCCGACGTCACTACCACTGAGCCATCATCGCTATAAAACAACAACTTTAAACAAAGCCTTTTTATTTTACTGCCTAATTTACTCCGTTAATTTTTTTATAACCAATGAATACATTCATTTACTTACGTGATGGGTCATCTAATTCTATTTATATAATTAGGTACCAATTTTTAAGTTTTTCCGTGTAGATGCGGAGAAAATAAGCTGTGACAGACGAACAGACCGAAACGAGACAGATCCCATAAGGTTGCCATTTTTTCATTAGATGTAAGGAATCCTAAAAACCAACTTGGATTCGTGCGTTCATTTGCGTTTGGGACCATCTGGGAATCGACCTTTCATAGTAAAAACAAATATTAAACGACCTGTTGAGAAGGCGCCTACGAAGTAGCTACTAGCAAAAAAAACTGCTAAGGCACAACACCCCTCTTTTTGCATCGATGGTTAAATGAACAGACATACTTCACCATGCTAATTGTGAAGAAATCTCGATTATCGGCGAATCTCGAGACAGCGCTGGCTATCCTATCCACTAATGGCACGGCTTTACGAAACCTCTCCTTTTTCTGCACACCAAACCCAACTTTAACAGACCGTCTCAAACACTGTTTTCAATTGCCGAATTACAAAAACACGTTTGATTAGAAGCTAACTCGTTCAGCGTAGCATATCAACAACCTTAGTACTTATTTCTGCAAAGTTATGGTATATTTTAGCTTAGACCGGGTTCCTAACAAACGAGATAGGTTCAATGACCTGAGTAAAGGTTTGCTTCCTGCGCTAAAAGGCAGGAGCTGGTCATTATTGGCTAATCTGCGTCAAGATGTGATATCTAATATAAATAGAAACGATCTTAGTAATGTAAAACGTTTGAACAGATTTGTTTTCTTAACACTTTACGGGGTATCAATTGACCACAAGTCAATTGATGTTAAATGACGATGTGGTCGAAAGTGGCGCCACGCTACGCCTGGACTGTGAACTAGCTCTCAACACACCGTTATGTGCTTGGCGACTGATTCTTTACTTTGTAGATTCTAAAATATGTTTCGAGTTAAATGACGTCAGCACCAAGCACCTATCGGTATGCTCTGGTGCTTTTTGTAAACTATCAAAACTAGTGATGTTTAGTGTCGAAGTGGTCGAAGGTGACGCCACGTTACACCTGCTTTGTAAGTGTCACACCACAATTCATTGATAGCGGTAAGTAGCCAGACAAGCACTAGCAAATAACAATGGCCAAAACGGACCTGAGGTTGTATAAAAACGAGCTATGTATGAAAAAAAATGTAATTTTAGTCCTAATAAGATTATACAAAACGATATTTCAAGGCGAGTCCAGAAAAATGAAATTATTTTTTTCGATATTGATCTTCTGGAAGATCGATTCAGATCAGGCAACCCAAACCTTTGTTTGCTTTTGCTACGATACTATTCTACAATTTTTGTTTGTACTCCTTTTTCTTTTTCTGAACCTGACTGAATCTCACACACCAAAAACTGTTATAGGCCGGTCGTATAACTTTAATAGACTATTTGTAATTTTTATACAAAATATATTGCGGTCAGGTCCAAGACAGTATGAAAAGTGGCCGATGTTCTTTGGACATACGAAGCCAACGTCACTAACACCGAGCTATCTTTGTTTTGTTTAGTTGTTTTTTAATAAATAGCTGGTTGGATAAGTAGTTAGGTTGATTTCAAATACAACCCGATGACGTGATTGGAACCATAATATCCGTTGGCTGAATGTTAACTTGTTTGCCAAACTTTATGAATAAAATTTTAAAGATTATGAATATATTTTTCCGTCAAACGGTTCAGAGGTGTGGCTAGGAAACATTTCTAACTTATTGAATTTTAACAAAGGTTGACCAAGATGCTGGCATTATTCAACGTGGGAATGCTTGACACCACCTCGGTCTGTCCTGCGCTACCTCCTGCCAGTCCTCCACCTGGAGTGAGCGCAAGTCCTTCGTAACTTCATCCTTTCAACGATACCTGGGACGGTCGTCCCATGATCCTCTCTCATTCTTTCGAGGTGGCCAAGCCAGCGAAGTTTGTGCACTGTAATATAGCTAACTCGTTGCGCCCCGCGGATTCACCCGCGTCTTCCCGTTATCCCGCCATTTTCAGGATAAAAAGTAGCCTATGTGTTAATCCAGGGTATTCTCCATTCTAAATTTCATTTAGATCCGTTTAGTAGTTTTTTCGTGAAGGAGTAACAAACATACATCCTCGCAAACTTTCAATTTTATAATATTAGTAGCATGATATTTGGTTCGGACGGCAGTTTTTAATTTCTGTTTTTTCTGTGTCTCCATACTCCATCCTCAGATTGTTAATGCACAGTAAATATTTATAACTCATCAGTACCCCTAGTAACTCTTTGCCCCCGGTCTAACCCCCGCTTAGATTCCTACAGGACCGTGCATTTTTTCAGATAAACATTTTCCTTTACCTTGTTTTCTATAAATACTTATAGATATCCCTGAATACGATTTCGTATACGTATAGTCAATCACAAGTAGCAACAAACGCGTATGAAATATTTGCTATATGATTTATTTTCATAAGGCGCTTTCAGATGAATTATCTAACTACATACATTTATAAATATTATTTCCTTAAGTTTAAGTTACTTAGACATAAATTGAGTAAGTAGGATATAAATAATAAAATAAAAACACTTAACTAAACCTTAAAATATATTGCCGCGTTGAACGGCAATGCTTATTAAATTTGTTGCGCAAAATAACGGCCAGCATTTTGGTCACGGAGAGCATCAAACAGTCGCTTCGAAAAAAAAAAATTAAATATAGGTACATATATATCATGTAACCTGAGTATGACCTGCGTGAATTAATTAAGACCAATTAACACCAAATCTTTATTTTCTAAGAAACTAAAAAATTTTTTTTTCATATAAAGCTACAAATATAATAAATACATCTCTAGGTACATTTGCTTTCTTCCTAACTTACATATTTATTAAGTTATCTTACTTTGAATGCCAATTTTTCTAGTTTCTAGCGCTTTTACTCTAAACATTCGCTCATATCTTTTAACTTATTTAGACCTACGTTGGGTTTTACCTTTATACCTTTTTACATGCTTTATCTAATATAACTTAGTCGAAATACCTAACATTGCACATTTTTCATTAAATAGCTATAAAAGTCGTTAAATAGATTACGTGACATGACAATGTCCCTAGTCGGCCAACTTCTTACGGTTGCCTCAAATATTACTAGTTATTCATTTCCTGATACGTTACATTAGTTTCACTAATTTAAATTAAATAAAAAACAAATTAATTATTCCTAACAAGTACGGGCGATGGATCGTTCCCTCTCTTTCCCTCTCGTAGACGGCGCTGCGTCATAGGCCTCTCTTTCCTACCTATGGTGGATCTTTCACCCATCGCTAGCTAAACATTAATTATGTTAGTCGCCGACATCCTCCCCCTTGTGCTGAGCACAGACTCCTGACCCGGAGACTCCCGGCTCCTTCCCATCTGGCACGCTGACTCGTTCGTTGATCTCAGGCTCGTCGACTCGTTCATTGACCTCAGGTTCGTTGACTCGTTCGTTGACCTCAGGCTCGTCGACTCGTTGTTCGGCGTCTTGGGCTGGCACCAGTAGCACCACCTTGGAGCTCGGGCGCTTCAGGACCTCCTGTTGTGCGGATCTCGACGACTCTCGTGCGGCCATCCGGTCCAGGGTAGGTGTGGACCACTTCTCCTCTCGGCCAGGTGCAGCGCGGTAGTGTGGAGTCTACAATGAGGACAGTGTCTCCGCATTGCAGGTCTCGAGTGGCTGCCTTCCCGTCGATTCTTCTCGGGATCAGAGTTGGTAGGTACTCTTTCACCCATCTGCTCCAGAAGTTGTCAGCCAGCCGCTGCGCCACCTTCCAGTTGCGTCGCCCCGTGAGATCGTCTTCGGTGAATGCCCCCAGCCTTGGGAGCCCGCAGGATCTTCCGATGAGGAAGTGGTTCGGCGTGGGTGCTTCCTCATCATGATCATCAGTTTCGACGAGCGGCCGCGAGTTTATGCTCGGCCTCCAGTACCAGGGTGTGAAGAACTTCTTCCTTGGGATGTTTTTCCTTGAGGGTCACCGCCAGGGCCGTTTTGATAGATCGGGCCAGGCGTTCCCACGCTCCTCCCATGTTCGGAGCGCCCGGTGCGATGAATTTCCACCGTACGCCAATCTTCTCAGACGACTTCTTCTTTCTTCAAACCTTCTAGGGCTTCCTTCAGTTCTCTGTTGCTCGCCCCGAAGTTGGTCCCGTTGTCGTTGAAGATGGACCTGGGCATTCCTCTTCTTGCCGCCATTCTTCGCAGTGCCAGGATCATGGAGTCCGACGACAAGGACGCTGGGAGCTCGACGTGGACAGCTTGTTGTGAGGCAAGTGAAAAGAGCTCCCCATCTCTTCTCTTGGCGACGGCCCACAGTCACCGTCATGGGCCCGAGGTAGTCCACCGCTGAACACTTGAATGCTGGTTCCCCGTAGTGAAGTCTCTCCTTCGGCAGGTTCCCGGTCGGCAGCTGTTGTGGCGCGCTTCTGTAGGCTTTGCACCACTGACACTGATGAATCGTCGCTCGTACAGCTGACCGCAGTCCCAGCATCCAGTAGCGTAGTCTTACTTCGTTGATGACTGTCGCGTGATTTCCGTGGTTAAAGACCCTGTGAAATTGCTCGATTAGAAGTCTCGTGATGTGATGCTTGCTGTCTAGCACCACTGGTCTCTTGAAGTTCTTCTCTATCCCTGAAGCTGCGTCGATTCTTCCCCTGGCGCGCAGTAACTCTTCTTCTAGAATTACGTCGACCTTTTTCAATTTACTCGATGTGCTGAGTGGTTTCATCTTCTTTATGGAAGCAATTTCTTCCCGGAAGCTTTCTTCTTGGCTTCTCCTTAATAAAATCTTCTCTGCCGTTTCCAGATGCGTGTCTTCCAGTGGCAGAAACCTTCTTTCTTGCCTCTTCTGCTTTCAATCTTCGTTTTCCCTTTTTTCTTACATGTTCTCCAGGTGGGGTCATCTTTCTCCTGTTTCCTGGAGACGTTCACTTGGTGCTTCTTTCTTCTGCACAGTTCGACGAACTGAAGTACTCTCGCTGTTGCTCGTAGTAATCGGTTCCAATTCGAGAACCTCGCTGGCTCCGGCGTCGGGTACGACGTACCGTCGTCCTTGGTCTTCAGTACAGCTACGAGGAGGCTCTCCTTCTCTTCTCCCGTCGGCTCGGCCTTGAAGGAGCGTGGTTTGGGCCACGATTCTTCCTCTTCTCGCAGGAACGCTGGCCCGGTGTACCATCGATGACTTCCGGTGAACTCCTTCGGGATGTCTCTCGTAGCGTCGTCTGCTGGGTTCTGCGCCGTCGGCACCTAGCGCCACTGTTGAGGCTTGGAGGTGTCTTCAATCTCCGCGAGTCGATGCGCTACGAAGGGCTTGAACGTTTTGGGGTCGGTCTTGATCCATGACAGAACCGTACTGGAGTCTGTCCAGTACGTCTTCTTGGTCACATCGACTTCCAGTTCTTCTTCAATGGAGTGCGCCATCCGGGTTCCCAGCAGAGCGGCTTGAAGCTCCAGTCGTGGAATGGAAACTGGTTTCAGCGGTGTCACCTTCGCTTTTCTGGCCAAGAGTGCCACGTCGAATCGGTCGTCCTTCGTTGTCCCGTTGCCTCCAGAAGACCGCGCAGGCGTATGCTACTTCGCTAGCATCGGTGAAGACATGCATCTCCCCCTCGTGTCGGGAGTGCATGACGCATCTCGGGATGCGAAGGTCCTTCAGCAGGTCCAGGTTCTGAAGATAACTTTTCCAGGCTTCCTTGTTCTCAGGCGTGATCTCGTCGTCCCAACCCACTCCGCTTCTCCATATGTCTTGTAGAAGTCTTTTTCCCTGGATGAGCACGGGCGATACCAACCCCATTGGGTCGAAGGTCGACCTCACGGCACTCGTGACTTCTCTCTTGGTCGGAGTCTTCTGGTGCGTGACGACTTCTTCGTACACGTTCCGCAGGCACGTTCGGAAACCCATTTCGTCTTCTTCGGTGAACCATCTCAATCCCAAAGTCCTCCTTGGATCCCAGTTCGACTTCTTTACTTGAAGCTTCTTCGCTCGTTATTCTTCCAAGAATCTTCGGTAAGTTGGATGCCCACCCCCTCAGCTCGAATCCCGCTTTTCGGTGGATGAAGTCTACTTCTTTGGCCGTCTTGATTGCTTCGTCTTCTGTCAGGAAGCTGTGCAGGTAGTCATCCATGTAGTGGTTGCGTTCGACTGCTCGCGCTGCCTCTGGGTGTTGATCCTTGAAGTCGTTGGCGGTCTTGTTCTTCACGAAGATCGCGGAACTCGGAGAGCAGGCCGCGCCGAAGATGACCGACGTCATGCGGTATTCCTTCGGTGTTCCTGTTCGCCGGTCTCCTCGCCACAGGAAACGTAGACTGTCCCGATCCTCTTCTCTGATCTTGATCTGAAGAAACATCTCCTTGATGTCCGCCACTACAGCCACTGGATGCCGTCTGAATTGTAGTAGCACCCCGAACAGTGACTGCAGAAGATCTCGACCCGGCAGAAGCACGTCGTTGAGACTCCTCCCTTCGTGCTTGGCAGCAGCGTCGAACACTAATCTCTTCTTCGTCTTAGTCGGATGTGTGACGGCGAAGTGAGACAGGTACCACTTCCTCTTCGATGTTGACTGGTGTTGAACTTCTTCAGCATACTTGTTATTCAGTAAGTTCTGTACTTGCTTCCCGTACTCTTCCTTGAGACTTGCATCTTTATCCAGCTTCTTTTCGATGTTCCTGAGACGATTCTCGGCCGACTTGTAGTTGTCCGGCATCTTCTCATCTTCGTTCTTCCACAGAAGGCCCACCTCGAAGCGTCCGTTTTCTAACCTTCGACTGGTCTTCTCCAATATTTCCAGGGCTCTTCCCTCAGCATCTGTGGTCGGTCGACGTGGTTCTACTTCCAGTGATTCCACGGCAAAATGTTCCTTGATCATCTTGTCGAATTCTTCTTCTTTCGTATTGACGTGCGTGCAGGTGACGGAGTTCACTTCTCTCGATGCCCCGCTGTCGGATCCGTTTAGCACCCATCCCAGGTACGTAAGTGATGCGACGGGCTGGTTGTTCTTCCCTTTGCGCGTAGCCTTCGACACGATCAATTCCCAGTTATCTTGACCAATCAATAACCTTGGCGGCTCTTTTTCGTAGCATAGCTGATCTGCCATCTTGCTGAGGTGCGAGCATTCTTCTATTCGTTTTCTGTCCATCCTCTGAGGTGTCAGGTGCAGGTCATCTATTGTTCGCGCTCCTGTGATGGTCCTCTTCCTTGTCTGGTGGCGGCCCTTTATCTTCATGTTGATCCTCATGGAGTCCTTCTTCACAATGGTTTTTCCTCCCACTGTCTCCAGGGACAAGCTTTCCCTGGGTCCCGTGAGTCCAACTTCTTTCGCCACTGAAGAGTCCAGCATCGTGACCGTTGACCCCTCGTCCAGCAGAGCCAATACCTTGGCTGTTCCTTTCGGCCCGTATACTTCCACGGGCACCATCTTCAAGTATGCCCTCCCTGTCCTCGCGGCGTTCACCTGGAGCATGACGTTGTTGGCCACTTCTTTCTTCTCTTCTCTTTCCTCCGTCCTCTGCTCCGGCTGCCGGTCCTCGTGGAGAAGGTGATGGTGCCATCTCTTGCAAACCTTGCACGGTGGCCGCTTACACCCCTCCTTGCGATGACGTCCTTGAAGACACTTGAAACATACTCTTGCTTTCTTCACGATTTCCCATCTTTCGCTCTTCGATGCTGCCAGAAACTTTTTGCACTCGAAGACGATGTTCTCCTAGTCGGCCAACTTCTTACGGTTGCCTCAAATATTACTAGTTATTCATTTCCTGATACTTTACATTAGTTTCACTAATTTAAATTAAATAAAAAAAAAATAATTATTCCTAACAAGTACGGGCGATGGGTGGATAGTTCCCTCTCTTTCCCTCTCGTGGACGGCGCTGCGTCATAGGCCTCTCTTTCCTACCTATGGTGGATCTTTCACCCATCGCTAGCTAAACATTAATTATGTTAGTCGCCGACAGATAGATTTGTTCCTTTTTGTTTTGATTATAGAAAACTACCTTTATTTTGAAACTAGCTGTTCCCCGCGGTTTCACCCGCGTGGGCTACAGCTTTATGCATGCAGTCTCAGCCCGATCGGTTTAAAATTGACAAACTTTCATACAAACTTTCATCCCCTATTTTATCCCCTTAGGGGCAGAGTTAATCAAAATCCATTCTTAGCGGGGATGCCTTTGTCATAACATTTACCTGCATGCCAAATTTCAGCCCGATCCGTACAGTGGTTTGGGCTTTGCGTTGATAGATCACTATGTCAGTCAGTCACCTCTGAATTATATATATTTAGATAAACTAACACAATAGGAATCATTTATGTTCGCTGTTAGTTGATCCCGGAACATTGTATGTATTTCTAACTAATAATAAAAAAGATTTGCTGATAATTTCCGTACTTTGAAGATATCAGTTAACTACTAAGTATGTAGTACAGATTAACGCAGTTGTTTTGAGTTTTTTTAACAATGGTGCTAAATATATTGTCAGTCAGTGGACTTGAGTCTCGACTGCGATCGATTTGATAAAATCTTGCAGTTGCAATACCAACGCGTTCAAGTTACCTATCACGTGCAGCGGAAAATGCTTACAAAATGTTGCATGATAATTTCCTAAATGTAAATGCCAAGGATTCTCGGACTTTTGGTACAGTTTTTGTAATACGCTTTTATGAGGTGGACATTATTCCTAAATCGGGCGGAAATCGCGGAATTGATTTCGTTGTAAAAAAATAGATACCTACAGAATCTTGAAATTCAAATTTCTCTAACCAGCTCAGGTACCAAAGTAATATGAAAATCGGTCAATAAGTCAAGAACAGTGGTCGTCGTCCTATTGTCAATATCGTTACAAACTAGGAAATTATGGTACAAATGTATGAGTGTGTGCGACCTAGTCATACATGTTAAACAGGATGAGTTGCAGCCTAAGTACACGCAGTTATGCATATACTCAGATAGCATTTTGATCTAAATCGTTTCAAAATGTTTATATCGGCCTGGCGATTGAATAAACTATTGTTCAAACAATTTTGTTAGACAACTTTAGCTATCACGGAGCAAGCAAGTTCTATATATAAAAAAAAGTTAGTTAGTTTCGTTTTATTTCATTTTTGCTTGTTTTTGTTTTTATTTTTCGAAAGCGTGTGGTCTAGTAGACCAATGATATGAACCAGTTGGCACAAATGTCGCGGCTGACGCTCAAATTTTTATTTTTATTTTTGGCCTATTCCACCGTCGAACTGTGTTTGGCTGTATGGGTTTCGATGCCTTAGCATTTTTGCATTGGACAAACGTGAAAATAAGATACGGCCTAGGGTGTCCCTTAAATTTCAATGTCAATATATTTTTACGCATACCGTCTAAAAACTTTAGTATTGACCTAATATAATACAGAAATAAATATTGGCCCGATTTATAAACGATAACCCGTGCCGACTTGAGTTTTTAACTTATCCATACAAGTTGCGCGGGTGCAGCGCTGCGACCTGTTACTGCGAATTTCAATTGTCATTTCATACGTGATTTCTAACATTATTAGTGCGTTGTTGTTTATTGTGTGAAGATGTCTGTGGAATTACGAAGTGATAAACAAAATATTTACCTTATCGGACTGCCAAGCCACCAGATAAATGGTGCAAAATTACCATCTAATCGACAAGTTCTCACCGTTTTATTTTACAATATACGTGAAGTCAAGCTGACTGTTAGTGAAAGTGCGAATCTTGTTGTAAGAGAGTGCATTATATTTTGGGAAAAAGCCAGAATTCCTACGAAGGCATTTCCTAACTGCGTGAAGAAACTTGTTGATTTATATCATGTTTGGAGGGAGCTGCAAAAAAACTGTAAGAAAACTCAAGTGACGTTCAAGAACCGTGAAAATAATTATGTAAAAGACCTTGATAACTTATTTGATATTGCTCATGCTGATGCCTTCGCCAGAATGAAGATAGAGGAAGACAAAGATTTTTTAAGGAAACAGAGAGAGGCAGGTCCACCGGGGTGCTTAGGTGGAATTGACCAAAAATTGGCGGAGAAAGAAGAACGAGTTAGGCAAAGACGATTGGAAGAAGAGGAAAGAAAGGTAAAACAAAGAAAGTTATTGGCTGTTGCATCTACTTCTTCGATAAATAGCTTGGAATGTCTGGAGAATTCGGATGAGGAACAGATTTCGAACTGTGAACTTAGTACTCAGATTCGGAAAAGTTCTAAAAGAGGCACGAAAAGTTTCATAACTCCTAAACTGGTAGCAGCTTTAGATCGATGCCAATTAAGCATAAGAGACACAGTTTACATTCTCCATGCGGTTGTAGAAGCGCTTGGTTAATAATTTAAACAGAGATGAAAGTTCAGATTCCGCCAAACGCTATATCCCATCGAAAGAAGAAATTACGCAAAATTTCTTTAGTAAGTTTAATATTTTCTTATTTCTTTTTTCAAAGTTTCGTGGCTTAGTTTTTGCTTTTTTAAACTGTTTTTTTTTCTTTCAGATATGACGCTGGATGATTTTGTGACTCAAAGAAGCAAACAATTTCTATCTCGACTGCAGATCGACGACAGTTTTCTTCGGGAGGATGTATCTTCTTGGGGTGACAATCCTACTTTTTTGGAAGCTAGAAGACGAATAAGTCGTTTGAAGGTCGTACATGACACTGCTGAAAGAGCTGTTAAATTAATGCAAGATTTTAATGGACTTATCACGGCTGAAGAAGAGCAAAAACAGTTTTTGTTGCGTTGTGTTCAGGAACACAGAAAACTGTATCCAGACTGTAAAAAAACTACACACTAAAAAGAAGTTACCCTAATTAATTATTATTATAATTTGTATTTAAATAAAAGTTTATGTTGATCTTATTTTATTCTTACTCATATTTACTTTATTTGTTGCATTTTAATTAGTTTTGGATCAAACCAAAATGTCAGGCTAAAACACCATTTTTTACTAAATTTTAGAGCTCGGTCGGCACGGGTTGCAATCATGCTACAGATATGAAATTCATATTTAAGAACATTTTAGCATTTATAAAAAAAGTAGAGGGTATGCGTTTCGAAATTCAAAAAAACAAAATTTTTTTTTCCATATACGGGACACCCTAACGGCCATCCATCCATGTTTTAAGAACTACGTTTTTTCAGCTGTTAGAAAACCTCTTCCCAGTCTCAAACGGTCTCAATTGTCTGTGGTCTCAACAGTACGAAATGTTTTCCTTTAAAAAAATGGACCATGATGACCTTATTGCAAGTGGTTGCGTTAATTTTTCATTCTTTTATTTTTCTTGATTGGTTCGCGTTCGCGCTCGTTAGCATTCGATCACTTTTGTTCGGCTAGTAACGTATATTTCTCTGCATTACAAAATCGTTGGTGCTGAATCCTGTAATGAGTTTGAACGAAAACATCGTCGTAATAAAGCCATATCATAGCGATGATGGCTCAGTGGTAGTGATGTCGGCTTGCGATCCGTAGGACGTAGGTTCGAATCCTACAATGAGCTTGAGCTTTCGGTAAAGGAAAACATCGTGATGACACCATAGCTTGGTGGTAGGGTATTTTCTAGTACTCGCCTGGCTAGCTACCACCCTCTTGTTAAGAATCGTCGCCAAGCACCTATCGGTGTGTTCCGGGAGCCTCACTTGAAAGCCAGTTCCCAGTAACATCAGGTGACTTGTGTTCAAACGCTACCCTGTAAATAGTAAAAAAAGAACCAGAACTTCACGGGAGGTCACTTTCAAGTGCTCGCCTTACTAGCCGCCACTTCAAACTCTATCGTCCAGCACCTTTTGGTGTGTTTCGGCAGTCTCACTTGAAAACCAGTTCCTAGTTCTGGCGTAACGTGGCACCACTTTCGACCACGTCGGCTTGCGATCTGTAGGCCATGGGTTCAAATCCTAGAATAAGCTTGAGGTTTCGGTGAAGGTAAACATCATGTTGAAATCATAGCTTGATTAGGGTATTTTCTAGTGCCACCCTGGGAAACTTGCCAAGCGCCGCTATTGGTGTGTTCCGGCGGTCTCACTTAGAAGCCAGTTGCCAGTTCAGGCGCAGCATGACGTCACTTTCAACCATCCATCGTCTCTTGACGTCTGGTGACTTGCAGTCAAACGCTACTCTGCTGGAAACTAAATAGAAATTAATATTGTCAGGTCTCACACACTCCCTGAATTATTTATGAATGTGTGGGTGGAACCCTCGCTGGTTGGCCTTCCTTCGTCTTGTGACGCATTACCTAAGTAAACATCAAGTAGTTATGTCCGCTTAATGTACGCTCAACGCCAAAAGTCGCTGAGCACACCAATGTTTAAAATTTTCCTAAGCGTTTTGTATACCAAGCGTCACTGATCTGCTTCACATTTTGAAAATAGAGATTGATCAGCTACTTTTGTCGCTGACTGTACATCAGGTGGTTACATCAAAGGACAAAAAGCGATATAACATTAGCTACTTTACCTTTGCCCTTTTCGACAGTTTCCCTGTGAAAATATTCCCCGTTGTCGGTCTCTATAGTATGTTGTCTCCATCAAAATCAGTCGAGTCGTTGTTGTGTGAATACTGAGCGAACAGCGTTTAGATCTATTTGTTTCTGAATTTATTTTCTTGTACTTCTTCTTCTTCTATTTAAGAGCCAAGCTCTTGTCGGTGGAGTATTTTCCATGCCGTTCTGTTTTCGGCCATCCTTTTGACCTCTTGGTACGACATGACGTTAATCCTTTCTTTAACTTGATCTATATATGTTCTTCAAGGTCTACCTCTCCCTCTCTTCCCTTCTACTTTTCCTTCTAATATGGTTTTTATATATTCGTCATGCCGTACCAAGTGGCCAAACATCTTTCCTCTTCTTATCTCTACTGTAATATCTCTCTTTTTTCTCCTACTAAGTCCAATACTTCTTGGTTGGTTTTTTTTCTTTTTTTTTTTTTCTTCTTGTACATCCAAGATATATTATATCTATGGATACTAATAGCAGGAGACATCTTAGAGGATTATTTACAAAAATCTTTTCTTTGTGAGCACCTAGTATTCTCAAGAAGGAAGCGCAAATAAAAAACAGATTCCTACAACAAATCTTGCAGTTCTTGAAATTTAGTAGTAGTGGTATTTTTCTTTTTCAATGCCTATTTGCTAATTAGCAACTCTGCAAATACTTTCAATACCATAACAACGTTCAAAATTTGAAACCCAGATTGGAACCCACCTTGAAAAAAGTGAGTGAGTGTGCGTGTTTGTATCTTCTTCACGTTGTTGGCGTCGTTGTTGGCTCAAAGGATTTGTGCGATCCCGGAAAAGGTTAGCATTCCCGTTTCTGAGCCACGAACCCTCTATCGCGGACACAAAACAACGTATCTTGTTTCGATATGTCAACGTAAAAAGGTTTCTAGCGTAAACGTGAATCTCTTCTATGATAAATAATTATTTATTACGATAATCTGTGTCTTTTTCTAGTCTCAGTTGTAAAACTTCGACGAGAGCCAAACAGTGATGTTTTTGCTCATGACAAAATATTGGAACTAGGTAACTGCACTGTCTACCAACAATGACTCGATACCGACGCCCCTTTCACGCGCAAATAAACCGCGGCCCGACTACATCGTCAAGCGAAATAAAGCTGAGTTTCCTCATGCTTGGTCAGATAGTTTTTCCACTAGCTTGCAGTTACTCTCGCGCGACGGTTCCGTGCGCGGGCGCCGGACAAAGTTTCAGCGCTAGCGATCACGACGTCACCGCGCGCATAACTTCATTATTTGAAAAAAGCGATAGCAAGACTCTCACTGTGGTGCGGTGTGCGCACGCGCACATAGTCACAAGCAGCTTAGAAAGCTCAGTGCGCGGCCTGAAGCGTGCGCGAGCGGTCGCCCTCGGGCTCGGACATGCTTGGACCATGGACGTGTGGAGCGAGCACCCAGCGCCCTGCATGCAAACGCCACCGATAGCCACCGACGCCTCCGAGGACTTCACCCTGGCCTTCTACGAGACCAAAGACGACACTCCACCGCCACCCAAACAAGGTCTGTCTAAGCGAACGACTAGTCTAATTCCAAAGGCTCTGGCTAAGGCTCGCCCGTGCTCTATCTCGCGATCCTTACCCGGAAGACAGACCATTGTTCGCAATTTCACTCGCAATTTACAAGCAGCGTTATTGCGGAACGGTTCAATGCGCTTTGCTGCAGCTATGTGAGCTTAAGTTCAGAGAGGCGTGCGAAGTGCTAACATAGTTTGTAAGTTATAACGTAACACGTTCAACTAATTAAAGGCATCGATATTCTATTTTGTACGCTCGGGTAATGTTGAGCGTGCGAGCGCACCTACCCTCGCACTTAATAGTGTTTGATAGTTTAACTAATTAACGGAAATGTTTATATAATATCACAAGCTGCGCCCTGCGGTATTCCTCTTATCGCGCAGGATCTTTCACCGGGAATAAAGTAGCCTCCAGAATGTAATACCTATCTCCAATTCAAATTTCACTCAAATCTGTTGAGACTTTTCAGCGTGAAGAAGTAACCAGCATACATACATACTCACTCACAACATTTCGTGTTTATAATACTAGGTGCGCTCCGCGATTATCCCGTTATCCCGCAGGAACGATTTCCGAGATGATCTGTAGCCTATGTATTAATGCAGAGTATAATAGGCTATCTCTAATTTAAATTGAACTTTAGACCATCCATTGAAACGTGAAGAAGTAACAAACTTTCGCATTTATACTCGTAATACCTACTACTAATAATACCAGTGCCCATCAGAGCCATTGTGTTGTAAGAAGAAGGTAGTCACTTTATAGAACTAATAATACTTTCTATAAAAAGGACACCTGTGAGGTGTATTTTCCAGTGGAGCGAGCGACACACGCGGCTACCTCGGCCGGCGATGCACCCGCGCGCGTTAATTCCGCCCCATATCTCTAGATGTCGTAACTAGCGGCACATGATATATATTTAAACGATTTTTAAAATAGAGGTAATAAATAATAATATAGCTAAATAAAATAATACACTGAGCCGTTTCGACTGCTGAACTGCTTTCGACAATAGTACACACACTCGCTCACTCACAAGCATTTTGTTTTTATAATATTAGTGTAATTTAAAATTATATAGTGTGACTTAGTCATTCTATGCATATTATGACAAAGAAATTATAATTATGAATTGTCTTTACATGAATTCTTATCTCACGCTCCGCTGTCAGTTGTTTGAATTCAATGATTTTGTTTTTCCTAAATTGACTTTCATTCACCCAGCGTGTTTTTTTTTAATTTATTAATTAAACAACAAATTATTTACAAATCCTTCCTTACTTTTTGTCTGTATTAGTTTGACGACCATTACGGTGCAGTGAACGAACAGCTGGCTGCGAAGCTTGAGGTCGCGGGTTCGATTTCAGCGACGAGACCAATATTAGTTCATTGAAATGCCATATAAATATTTTTTAGGAGGGACTATCGTGTAGCTGGACCACAATATCATCTCATCATCATCATTATTACATAACACTCTAATACCTACTTGATATTGGCGAAATACACAAAGCGACAAGCATGTGAACTTAAAAGTTGCATATAAAAAAAACATTTTACCCTATTGACAACATTGACTTGACAGCGCGTGCATGTTTCGAATTCGCAGCAACTTTAAATTACCCAATTACCCTGACATCGGATACTCGGAATTCGCGAATTCAAAGCGTTCGATGTCAGAGGCATTTGATGTCAATGGGTTAAAAATTCACTAGTTGCCATTAAATTTTGGTTAGGTATCTATTAGGGATGGCGATCTAGAACCGATTTTATTAGTCAAGAAAATCGATTTCAAATCGATCCTCAGTCACGTGCACTTTTTCTGTTTCGATAAGAATGCAACAATATTCTAAATAATATTTACAAATAGTTAAACGTACCTTCTTACTCAATTAATTACTATAATGTCAATAGACGGCAATGCTGCTTTTATCGCTTCCTTCAATAACGCTAATGCTATCAAGGAGTTAATTTGTATTTAACATTATAATTATCGACTTTTGTAAAATCGACCTTCTTGGCTTCATTTATTTTTCTGAAACGATTCTCTAGACTACGATTCGAATCGATTCAAAAATCTATCTTTTTTGGAAGAAGCGCCATCCCTAGTACCTTTTGTCTTTGTATTGTCTGTAGAGTAGGTGCATGACTGCATGTTATTTGTACTGGCATTAATTTTCCATATTACTTACAACCATTACTACTACATATTTTAGTTTTTGTATTAACTGAAATGAAATGAATTCAAGCGTAGATCCGCTTCGGCGGCTGCTCGCCGGCGCGCCGTCTGAATTAGAATAAACGTCACAGCATTTAGAGAATTTACGTAATGAATCGAACGTTCTTATTGTTCTTATTGAAGTAATTGCAGCGGTGTCGTATGGATTAGTTGAAGAGCGCATTGTCACTATCATCTAATTTTCAGCCTTAGCCCAGTGCGGGTTGGTAGATGTCGCATCATCTAGAATATTGTGGTTCTTGAACATGCCTGTTTCATCGCGATGTTTTCCTTCGCCGTTTTGAGCGATGGCAAGTCCACACAGCTTATTAATAGGTCATAGGTGCGGGCCTAGAGGATTCGATTCATTACCGTTCGGCCACCATCGCTTACAAATCGCATGTATTGTTAAACATTCAAATTTCCAATCAAACGAGGTAAAGTGACATTACGAGTGCAGCCAGATTTCAACAAATAAAAATAGTGCTCTGGTAAAAAGATAGATCTCTGACTTATTTGAGTGCAGTGGCTTATTTTATTATATCATTTTCTAAGTCTGTCATCCCAAAAGTCGTAAGTTCAATAATTGATTTTAATTTATGTGTCTAATTTGTGATTTTACTACCTAGTAAGCGGCATATAAAATATTGCCATGTATATAGAAGTCAATATTACGGGCAAACAAAATATTCAATACAGAATTAATTTCATGTATAGTTTCAGTTCTTTTTAAACGATTAAAGTTGAATAAAATCCATCACTACGATGTCATGTTACTCTTGATTTTGATTAGAAATTCGACTTTTGTGGAATATTTCATATTGAAACGGCAACTAGTTGTTTACCTTATAATCCGATTGACATAATATAAAAAAGTTCTTTTACGGATTGTTAAGCAACCGCCGTCTCTTGATGAAATCTGTCGACGGGGTCGACAATGCATGATGAACTTAATTTTAATATGTGTCAAACATGTAATTGATAGAATAAAAACAAATTTAATTATTGGTATCACAGCAAAACTCATTTTTGCATATCTAAAATATTCAATCAATTATATCTACAATTTATTAACTTTGAAACAGTTTTTTTTATTTTCGCTGTTAATAATAAATAGGTGTTTTAATAATATCACTTTTATTGATGTATTTAATTAGGATGAAACAAAATACAATAATCAATTATTACACCATACAAAAGCACACATTACAAAATAATATGCTCTCCAAAAGCGATACAAAGTTCACAGACATCACCTAAACAATACACACATAACATCACCTAATTAATGCTTCATAAACACTTCCCTAATATAACCAGATGAGTTGTGGTCTGACGCTACCCCGTTAATAAGAAGTAATAGAAAAATTAAATATGTGCAAGTTTGCTAGTTTGTTATTTTAGGTTCTAGAATAGGACTCAAGTGCAAGTGTCTCGTATCCCGGAAAATGTCTGTACATTTTCCGGCACACAAATACTCGGTAATGGCTCAATTTCCCGCATAATAACGAGAGAAACAGGGGTAAATCACTACAATCGTGGGGCATCCCTGCTGCTCAGATAGCGGAAGTCGTTGCAGCAGCTCCGGATATTGCGAACTGAAGTGAAATTAGTAATTATCGTTTTCGTTGCTCCCAGATCGGTATGAGGCCTCTTCGCCTGCGGGAGGCTGTAGTTAGCAGGGCCTTAGTGCTCCAATTAGCTTGTGCCACCGTCCATTAAAGGTTCATTAAAGGTTGACATTGACGTAAGCCTGCCCTGTCACAGACTGCGCTCGGTAGGCGCTTCCTATAGGGACCATTAATTTCCTAGTCGGAAGCTATTTCAAATCTGCAGTCTATTAAGAGGCTCGTGGTGTTGTGGCGGGGGAGGTGAACGACCGGCAGCGTTATGCAACGCTGTGATAAAGACGTGATGGTACACGACCAACCGGACCGTCCGTCGGCGAGACGCGCGCGTTGCCGTAGGTTAGGGCCACTTACTTTTTATGAAGTAGGTATAAAGTTTATACTGATGATAAACGTAAAAATATCTCGAAGCTGATCATTGAATCTCACGGGTACAATTCAAAGTTGGATCATGATGTAATCACTTTAAAATACAATTTAAAGACTAGGTAATCCTGTTTCAACCTCCTTACATCGCGGCAAGAAACACCGAGCAGCGCATTATTTGAGCACGATCGCATTAACCTCCCACTTTTCTCAAGTCAAAGTCGATACATGTGATCACTTTAAAATATAAAACTTTAGACTAGCTACACCTGTTCCAACCTCCTTACGCCGGCAAAAGAACAGGCAAGAAACGTTCGGCAGATAATTTTTTGGGCACGATTACTTTTACTTTTTTCCTATCTGTCTATACTTATATATTAAGACGTTACAGAAACATCTTTAAATAAAAATGAAGTCTTACCATATTTTTTAATTACCCTAATAGATGTATTACTTAATTGTGCCTTTGAGGATAAACTGATTTTAAAAACAAATTTGATTCAATTGTCATCATTAGCTTTATTGTTGGTTATTAATCGTAAAAAGTAAGATAAAAGGGAAAGCCCTTTTGCACCCCAATTAACTTGATTGAGCTGCGATGCCCCGCGAGGCTGAGAGCTTTAAGCTCAACATAAATGTATTGTCACATCGCGCTGTAACAATGGAGTGCTGAGATATGAGAACCTAGTTACGCGGGGTAGTTCAACCACTCAACCCAAATTACGTTCGAGCAGCATCAGTTGCTTCGCAAATCTCTTCAGAAGTTACCTCTCTTACTATCGCACTAACTTTTAACAAGCATCCAGTCGTTATTTTGTATGGACTCGGGCAGAATTGATATCTAATTAGCGTTAATTAACGTCTCTGAGTACGAAGGTACGCTTGTTGTAAGAAGTTGTTACGTGGAGCGAACGTTCGCTGCATTTCGCTCCAATTATATCATGGGAAGACTTAACAGTTATTACTTCGTTAAGGTGACATTTTTTCAGTACACAAATGAATGTTAAATTTTTACTTGTTAAACCAAAACAAATATTGACTATTTAATGACGCAATAGGGAATATGCATGTGATTTAGATTTACTTGATTTTTTTTCCATGATACTTTATGGCCTTGACAATAAACCTAAACCATTATTTTCTTATTTAATTTGTAATTAATACCTTAAAAATTTAATCAAAAAGTGCAAAATAAGCGTGGGAATTTCAAATTTGCGAATCGCTTCACCATTGGTCGATTCGTATTATCGGCCTCGATATTCATACTGAGGAAAAAAAATTACTCAAAAAAAGATTTCTGTAGTGTTTTCGATTGCCTAGTGCGGTTTTGGTATATAGTGACAGTACTAAACATCAAGAACAATGACTGAAAGTGGTTTCGTCAAAGCACAATCGGACAGTTTGCCAAAAATAGATGCTTTTATGATGACCGCATATTTTGCATCAAATCCTGATTTTACGTTCGCTGAGGTCAAAGGAGTAAAAGCTGCAAGGTAATTATTTTAAAACATGATATTTTGCAATTTACTACATAGGTTTTTATGCATGCACTTCCCTAACAGTATTTACCTAAGCATAACCTCAAACGTTGTTATGATTCACATAGCCTTGTATGTTTCAATAGATTGTAGCGAATTTTGTATAAAGTCTTTGATCATGAAGCAGATACTTACGAAGTAGAATATGACCAACCGAATCTTTTATATGTATTTATCTAAAATTATTGTTTGTTACAGATCTGAACGTGAATCTTATCCACTCAGGCGCTGCCGTCGCACGCCTTACCGTCTCTAAAGCGCTGCGCGGTCGAACATATTCACCAACCGCAAAATACCGCGGTATTGTTTTTTGATATTGTCGTTTTTACTTAATTTCTAGCAAACTTATTTAATTTCTGAAACTAGTTTCAGAAAGTAGACAGATTGGGCATTACACTAGTATGATTTGTTATAATGAATATGATATTTTTAAATACACATTACCACGTTAACTTTGTCGTCATGAAATTATTACGTTCATCTGTTGTAAAATGTTTATAAATTTCCGAATAGCAAAGTAAATAATAATTCTATCAAAATAAGAATTAGATAAGTTACACGTTGCTAAAAATAAATATCAATAACTAGTTATACTGTAAAACACTTCACAATTCTAAATACGAAATTCTCCACATGTTTGTAAAGTTGTACCTAAAAAAGCAAATTGAAGCCAGTGTCTATTTTTTTTCTACATCCATAAATGTTTTTCTTTTATCCGATAGTGCTGTTCAACTAGTAATGATTTTAGTCGATTATAATCGTGTGTCACGGACAATAGTCGATTATAGAGGCTTATTTACAACACTTGTCGTTGAATCAGCTGTGGGCTTCGATCGTTACCCGCAGCCCTTTAGCGCGCGACGCGCGGGCAACCATCGAAGCCCGCATCGCCTGAGTGTGGAGATTCAGCTGTAGGCTATGTTCATGTAAAACGAGATGGGAACATATGTATAGTGCAAGCTCGAACCCACACCAGAGCACAATGTGCGTCACAAGTGTTATGCTGTACAAGCGATCTGTGATGAAACTGAAGAAACCATTACTTCAATTCAATGTGAAGATTGTGCGGCACACTTAGGTAAGATTTTTTTAGCTTCTTCCACTCTATGGGCTACTGTTAGATCTTTTTTAAGCAAAACACTAGGGCAGAGTTGGAGACCTTGGCTTTGCCATAGATATTATCAATATAACTTGTAATCAAAATACTGCTTAGTGATGAGTTAGAACTCAACCATACTACAACTAGAGTGACATTTTTATACATTCATATTATTATATAATTATATTAAAGTACATACCTATGTAACGTAACTTATTATTAATTTTTTGGTTTTGTTTCAGGAGGTTGCGAAGTATTCACTTGCATTATTGGCTTAGCTACACCGACGTAGTGAAGATCCATCGAGTACTAATATTGAGTGCTGTATATCTTTTAATAATGTTAAATTCATTATTTAGTTTTAGAATAGAATAGAACAAAACAGATCTATAATATAAACCTGAGCGTTTGTTTTATATGTTATATGTATGTAACAGTAACAGGTTGATTTTAATTTTTAAGGTTTCCTTTGTATCTGTATTTTGTTATTCAAGTTTCTTGAATTATTAACTGAATATGCATAATTAAAAATAAAACTAAGGAATAATTATTTCATTTTTTTATTAAAACATCCTGCATATTTTTAAACCGCAGACTAACATTATAGAGATAGAGGTAAATTTTTCTTTTCAATAGATAAATTAACATTAACATCTTTACTTTTGTACTTTGATCTAATATTTACTTGCACAGCTTCATCACATTGTACTTGGTCTGTATTACTAGAGGCTTCAATCTGCTTCATCTCGGAGACATCCATGTGAGATATACTGGGTCTTGCTTAATAATCATCACAGCCTTCAATATGAAAAGTACTGTTCCCGGCTTCATAGTAACTTGTTTGTGGCGTAAAGTATTTGTACTTCTGACAGCAAACTCAGTGAGAGCTTCATATAATAACGATAATTTTTGTCTATTAATCGCACACATTCCTTCTTGTTTTCGTTTTTGGCACTGAAACATGAGCTACAACACCTTGTTTTAACTGAAGCATCATAACTTTTCCCTCTTGTTGTCTCATGATGTTGTATTGTATATTATATAAAATAGGTATCTTCCTCAATCTAAAATAAATCTCCGGAAGAAAGACAGGAATGATAAAGGTCAGGCTGGTATAAACTTGGTGTAAACAGAGTTAGTTTCTTCCACTTGATAATCAAAATATTTATGCCTGCAAAAGTTGACTTTGACCAATTCACACCATGTTAACTATCGAAATACAATACACTAACATTAAAATGATCTTCACAACAATGTAAATACGATGATGGATTCATCTCTTCTCATAACCTTACACCTTTACGTATTTTCATATTACTTAGAACAGAAAAAACACTTTATCCGGTGTACTTATTATAGTGTTTTGGCAGTCTGGTACAAGGCAATGTCTATAAAATGTTTTTTAGCCTTTTCCATTGTCGAAAAAGCGATTTATACTGAAATGTCATTACATAGAGAAAACAGAACTGGACGCGTGATGTGACGTCATCAAAAGCGCGCGAAAAATAAGGGTGCTCAACAGGTCAAATTTAATCGGTACTTTAAATGTTATTTTAAAAATTCATTTGAACGTTTTTACAAGATTTATATTTTTTACTATGTTATAACGAAGTAATAAGTGGATTAAACAAATGAAAAAAATCGATGCATATTCCCTATTATGGTAACATCTCCTTTTTTGTTTTGCTGAGAGGACGGGTATCTCCGTGAACATGGCCCCCTGCCAACACTGCCGAAAAATCGAGAACTGAAGCGAGACGTGCGACCCGTAATTTGTGGGTCTGACCCCTGCCATTGCAAATATACACAAACACACACGCACACAACACAGTTAAATACACGCACATACACAACACACACATGCATAAAACACACACACACACACACCCATATATCACCCACAGAAACATACACGTACGCACCCTTATACACACATACAAACAACACACACCCATACATACAACACACACACACACACACATACAAACAATACACGCACCCACATATATAACACATATACACATACAACACACAAACACACATACAACTCACGCACATACACACACTCAAACACACACATTAGCTCCCATATCTACACACAAACTTGCATAAACTACACACTTATACACAAACGGACTCATGCACACACACGTTATACACACATAACAAACATACACAAATACTCACAATCAACACACACGCGCACACAGATACACGGGCATATTCTTCAAATTTCATATCAATAGAGGTTCTACTCCACTCGTGTGGGAAAGCATGCATGCATACCTCATCATCATCATCATCAGCCGGAAGAAGTCCACTGCTGAACATAAACATGAATACGGACCTCTAAATAAAGCTGTGATCAAACTAATGCGGTAGTGAGCACAACGACGGGGTGAACAACTGCACAAACCGCCGCAGTGTTAAGAAAAAACACGCGGGGGTGTATGTATACATTAGAATACAAATTGTACTGCAGAACCACTGAGCGCGCTTCTTCACGCCACGCAGCACTATTTTACTGATCGACCCGTCATCATCATACGTTCCCAGTGCCAGGACACGGGCCTTTCGTCAGAGAGAGAGAGTATGGGCCAAAATCCACGCGGGCTCAGTGGAGGTTGGTGAACAAGCTATCCGTACGCTCGAAATTAATAATCGATCCTGATCCGAAGTGCTTATATTAATTTCATTTAATGTTAACTTTTGTTTTTAATATTTGATGTACTGCCTGAATAAATACATTTTATTTAATTGCTGTCTTTTAAAACATAACTATACCTTATCCGCTTATGCAATACGGGTAATAACTGATGTCTGTTCGTGGCGTTCGACTTTTCCACCTTCCGTTTTAGCTTTATGGACCTAATTTCAATCCATAAAGAAGATAAAGATAGCTGCGAATTTAAAATGGGTCTTTTTATTTGCGGTGGTTTTTAATTTTAAACCGATTGGGGCTGGGGCTGAGACTTGGCATGCATAAAGCTGTAGCACACGCGGGTGAAACCGCGGGGAACAGCTAGTGTAACATATTTAAACTACAACTAAGTTTTGGTCGATATTTCGAACAAGAATAGCGCTAACCCGATGTCATAGCCGAAGTAATTAGGTATTTCGTGGATGACGCCAAGTGTTTGAATAGTTAATATCGTAATTATTCGAACAAATAACGCCGACCCACTTCCATGATGATATAGATTTATAAGCAACGATACTAGATTTCTAGGTCATCAACTCAAAATTTATCTTGTATATTTGTAGGTATTTTAATCGATATAACTTCGTTTTTTTACCTGTACGTTTAATAACACTGAAATTTAGTCTGTCAAAGAATTGTAATTTTCTATTACGTATGCTTATTTTTAGATCTCGCGGATAGCTTTAGACCGAAAGTTATAGGCTACTGCAACATACCGATAGATAGCTGGCGACGGATTTTAACTTGAGGGTAGTTATATGTATATTGTGTTTGAGTAAAATATATAGATATATTTTTTTTTTAATTATTTTTTTAGATATCCCAGCCAATTATGGCTGCGCTGCATAAAATGATCTATCGTCAACGTGATTGTTACTGACATGACGTAATATCGAAATGGTAATTTTAGACCACATAGAAATGGTTGAGCTTGTGTGAACAAGCTCGGTTCCTTGTAGCAACAAAGGAACCTCATATTTCTAACTCCGCTAAATCAGAAAAAGTGAAGACAACGACCAATAATATCATAGCACACGCATTCACGCGATAAAAACAATGAAGTATTACTCATTTATGTTGAATACATGAAAGTAAAGAGATGCCCAAGTGAACTCGCTCGAATCTATGGTTATTGCAAACGCACTGTTTGATTTCGACGTACATAGACCGTTGATGTAGAATCGCACCATTTTCCCATGGAGTAACGCCTTCAATGGAAGTTGTTTTGGAAGGTATATGGTGCTGGAGAGGAGGACGGCGGATGCTTGTTCCGGTGAGCGGGAGAGAGACAACGATTCGCTTTGTGCAGGTTCAACGATCGACTCTCGCGCAGTTTGTTGAACTGCAATCATTGCTTCGGAAAATTGTTAGGGTTGCAAGATACATTATTTTGTTTCCGCTATATAAATATTGCGAATAATCTAAGCTTGGTCATTTTACTTTGATTAGTAGGTATTTTATTTTATTTTTTCTTCGAACAACTACAAAAAAAAAACTAGCGGTACGTTAGAAAACTTCCACCCAGCAAGTGGCACTACATTTTATATTTTCTTTTCTTTTAATTTTGTATATGTTGTGACATTTTTCAGTAAATACTTTTTTATTATGTCTATACTTAATTAATTTGATAAACTAGTTGAAATCCATTAATTAGATATCACTCTGTTTTAAAAAAAATTGCGAACGTCAAACCTGTGACTTTCATGATAAAATTTTTTTTTTCGCGTAATAGATATTTATTTTAAAAAAAACTATTAGGGGATAAAGTCAAACCCGAAACAAAAAAAAGTTATGTTTACTGCATTTTTTTATCTAGTAACTATATAAAAACTACTAAACAAAAATTTCTTTAAAAAAATTATGTACTCCTTACTATTATATCATCTGTGACAGCCCTACTCGCAGTCTCCAGAAGTGCGCGCGATCATCTCCCTCTTACCCTTCTATTTAGAAAGAGACGAAGCGTTCGCGGAAGAAAGCAGCGTAGTTACGTAACCAGTTACTTATCGCCAATCAGTGGTACTCGCAATTGTCAATTCAATACTATATCGGCGGTGTTTTACATCGCCGCTCAACACTCTCGCTGGATGACCAGGAAGAGGTTTCGACTTTAACGGATGATAAAAACACTTGGTAGGGATGCTCGGTGACACAAAACATCGGTCATCGATGTTAAAAAATAAAACATCGATGTTTTAACATCGGTATTGCATTACAAAAAACATCGCAACATCGATGTCACGTCACGGACACATAACCTAAATCTATAAAACTTTGACTCGTTTTTTCTGAAGTTTCCTATAATCTTCAATTTAATAATTTCTTTGTGAAATTTCAAAATTGTGTGGTTTTATGATAACGTTAATATTGATACCGATGTTACCTTCAAATCATCGATGTTTTTTTTTGATTAGCAGTTATTTTTACCGCTGGAAGGACGCGATGGATGCGGTCCTACGCGAACTCCAGACTGAACTGGACTGAAATCTCTCAGGATAGAAAGGAGTGGCGCTCCCTCATTTCGGAGGCCAAGACACACTTTGGGTCGCTGAGCCATCGGAGTTAGCTAGTTATTTTATTTTTGTAACAAAGTTTAAAATTAAACTCTGTCTATTAAGATGGCTTATAGCTAAAATAGGCCACTATGGCTTTGAAGATTTAGAAGGATGACCAATATGGTGTTAATAACTTATTTACACATTTTTGTGTATTGGCCACTTTTCCGCTGAGCGCCTAAAATAATGGTGATAGCGCACGGTGGTAGTGACGTCGGCTTCTACCCGTCCGTCGTTTGAGCTTTTTTTTTTTACTATTTGCAGGGTAGCGTTTGACCACAAGTCACCTGATGTTAAGCTTTCGGTGAAGGAAAACATCGTGATGAAACCATCGCTTGGTGGTAGGGGATTGTCTAGCGATCGCCTTTCAAGCTACCACACTCGAGTTAAGAATCTGCCGGCAAGCACACTTGAGAGCTAGTTCCCTGTCCGGGTGTAGCGTGGCGCCACCTTCGACCACTTCGTCAAACGTAATATTTTAAAACCATTGGTGGAACAGTTAACGCCAGTTTGCCAAAATGTTCATTTGACGAACTTTGTGGTGCAATGGGAGAATAACTGACTGCAAAACTCGAGGACGCGGGTTCTATTCCTGCTCCGGAACAAATGTTAATGCGTCGAAATAAGTGCATTAGGTTCTTGTTCTGTGTGTGGATGTTGTGTGTCGCTGGTATACATAGTATCTGATACCCTAGCTTCACGGTATCCTAGTTAGGGGTCAGAGCTGTGTATGTGATCGTGTAGGTTCTTAATTATGTTATTGATGTAATTTTGATTTGTATTAAGATCTTTTTTATGTTTTTCTCACCTCTGATATCGTGTAATAAAAGAAATGTAAGAAAGAAATACTAAAATAGGTTACAAACTTTACTCTCGAGCCTTTATTTTCAAGTAACCGTGCCTTCACCAGCCTGGAACTTCCCACGGGACTTTTACAACAAAAAGTAACCTATAACACTCGGTAGTAGTGCAGCTTTTTAATGGTGAAAGAAAAATCGGTTCAGCAGTGCAGTGCCTGTTTTTATCTAAATCGACCAAAATTTCAAACCGCTCAAGCCAATTTTGTCATTGTGCGAGACTAACGCACAGCAATTTACGTACGAATTTTCTGAGACCCTCGAAACAGAAAATTCTATCCCATAAGAGACCGAGCTATGTACGAGATTAGGCATAAGCTTAATAATTGCCCGGGTCCGCTTCTGTAGTTAGTTTGCGCTTAACTGCGCACTGCTTCAAATTTTTCCCAGCACCCAACAACCTCAACTAGACATGACGTGGGACCACCGTCGACCCTCATAACGAATTAAACAAACATACATATTAGATATTACGAAGACAGCGACATTGTCTATTTTCTGCGTCCCCCTCCCCCTTACCTGTCCATCAACACTGCAGGTGCATTACATATTAACTGTTCCATCTAGCAATAATTTAATCAAAGCATGAAACGACCTGATTTACGATTTACTAGCTGCCTCCCGCAGTTTCGCTCACAGTCTTTCTTCGGCCCAATTTTATATACTTTTTCTGAGATTAAAGTTATCCCATAATGTAACGCACACATAATCGAATAAATTGACACTCAACTCAACCAGTATTCCCTGTCTCTAGGGTATCAGAAACCATGCGAGGATTCCTAACATCTTCGACCACATCGTCACTTAACATCAGGTGACTTGTGGTCAAACGCTACACTGTAAATAGTAAAAAAAAATTATTTACTTTTTATAAAAATTCAAGTATTTTCCCATAAAGAGGGAATCCTTTCTTAAATGACTTAATTTAGCACAATTTTTTGATAAATTACGACATAAATAGTAATTTTTAATTGGTTGTTATTGTTTCGTTTAAGGTTATTTGCGTAAGTATTAAAATGTGTTTTTTTGTATATTTAACTAAGTTATTATGTTACTGAACTCGTTACAGTTTAATTATCAACTTCACCATCTCTCTCTCTCTCGTATTTGTAACTAAACAAGACGAGTTAAACCAGAGGACGAAACAATGTACGTCGTGATCAACTTGTATTTTGGGATAAAACTTCTATTTTTACAACAAACTCGCTTAAACAGAATAGAGGAGGAACGTATTGTTTACTCACATACACACTCACACAAACTTTCACATGCAACATGAAAAAAATATTTTTAACTCCGAAATCGATTCTATCTCTGCAGTAAAGTCATCTAAAGCGTGATTGAGTAACTAACGTCTCAACACATATTCAAAAGTTCGTGTAATTTGTAGAACAGTGAGTTAAGACAGAGTGAAAGACGCAAACAAACAGCAGAGTTTCACGAGTTTGTTACATATTTTAAAATTTCTAAATGATGAAAACCGTCAGTTTTCTACCCCCGCGGCTCTATTAGATGCATAAGAAATACAAAGTAATCATCTAATTGCCGTTCAACGTCAATATTCAACGGGAATAAATGACGTTATTTCAGCCATTCTAATAATGCTTTGCTAGTACGAGTAAATAACAAATGCTGCAAGTGTGTTTATTGAATGTATATTTCTTTCACGCAACAAAAAAATCGATGTGATTTTTTGTTTACAGGCCCGAGAGTGACTTTGGCTACTGTTATCCCGGAAAATTGCATGGCTACTATGTGAATGTCTGTGGAACCGCGAGGCACAGCTAGTATCGGCATAAAGCCATTTCTGTTTTGCATTCCATTCGGTTAGCTTGGGTGCTCCGCTCGCCCGCAGTGGGTTAGGAAGGCTGTGAAGCTTCGAGATTTGAGGCGCACATACAGTACAGTGGTCTAGTATACGAAATGTGGCGCGTTTCTCACACCCGAGCCTACTTTTTAGTAGGCAACCAAGGTCCTGTTCATAGGGTCGCGTTTACTTACGGTACGTAAATAATATTAATAGACTTGCAAAACATTTCAAAATATAGAATTAGTGATATTGGCAACAGAAAAATCTAGTTTCAAATAACTTATTTAAAAAAAAAACTTTATGGCAGGGAAGTTTTTGTTTATTTGGATGTGGGAGCGCTCTCCGGAACTACTGGTCTGTAACTGTTTTTATTTACTAATACGACGCTGGCCTTTCGTTGAGTGACATAGATAATGTGTGTTTGTTTATTTTATTGGAAAAATAGTTTCTCATGAAACAGATGCATCCGGAGGTATTGATGTGAATTAAAAAGGTTTATTATTCCCGACTGAAGTGTGAGTAAAGTGAATGTTTGATTCAGGTATCCATAGAAGAAAAAAGCTTTATTTACCAAATATTATTGAATAAGTTTAAAGCACAGTTTCAATTAGCATAGAAGTATTGTAGATATCGTTTATTGGATGCATAAAAGTCTCTAACCCCTGCGCTATGCATAAAGCTTTCAGTATCTGTGTTTCTCAGCTAATTACACATTTTTTATCTGTAAACTTTGTTTTAACAAATAACCATTGTGATAAAGATAAATGATAATAAATTAAATGTAAATAAAAAGTCAAATTTCTTTGCCGAAATCTTGCATGGGATGGAAGTGTGATTGTATATTTGTTGTATTTTTCTGATAGTAATATGGAAATATAACTAAAGGTAACAAATTATGAAGCTTGTATTAATGTGCTTCACTTTTCATTGCATTCATTTTAGTCATTCAGTTTTTTCGTATGATATTTTTGTAACATTTTTTTAACTTAGAATTAATTTAGGTATGTTTTGATCTCATTCATTAACCATTTTGCATTTTAAGAAACGGATAAGTAATTACTACTCAGGTTAAAAAAAGATCATGAATTCCGGGGACGGGAAAAATTTAACCCGGCCACCACTTTTATAAAAATAATTAAGTAAAAGTGCGACTAAAACCATTTTGGCATTCGGTTCGTTATATCGATCTAAATCGAAACTTGTCTCAGTTCCGAAATGACTCAAATGACCTAAATTCATAATACCCTAATCTTAAAATGTTCGTAACTAAAAATATCCGATTAACCGAAACAGAGGGCACCTCGACTGGCATTTTGGGGTCACTAAATGGAGTGTTTCTGAATTTAACACTGCATTCTATCTGCCAAATAATCGATGAAGGTGTGATCTTCTGATCTATAGCCACTAGAGCCCCCAGCGCCACTAATTTCTTTAAATTACGCCGGCAAAAGAACAGGCAAGAAACGCCCGGCAGGTACTTTTTTTGGCGCGATCACATTGACAATTTTATTCTTATTACTAATTGATTGAATTGGAGCAAGTTCATTAAAATCCCAAGCTTTTTTTTGTCATCTAATAGTCCAATATTTTTTAATTAGCTTTACTAATAATATTTCTCTTGTTTGGTTGTACACATTGGGATATGGGAACATGAATATTAACGAGTTGCGGGATCACAACCAAAGCAGACCAGACCCCACAAGCAGCACCCGTTCACGAGTTGACGCATGTGCCAGCCATCGCTCTCCTCGACCATATGAGAGGGAAGAGGGCGACCCGACACACGACGCTGCTGCAAGCAAAGTCACTTTCGTGAGCATGACTGTTTTGGTTGTTTACCGAAAATGGTTAGAATAGGGGAAATAGGGAGAATAGATATATAGAAAGAAAGATAGATAGATTAACTACAATCCCAAGCTTGTTTGTCATCTAACTACTTTAGTTACAACTAACAATGGTTAAAACAGTATATTTTATAGTAATGATAGGTCTATGGAAGTGCTTCACCTTACCTTACTATAGCTTAGTGGGTGGGGTATTTTCTTATACTCGCTTAGTTGCTACAACCCTCAATTTAAGAATATGTCGCCAGGCACGTGTCAGTAATAGCCATCGCATCACTTGAGAGACAGTTTCCAATTTAGGCGTAGCGAGGCGCCACGTCCTACCACACCGCTTATAGGTGACCAATTATCAATATGTTTCCACATTTGGCCACCATCATAAACTGTCGTACTATCCTACTAGATTTATATGTGATAAAAGCCCCATAAGTACGTCATGCTTCTAATATCCGGCCAGGAAAATCGTAGATAAATAAGTTAAGAACCAGGACCTAGTGTTTCGCTCCAGGTATGGTTTTATCTAATTACGGTTGCCGCCTGAACGAAACAACGTTAGCCCACGGCAGCAGGAACCGCTGGTAAAACGATCAAGCCACTTAGTAAATCTAGGTCGTAGTGAAACATAGAAAACAATATAACATTTTATATCTCGAAACGCTGTAGGCCGGCAAACAGTTGGCTGGGCTACAAGCAGTGGCTTAGTACAGTGTACCCTTAACTAGTACATTTTGATAGTTTACAAGAACTATAACAGCTTTCGTTTCCTTCCAAACATTTTTTTGGACAACTTGGACGGTCTAAAATCGGTAATACGGGTTATTTTAAATCGTTTTATTTTTATTCCAACAAAGTTTTCGAGTTGTTTTTTGAATTTAGGCGATACGAGTTGCCACTTTCAGTTGGCGGTGGTAAACTTTGACGTTTACGAAAATTTTTATAGTTTTCAAAACATATACTAGGGGTACAGGCAACAAAAATAATTTGAACGAATGACTCATCCAAATTACAAGAATCAGAAGCAAATTATTATAAAAAACCAGAACCGGAAGAACTCTTTTACTCTTATAAAATACGACCCTGACTTAATAAAAACCGGCCAAGTGCGAGTCGGACTCGCGCACGAAAGGTTCCATACCATAAAATATAAAAACGGCAAAATACCCCACTAAAATATTTTTTATTGTGTTTTTAGATTTTATAAAAAAAAAACAACTGTCTAACTATCACTGTTCATGAGATACAGCCTGGTGACAGACGGGCAGACAGACAGACGGACGGACAGCGGAGTCTAGTAATAGGGTACCTTTTTCCGTTTGGTTACGGAACCTTAAAAATAATAAAATAAATTTTGATGCAATGCCATCTAGCGTTTGTTGCCCGAACTTCGAGTAGATATTGCATCATGGACATGATAGATGGCGGTACAATGTACCCTTTAAATGTTGTTGAATAAATTATTTTCATTTAAACCAAAGCTTTGAGCTTTTGAGTTACCGTCACTTGCGAATCGCACCCGCAGTGGGGAAAACTGCGCACACGCAAGCTGCCTTTAGACCTGCGAAAAGGTCAATGCTACCACTACAAAACATTTCGTAGGCATCTACGCCGCCTTCGGGCCGCGTAGCAACCGCTACGGGGCCGCGTTGAAATCTTTTGTTAGGGCAGAAACAAAAAGCATTGTAACTAGGTTACATCACTATACTTCCGTTATATAAAGTATAATTAATATCCTATACATAAAACTTAGATTTTTTATATTAATTCTTCTAAAACTGATTTTTAGTAATACGTAAGAAAATATTATGTTTTAACATTTAAATGCTTATTAAGATGACATACAAAAAATGCACATAGAAATAAAATAATTTAATACATAGCAAATTTTTAATCATCTAGCCTTTGATGACTTCAAAATGTATCCAAAGTTCCAGCGGCATTGCTGCGCTAAAAGGCAATGTAAACAATTTTTACCTAAACAAGAACTAACTTTTCATAAATCTTAAGTGCCTAAAGATGTCGCATGAATTAAGTTCTAGTTTCTTTTGAAAACTTCACAAAAATGAACCTTATATTATGCTTATTACATGTTACGGAATTTTACAGCGCCGCCAGCTCTGTTTATATAACAAGTTGGTTTAATCAACACATGTTATATGTTATGCAACTAGGACTGCAACATACTCATGCTATTGACCGTTCCATCTTCCAACTAATTAATGTCATACCATCAGGCCTTTTGATGTCGTCTCGCATCAGTCCCTTCGATTCTAGGTCTAATGGAACGCTGGCATTGACATAGATTCGACAAATGAAGTCGTTTTTATTGTGTCCTAACATTTTTCAGCTTCATCTTTTTTGAAACGGCAGGGAAGCAAGCGCTATAGGACAGGATTTGATTTAGCCAGACTTTTATAAGGTTCTAAATATCTCGTATAACTCAAAGGTGACTGACTGACTGACATAGTGATCTATCAACGCACAGCCCAAACCACTGACGGATCGGGCTGAAATTTGGCACGGAGGCATCCGCTAAGAAAGGATTTTGATTAATTCTACCCCCAAGGGGATAAAATAGGGGATTAAAGTTTGTGTGAAACTTTGTCAATTTTAAACCGATCGGGCTAAGACTTTGCATGCATAAAGCTGTAGCCCACGCGGGTGAAACCGCGGGGAATAGCTAGTACGCTTATAAAACGTACATTAATCGATATATCTCGCTAATTAACCGTTGTTTGTGCTCTGTGGTCAAGTGAAAGTGTCTTCAAATATAGCAATACAGGCGGAGCGCCCCCAAAGAGCTGTTTTCGAAGACTGTATGTGAGTACCTATCTATTCCATCCTCTTCGCATTTCACTACCCGCACTTCTCATATTAAATTTGACTGAAAACCTAAACACATTGCGCATACAGTATCGTAGCTAAAAATAAAACTGCGGTGAATGGTTAGCGTTGATTGGTCGTTGGAGCTCGTTATTTCGACCCCTCAATGGGAACACTTGCAAAGTATATATATATAGTGTAAGAGATGTTTCCAAGTTCAATCGACTTAATGAGGATGACGAGAGCTGATTGCAAAGGTTTTACTTAGAATCTAGTCAAGGTGATGTAAAAGTAAAAGATAATTCAAAAGTTAACGATGTAATAAAGTACATGTAAACGATATGTCAAAAACGGACTAAAAAGTGATTTATTTCCGCAACAAAACATGGACATTCATCGGCGTAAGATTTAAAACAAGGATTACTACTTATACTCAAAATATGTTTGCGATTCTTTGGGGCGTTCACATTAAGTACTAACTGATTGAATTGGAGCAAGTTAACTGCAATCCCAAATCATCAAATAGTTTGGTATTTTCTTATAAAGATTTCATCATAGCCTAATTATGAGTACTCTTTTGATCCTTTTTATAAATTGGTAGACTCATTGTACACATCACCTTCTAAAATCTTGTCTTCCAAATACTACACGATGTTTTAAGGTTCTATTTCTTAATTATTCAATAAACAGCCATGCATCCAATATCCGAGCAAAGAGGATATTACTGTCTGCACTTCCTCGCCCAACTCCCGGAAAGATATTTGTATCAGGTCTAAGCAAGACTAGTAAATTAAAATTTATATCTAATATTAAGAAGTCTTAGGGTCCACCATTGACAAAAGTCACTGAACATGACCAATTTTTAAATTTGCATTGGCAACTAAGAAACCAAAAATTGGTGAACTGATACACTTTGACAAATTGAGTATGATCACTTTTGTCGTTGCCCGTACCTACTTGCTGCGAGGACAAGTTGCTAACGTTGTTTTATTAGTCGGTTAGATTCGCGAATCTAACCGGTGCGAGTCAAAAAGCCTAACGACTCGATTATTTTTTCAACTAATTTGTAAGGTTGGCCTTTGCAATTCCAAAAATGTCTTGTTAAATAACATCATCTGCATTAATGGCACATTCGCGACCCTTACATCCCACCTCCGTCGTGTGATCGATACAGATTCCGAAGGCGCCCACCGCCACGTCAAACACTCCGAGCTATACGGGTTAGAAATCTAATGAATTTGTTAGATTAGATTAACTTATCTGGACTGAAAATAGAACAGAATGTTACTGGATTTTTTTTTACAATACTTTTTAGTACTTTTGTTAGTTCCGTTCTCAAGCGATGCGCTTGCCAATAATAAACACCATTAATTTATTTTCATATCACTTTTATATTATCAACATGAAAAACGAGAACTGTTGCTTGTAGTGAAGCTTTAGCGGTCGTCCTATTTATTAGACGATCAGTACCAACAGTGCCTTCTAAGATATTCTAAGCAGGTGCTGAAATTGACTCGAAATTGGACACAGTATGACACTTGCCAGGTCAACTACAGCAATTAAAACTTAAATCATTTTGACACCCTTATCTGATTAAACATGATTTTATTTACCTTCTTTAGCCTACTTGTTATTAGATTGTTCAAATTTGATTAAACTTGTTACAATCAAGACCACTTTTAGGCACTTTTAGGCCTCCTACATAGTCTAACGGATGCTATTAAGGACCACATTATATTCATGGATCAACTGGTGGTGTGAAAGAGTTACAAAATTGTAACAAAATGTAGTCTTTGATAGGTGAAAAGTGTTCTTCAGGGTCGGTAACGCATCAGCAACGCACTTGCAAATGTGCTTCAGGCGAGAGGTCTGCTAGTTGGCTACAAAACAATAAATAAATTGCTACCGACAACAATGCACGAGCGTTCCTCAGAAGCGGCAGATGTAGTGCTAAATCCATATCAGCTCTAATTACTAGGCATTCAAAGCTCCCGAAAGGTTAACTCATTATAGAGTTAACCCAGTTACCACCTCAATTTATTTCCCGAATCATCCGACACCGCGCTGACTCGATTCAGATTTGTAAAGTTTGTTTATCAAAGAACGCAGAACTATTACTGCATACTATTCAGAACCTCCCAGCGTTGAACTGCACTTATTTTTTAAATTTAATATGATAATGGCCCAGTGGTAGTGACGTCGGTTCGCGACCCGTAAGCCGTGGGTTTGAATCCTTCAACGAGCTTGAGCTTTCGGTGAAGGAAAACACATGGTGATGAAACCATAGCTTGGTGTTGGAGTATTGTATATTATAGCTACCACCACCATAAAATAAAGTTTATTATTGAATTGATTGAAGAAAGTATACAAAGTTTGCGCAAAAAACCTGCCGCTTTATGCAAGCACCTAAGTAAAAAAGTGGTCCAATAGTTTCAAAAGTCTGTTCTAATTCTAGGGCATACAAGTCTAGATGCATTCACAATGGAATGTAAGCAAACAAGCGTCAATTGACTGACATATATTCGTCGCCGGATCGGTCGGCCTGCCTCTGGAGCTACGCACACGCACAGTCACTACTGTCCTGAGCCGATATGATTGTCTCTAACTTTATTATACCACGCAGATAGATAGATAAACTTTTTATTAATACACCACAATACAGAGAAATTTAAATAAAACTCAACGGTAAGTGTCACAAACGGACAACCCCAAAAGCAGAGGAATACAAACCTATCTGGACGGTGGTAAACAACCAAAATAAGTCCAAATTAAAATGGATCCTGTCTAACAAATATACCGACTTGAAAATACCTAAAGATAAAAAACACAAAACAATAATAGATTTGTAACACACGCATACCCATAGGTTTGTATATAAGATACGCGAATTTACAATTTTAAAAGATGCGCTGTAAACAACTTCAGAATAAATCGATAAGAACGAACAACCCAGTTTAAAATGATAACATGTTCCTGCACGACCCATTTTAATTATGAATATCATATTATGAGGGTAATCTGATGCAGTGTGAATGGACTTTACATTTTTTAAATATTTAACACAGTAAGTAGTTGCTTTTGTTCCAAAAGTCACAGAATCCACATTTACCTACTTTGAATACCTGCCCTATGGTACCTTATATATATAAGATTTCTCTGTATATTATATTATTTATTTGTTGCATCATGTAACAACATACATTATTTATAACCTTTGCTTCGATTAAATGACGCTAAATTGGATTCTTCCAATTCCTAAAGTCCTAACTCCTCAATTATTTCAAAACATGTCTAAATTCAAAGCAACAAGTGCCCAATTCCACTGAAATTTTATTTGAACGTCATTATATCTATTCCTTATAACATGGAAAATTCCTACCCTCGATGCTTGTCTATCATTGCTAATTCAACTAGTCATTTAGGTTAATTTGTGTAACGAGGACCATTTTCTTTCTCGGACTATATTTTCTCCTACCAAAACGATGATTTCCATTCCACGTCATTTTAAAGATGAGTGTACTAATTAGCAGTTTTTCTGGTGGGAAATTATTTCCAGCACATTCAGTAAATGTCCAAGCGACGGTTTGGAATACCTAGGTAGATAAGATAGGTCGCGGTATGTGGACTGCGACGGCTTGCGGCGCGAGCGAACGCGCGGCATTCAGTTCTCAGCGTGCAGTGGTGCAGGCAGCCTACCAGGTAACTAACTACCCCTACATTGCAGCCCACCACATACACTTGCTCTATTCACACCTCATCTACATTTTAAATCAAAAGTAAATTTTATAACTAACGTACTTTCAGTGCTTACGTTACACTTTGTTACGTTTCAAACTTTAAACTTTTTGGGTACCTGAAAAGTTTTTAATCGGTTCGTTTATTTTGCGGAAAAGTGAAAATTTATATATCATATAGTAAATTTTTTAAATTTCAGCGCAAAGTTTTTTCCAGTTTTTCTGCATTTAGTCAAACAACGATTATACATTTATTGAAAAAAATCAGCACATTTATTATTATTATACATGTGATTTTGTTCTTGTTTTCTCGTGTGGGAAATATAGGTGAATATTTAAAAAACATAGTCATATTTTCACTTCCGGTTTTAAAAATGCGGCCGTTTTCCTGCGTAATAGTTTCATGAAACACTGGGAAATTTCATCATAGTTTTCATAAATAATGAACATTTTATTGATATAATTTTGTAACCGTGATAAAAATATACTTCCTTTATAAATACAATTCGTATTTTCACTAAAAGTTTTTTCAAAATGCGGGAACATAATGATTCTTTTCAAATTTATTTAATGTACTACATAATGTATGTGTAAGGTTAATGATGAAATTTGAAATTTAAATTTGAGATTAAAGTTCTGTGCCGACCGGCGCAGTTGCATTTCAATCACAGAGCCTAAGTATTCGTTTAGCTAGAACATTTTTCCTGACCTTTCTAAATCCGTTTATTTAATCCTTAGTCCATGGGCTTTAAACAAGTAGTTTACAACATGAAATAGTACATTACTGCAGCGGCCCACATAAGAGGGATTGAAGGACGAACGTGTAAATGTGGGCTGAGGCGAAGGCGAAACGCACATACGAAGGTTCACCAATGCCTAGTTGTGCCCAAGGCTTGTATAGTAGTTTTCTCAAATAATGCACGGAAATTATAACTAAGTAGTACCTGGGCAGAACTTTTTCTTTCGATTTTGGCTGTAACAAGTTTTCTATTACGGCTCTTGCCGCCTCTTGAATTTCGGGTGGCCATAAAGTAAATTTATCACACTTTCATTGTCTTCACTTAAACTAATTTTGTTAAATACAATTACTTTTCAAAATCAATGACGAAGAACTAACAACAATATGTTTTTCCCGCGTTGTTGATTTGTTTTTTTTTTTCAATAAACTCCTTTCAATTTGCAAGCCAGATCGAAATTTAAATAATACCTTTGCTATGTTACCTCCTTGGTTGCCATGTTTTGGAGTAAATAATTAACATTCCATTTTTAAACTACACGACAGATGTGAGTTTAAAATGTAATTTATTTGGCCGCTAAACACGACAGATATGGATTTTTATACAACTTTTGCCGGCCGCTGCTCGCATGTATTTAGCCAGTGCAGCAACTTCGATTTATCTAGAAGAAGGTTGTCAAAATAATGCTCTTATTTCCAAGCATGTTTGAGAAAAAGGAAATACTCGTATATCCGGTGATACTCTAAAAAATAAAGCTCTTTGCCACTTGATATTTATTAAGTCTATTATCGGAGTTTGACGTCAAGTAATCAGATTTTTGCATGCGGCCATCCGTGTTTTACAGCTTTTCCTTCTAACGTGGTGGAATGGAGTTGTGTGCTAAGTCATGGGTAAAAATAATGACATAATTTACCGTCGACGCCAGATTATCTGTGTTAATCCTTACGCTTAGATTTTTTTTAGTATATTCGTTGCTTACCGTGATCTTTTCTATTTTCTGCTAGACCTGGTTCCATCTACTTTTGGTTCACCTTTCTTGTTGTATTGTTTTGTAGCTTTCGATATGTTATGAAGAAAATTATCACAGTTAGGGTACCCGGTTCAAATTGACGTTAAGAATATGCAATTGATATTTGTATGGGGTTTTAATATGACGACCGATGCTTATTGCGTAGTTGACCAAGGCCTTCTTGGAATCTAAGATATATTTGTATAACTTTTATTCTAGTGATCTACTATATAGAGAATATACGTTTTGTGAATTTTCTTTTGTGTGATAATAGACTCTGTAACTATATTGATAACGTAGTTGTTGGAGTGTCATCTCCACTCATATTACAGTCATAACTACATAACAAAAATGTGTCATTACATTACATTGAAGTGCAGAATAACTATTAACTTATTCTAGATTATTGTTTACGCGTATTCAAGTTGCGTGATAAACGCTAGAACGAGGGAATTTAATCATAATCGGCGGGCAAGGAAATCCTTGTACGTTTATTCAGCATGAGCGTTTCTGGAAACTGCTGTATTCATCGCGATTTTCATCTATTTTAATGCGAAATTTGAACAATAGGTATCAGAAATCGAACGAAACTTTTTAACCTCCTTTAAATAGAAACGGTCTTGAAGCAGAATAATGTACATAAGTAGGACATAAGTCGTGGAAACAAATGAATTGCCCTCAATAAATATCAGTTGTGCCGGGAATTACAGGCAGAGTGGTACTATCATTCTGTTACGCACTGAATAATAAATTATTCACCGATAAAAATAATTACATTCAACAATGTCTCAACGTAGGTATGCCTTATGGTTTATGTCATCTAATGTAACAATAGTAATTACAAAATACCATCAGTTAAATAAACTTATCTTTATAATTATGCCACCATGTTGAGTGATTGTTTTACCTTATATTAAAAGTCGATCGCAGTTTGTGTTGAAAATTTAAAGTAATTTGGTATGGTACAGCTACATATTGTTTAAAATAGTGTTTTCAGCTGGATATATATTAATTAACGGGACTTTTAACCGCGAATCAAAGTCCTGGTTGGACTATAAATTACGTGTTTGAATCTGAAAGTTCCATTGTGTTTGCTTCCGCGGCAGTGAACTGGAGCTTGTTAATAAAAGTTTTCAGTTCCGTTCACTGCGAGGGAAAGCTTACTTTTAACAGGTATCCCACAGTTTTCGATACTTTTTTAGCATTATAAAGGATTTATGTACGTCTCTGAGGTGAACGTTATCTATAATTATGCATAATGCCAAAAAATCGTTTCAGTTTTAGCAAGAAAGAATGTCAACGATAAAGGAGGAAATTCTCAAGTCAAAACGTATATTTTTCGATATGTGTGATCAAGTATAACTTTTTAAAGGACCTATATATAGCCTGCCAGCAGAGTGAAAAAAAGGTGTTCGGAAGCGGCCGCGGCTTCGAGCGTGAGTTGTCAGGATGACATTACGGGCCGACATCGGGCACCTTTATTACTACAACGTTATAATTATTTAGGGAACTACTTCATTTTTGTGCTTATCATATTACTAACGAGTACAATCGCGAGAAGTTCAGGGCAACACGTGAAACATAGCTTTTTAAATCAGTATCCCAAACTTTTACCTTGCGTTTTTCATAGGTACCTACATAATCTACTTAAATAAGGATCGTATCCAGGACTAATCCTACAAAGTCTCCGTAAAACAAACACCGTAGCAACCCGGCGCGTATGAAAGCGAAATAAAAAATAAACTGCATCGCAAAAACGCTGTGCGAGCCGCCGGAGCGACAAAAAATCCTCTACAGTGCGAACGCCGCCCGTTCTTTACAATTCGTTAAATCTGCCTTTCAGCAATAGGTATTAAATAAAATTAGTCGCCTTCTAACTAACTTTTTTTTTATAGCAGAAGAACCTCGGCAGTACGAAGCTGACAGCGCGAGTGGAGGCAGAGGTGCTGCGACCTGTAAGGTGTGCGGAGACAAGGCTTCCGGCTATCACTACGGCGTGACGTCGTGTGAAGGCTGCAAGGTATGTACCCGCTTTTATATATCAAAAGTAACGCACCGGGTCTAGGGTAGATTCAGGAGAGCTGCCACATTAAGTTCCAAGAAGGGATGCCAAAATGCGAGCGAGAGCAACTGAAAACTTATCAAGCGGGAAATCTTTCAGGTCTTCAGACAGGTGGTAGAGTACAGGAAGTAATTTTTTTTAGTGCCGGCGCTGGAAAATGAACTTACTCTGAGCTTGATAAGCCGTCGCTGGGTAACCTGTAATATTATCTATTGAACTATCTAAGGGCCTGTTGTTAGATACCCAGCCATGTAAATAAATTAACTATAACACTAAAATTTATATGAATAAATAACGAATGGCAAAATATTTTTTACTATCAGTCCCATAAGTATTGGCCAGTTAATAAAATCTCTACAGGATATCGTTTTTGTTGTTCAGATAATCCGACCTCGGTGTCCCTTTTTAGCTTAATGGATTGGCCGCGGACGCAGGGCGAGCACTTTATTTTTCAGCATTGTAACGCACAGATTGCCGCTTTGTTGCAGCGATTTAATTTATTACAAAATTTAAAGCCCCTAGAGAGCGTTTTAACTAATTAATCAAATTAAGCCTACGCTACCTTTCAACGGTTTATGCAAAATACTCACACCAACATAAATATAGTATAGTGTGTTTATTGGTTGTTCTTTTTGAAGCAGAAATGTGAGTCGTGATTTTTATGAAGCTTGATAGCTCGAAGGACAGGTCGAAGTAAAAGATTAAGTTACTTATTATACCGGAGAAAATATCGGTTCCTGTAAGAACCTGTTCGTGAGAAAACCCGGGGGACACAGCTAGTAAAATGCAATCAGACGTCCTAAAAGTTTCATATATACTTACCTACCAAATATTATATCTCAGTCAGGTCATATATAGATAACGTTCGCTTTATAAGAATCAAGCTTCAACCCTAATATAATTAGAAAACAATAAAAAGGAGGAAGCTCTCAAGTCAAGCGTAGGTATGTATTTTTACAGTGTAGCGTTTGACCACCAGCCTGATGTTAAACGACGATGTGGTCGAAGGTGACGTCACGCCACACCTGAATAGGGGAGCGATGATTTTGAAGCGACGATGACTCAGTGGTAGTGACGTCTGCTTGCGATCCGTAGGTTGTGGGTTCGAATCCTACAATGAGCTTTAACTTTCGGTGAAGAAAAACATCGTAATGAAATCATAGCTTGGTGGTAGGGCATTTTCTAGTGCTCGCCTGGCTAGCTACCACCCTCAAGTTAAGAATCTGTCGCAAAGCACTTATCGTTGTGTTCCGGTAGCCCCACTTGAGAGCCAGTTCCCAATCCAGGTGGAGCTTGGTGCCACCTTCGACCAGATCGTCACTTAACATCGGGTGACATGTAGTCAAACGCTACCCTGTAAGTAGGAAAATAAAACATTGTTGCCTATAAAGAGATAATAAAAGTCATGGCATCAGTTTTATGAGAGTACCCTCAGTGTAGCAGCCGCGCGTCACTGAAGCTCCTGCCTATTTCAATCAGGCGTGCACCACAGATTATATATTCAAAGCCGCACTTATGAGCCTAACTTCTACTTTACTAAGTGGCCACGTCCTGCTCATTGTTTAATAATTCAATAACATATTTATTTAGTACCAGCTGCCCCAAGGTTTCAACCGCGTGGTTTTTGCAATAAACAGTTTATCGCAAATTTTGCATTTTTTCGGGCATCTCCCTAAAACCTTTGATCATGAAAAGTCCACTGCTGAACAGATCTCTTTGAACGCCATCGTGAACGGCTACTAGCCATAGCCAGCCATAACAGTCTATAAAAATGAAATTTGCTGAATCTGTCCAGCCGTTCTCAATTACGAACGACCACCATTACATTACTATTGCAATTTTAAAAGATTGCATACTTTTGAACATAGGACCTCCATTCCCGTTCATTCATTTCAATCAATCCTTTCCTTCTTGCTAGGTCGTCTGCAATTTAATTTAGCTTTCAAGCTTTTATTTACTAGGTTTTCTCTAACGATAATGAGTTTTATCAACCTATTTACTCAAATAGAATGTCATTTTAAAACGACAAAGCTTTAATACACTTACCTATAAAACAGAATATGCATAACCCTCGGCATAATATCTAAAAATATCTGCCTTCAATGTGCAGTCTCGTCCGCTCTGTAACGCGAAGGGACACGCGCTGGCTCCTGTCGCACCATTGACGTCATTCCGTTTTTTCCCTTGCAATTAACGCTAACGTCAATCATTTTATTTTATGTTATTAATACCATTTTTTAGGCATGCTTTCAAATTTGTACGCCAATTTATGCCAAACATGTGAGCTATACCTGCTAAAAATTAAGACCTTATTTACCCATGTTTGACAATAAATCATCTTTATCTTCATCATTATCAGCAATATCGTCTAGACGGGCTTTGTCACAGTGCATTTTTTTTTTACTGGTCCCTGCGGTTTCATCCGTGTTCACTAAATTTTATTGCAAGTCTCCTATGTCCTTCTCCACGGTTCAAACTATTCCCATACCAAATTTGATCAAGATCAGTTCAGCAGTTTCGGTGTAGAAAGGTGGCAAAGAAACAGATATTTACTTATATGTACATTCAACAGATTTTATTTCCGGTGTAAAATCCAACAACTCAAGACTTTCTTGCGTTTATAAATGGTGTAACTTACCCGGCTTCATGTTGCATATTTAGATAGCCGTGGGCGTAACTGTGGACCACAGTTAATTTGTTATCAATCTATTTTATAATAAGCTCTCAATTTTATCTTTAACGAACGATCCCGTGTCTTTATCAAACCACTTAGAACTGTCTTTTGCACGGGTTAGCTGCTAAAAAGCTGATCTCCATGTCTTGGTCGGGATGACAACATAGGCTGTAACAATCACATGTATTTATATTCACCACATGCAAGTTCGGGTCAGTCGGCCGGAACCTCTAGGGTTTCAACTTTTTGCTAAGCCACGAAAAGACTGTCTCTGGATTTACTCAAACATTTTCGACAGAATTAGCATTTATTTATGTTATAAAAAGATTGAGACGTCTGTTTCTGTATCCGTATTTCTTTCAAGGCTGGACAGATTTTACATATAGATTGCGTTTTAATACAATATTTTTACGGGAACACTGTCAATAAGTAAATTGCAATATAGTATAGTAGTAGTAGTGTAGTAGCTATAGTATAGTAGTAGCTGTCGCTAGTAAGATACCAATCTGAAAAAACCTGAGACAGTCAAGTTAGAGTATCTTGCAGACTCGCGTAACTAGCCTAAGCTACGTCCCCAAACTGGAAAAACTTAAAAAAATTGGGAAAACTTCAGAAAAATTGAAAAACTTCAGGCGGTCAAAATTTTTGGGCGTAACCACGGGGGGGTCACTAGGTATGGGTTCATGTCCATTTGTGTTGAGTAAATAATAAAAAAAACTTCATATAAACGTTTGCAAATTTTACTTCGGCAAAGTTGAAATATGTGGGTATGTCAAAATTACCATTTCACCGAGCACCTTATTAAAATAAACGAAGATTCACACCTCGTAAATTTGCAGGGTTTCTTTCGTCGAAGCATACAGAAACAAATCGAGTACCGCTGCCTGCGTGACGGAAAGTGTCTGGTCATCCGACTGAACAGGAACCGCTGTCAGTTCTGCCGATTCAAGAAGTGCTTGACTGTAGGAATGTCCCGTGACTGTGAGTACCTACTTCTTTAAGCTACCGCCTGCCTTTTTGGAAATAGTTTATGGGAGTGATGATTGAACTACAATATATTCTTACACGTGAACGAGTGCTGCGATTTCCTGTGTATTTTTTTAGTTTTGTACAAAAACAGCACACTTATTTCCGCAGTACTGGTATTACAGATATTTAATTTATTGTGCTAGATTGAGTTCTGAACTGATAGAGTAAAATAATTTCAACATATATTGTAACGAAGTTAGAACTCGGATAAAATGGATTCCGAACAATGGGAAGTTAAGTTTTACTTAAGATCATCACGGCATTTTACACCGATGACTTAACTCTCTTGAATCAGGGCTATCTTGGCTGCGTTTTCTAAAGTTGTAATTACTGTAAAACAGTTCCTTAAAAGAGAATGGTTTATCAGCAATGTGACATTTTTCAAATATTTTTTCGGTCATATGTACAATATGAAATATAATACCGCGTGGGTGCTTGTATTATAAACTGTTGGTAGGTACTAGGGACCCTAGTCTATTATTGCACCGTGTGACCCAGTGCGGTGCGGTGCCCTGTGTTCATCGAGTTCAGATAGATCAACGCGTATAGCTCATTTTTCAATTGGCACAGTGTTACGTGCAAAGTGCATCGCCCTCATTCGTTTGAATTCAACCACAGATTAACAAACACTTTCTACGTTAGCTGTGTGGTACAAACATAGAGACTTGTTGCTAATAATTGGATTATACGGGGGTGTTTGGTTTTTTATTTCACGGCTACTCACATTACTGCATTGAAGACTGATGATATGCGATACAACTTCCATATGGTTTTTGATATTTTTGTCTCATTAAGTAAATTACGAGATACGTGTGTCATTCGTCATCTGAGACGCACGCTTGCAAAGTGCTACACGCCTTTGTACTCCTCGGCCGGAAATGGCTTTGGTAATGACTTATACGCCCAAATAGCAACTGTTCCCTTCAAACCGGAACACAATAATATTACTAACAGCTACTTGCACACTTGAGGGTGGGAAGCGTACCTGCATAAAGTATAGTATGGTTAGTATAATTTACTTTAGATTTAAACAAAATTGATAAGTCGTATTATAAAACTTACATAGCTCGTGCTCGTAAATAAAAATATTGTAGCAACAATAACTGGACTGGAAATATCGAAGCATTACAAGCTCATGGCATCAGTCATAGCTACACTCACACAGAGTTAAAACTTATTCGTATAGACGGTGAAACTTTAAGAGTTCTTTGCAAGTACGTAGTAACTTTTCTAACTGAAAAATGAGAGTGTACGTATTGGTTCGTAACAACTTTGTAAACTTTCTAGGAAAAATACACTTCAACATAAATATCTCAAGATTTTTTTAGAATCCATTTTATAGTTACATTTATTTTATAAGGTACTGAAGATTCCAACACATTATCAGTACCTGTAAATCTCAAACTACTCAATAATAAAGAAAGTACAAACTACATGTTTACGACCCAAATAAAATTGAGCAGCAAATTCATAGAATCTGAAAGGATCCAGGATTCTTCATGTTACAGTTTATTGCGATCAAAAGTAGCCTATGTCCTTTCTCAGACCCTGTACCAAATTTCATTTAAATCGGTTCAGTAGGCGTGAAAGCTTAACAGAGTTACTTTCATATTTATAATATTAGTGGGGATAAGTAATAGTAAATGGGAACCCCTTTCAGCTGTAAGGTACGGCCGCGTGCCGAAGAGGACTCGCGAGCCGGAGGCCGCATCTGAGCCGCCCAAGAAGCAGCCGCCAGTGGCGGCGCCGCCCGCCCAGCCGCCCGCGGAGGAAGCTATGGCCTTGGCGGTCGCGGAGGTGCAGCGGCGGGCTATGATCCAACAGCTAGTGAACATAGTCACTGCTGCGCACCAAGAGAACAACACCTACTTGCCAGAGTTGCGGCTCGTGCTTACACATCGACCATTAACGATAAAGGTCGATGATTCCGATACGGAAGGTACGTGCTTCATTGTTTTATTATGTTGGAGTCCTTATGTGTCAATTTTTCTAGGTACCTTTTTCAGAATATTGAAGAAAAACTATTGAAATTTTCATAACCATTTCAAGAACATATTTAATTTATATCTTACTAATCTCAGCAATGGGAAACACAATGAAAAACTAACTTTAAACCTTAAAATATAGGTATTCAAACTCCCGATGCAACGTAAATACGCTAAGTCAGACAAAACTAAAGGCAAACAATGTAGCTCCAACGTTCAGTTGCTATGAATGCCAACAGTTAAGCCCTGCTCTCTCCAGCCTGACCCGCAGGGACATAGGAGGTACCTCCTCAATTAAGTCCTCATGCCAAACTGGGAGTAACGAAAACGTTAAAAATAACCAGTAAAAAATAGTTTAACAGCCCTCAGAGTATTTATATGTCTTAATATGTTTTTGGTAATAACATGTCTTTGTTATATAGATCTGGAGAAAAGTGATCGTTACTTTTAAAGAAGGGCTTTATTTACACTTTTTTATGTAGGTACAAAAACATATTTCACGATATTTGCGATATGTAGATTAACATAATTATATTTTTATAATTTTTCTACTATCGTAATTACGGACGGAGTAATGGTTTTAATTAGCCCCAATTATCAACTTCGTCTCGGAGTCGTCCATTTAAACCCTTTTATAGAACGATTGAATCGGAACAGGGGAAATGCATTGTTACTGTGCCAATGAGATCTTCGTTATGACAATGACTCAGTTAATTAAGATTCTGGAGTACGAGTCTCTCTGTCTTAGATAAATATTCTATATAACTTGAAGACGGTCATCGGATAAAAAATCTGGTTAGTACCTAACATGTTATGTAAATTCGGCATTGAAGGCATTGCAACGACGCTCTATTCAACGCTTTAATTTTTTTGTCAACTATCATGCCTTTGAGTAGAATTAAGTTATCTAAAGCATCGGCAGTACGCGTGTTCACGTTCCAGTGATAGGATAAAGATAGTGACAATGTAACGACTATAAGTCGAATGTCAGGCTAAAAATAATTATGACTGGCGTTAGATTTTTAACTGCACGATGCAATCAGCTTGTTTCCTTTTTTAAACAAACAATTAAATTATATTAAATAACTTTTAAAAACATACCTATATTTGCAAAAAGCATTTCGGTTTTCAATAGGTTGATCCAAACTGGAAAACGGATTTCCGTCTGCAATAAGGGTTTATTGTTAGAACAAACATTTGTCGATTGAAAGCTTCGCACAACAATTGGACAATCGGACGTGCCCAGGACGCCACAACAGGCTTAATGTAGTTTACAGGAGCTGCATGTTAAATTATTGTGAAAACACGAATAACGTAATACATTTTAGGCATATATATATTCAATATTACGTCGTTATAAAGGGTAGACATAATTGTTTTTTCTGCAAAGTAGGAGGTACATAGAAACTTAGAAGTGTAAGAAAAATTAATCAATCGTTTCATTATCTCAAGGTAGGATGAAGAAACTTTTCAGACAAACTAATTATAGAGGCACGGGCGATCGTTTCTGTCTCAAATTGATCTTCAGTTTGTTCTGCTCCAAGTTATTTCTTTTCAAGCAGGTATATTTTTGCCAAAATTCTTGCGAGAAACCATCTGTCCTAATAGTCACCTGTTTTTGTTCTTGTCTATTGAGCAATTGTGATTTTCTAGCCAACAACCAATAACCTTCGCCCAAACAGTTTAAAAACTTTAGAAGATCAAACCTTATGAAATATTGAAATTTTTAAAAAAAATATTCTATATCGATGTCGAGTTCAGGCTATGAATACCTGTTTAACCCTTCCACGTGCATTTTTAATGCATTTTCTACCACCCAGTCGAGAAAAGAGCCGTTAACCTTATCATACTACTTTGTGATCTGAAATTTTAATCTGATATGCTGTTCAATATGAGAAAATCTGGAAACTTCCATGCCTCAAGACTGCACATAATCTCGAAGCTATTGTGCGATTCCTCGACTCGAGAGCTACAATCAGATGTTTGTACCATTTTCATGTGCATATTTACATGCTCCCTTCAATAAGAGCGGGTCGCATGACGTATAGATGCAGGTTGGAAGCGAGGCGTATTTATTGAAATGCACGATTTTTATATATTTGCCTCATATATGGGAGCTCTTAGAGATCTCGTTGTTCCCTAAGTCTTTCTTCGCTTCACAGTTCATTTTATATATGAAAACTACTAGGAAGTAAAGTGGGAACACGTTTTTGCACTTGAAACGTCAGTCGATTGTCTACCAGTGGGTAACTTAGTACTTTTATCTCTTCTATCAGGTTGCAGCAAGTTCGCTTGTACTGAGCTCGCAAATTGATTAAGTAGATTCCGATATGGGTACAGTTACGATCCTGTTGCAGTTTGATCTTAACTTTGTTTGTATTCTACGAGTTGGGTGACGCTTTGGTTTTGTCCACATGTGGAACAGAACAATTGTGTTTACTTGTGTTATGTACCTAGCCGTTTCGTAAGTTTGATGTCGTGCGTAAACTATGTGAAATATGCGTGCTTCTTATGTCGTGTCGCTTTCACCAGCTTCTGCTAAGCCCCTGAATAAGTCACATGCTCCTGATAAACCTACCACCACCAACTGTCTAGTGTAATTATTGTATATATGCACGGCTTCAAAGCACAAACGTATACCTCAAAATGATGATATTTATCCAGCTGCACTCCTCTGCTCCGCACCAACATTTCCGATTTCTGCACAAATTTGCAATTTCACGTATCAAAAATAACGCGTTATGCATAATTCCGCAGGCACACCCCTGCACCCTTCTAGTCCACATTCAAATAAAACTGACGGACTGACTGACATATTTTCCGAGTTAAGGTAAAATTGGTCTGACACGAGCTGCTCTGCGGAAACTATAGTCTTTTATTCAGATTTATTACAATATTTTTATATCCTTGATTATAAAAAATAACGCACATTGTATATTTCACACTCCACACTTCTTTCTACGTCCGTGTATTTTATTCTCAAGGAGTATTTACAACAGACAGACCGACAAACTTTTGGACTGATTGCACCAGCTGCATCACAATGGACAAAGTAGCTGTAGTACTGTTGACATTTTTTTCAACATTTTCGTATATTTTTGTTAAAATGCAGCCAAGAGGAAGGAAAACGAAAACAAGGCAGGGACGAGCAATGAGCCCGATGTGGCGACCGATAATGATGACAATGATGTCGCCAACAACGGCTTAGTCAACATAGCCCCGCACACTGGTGGTGGTGAGAATAGTGTGTCGAATGTCCTCAGCCTCCTGTTTATCACTGCCGTGACAAACCAAATGAATCAAGGTGGAGTGCCAGCTAAGAAACCAGACGGAAAAGGTAACATGGTTTCGTAGATGTAACGAAACTGGTGGTAATTTTCTCACGTCTAATTATTTCTGTGCCTCTTTTTTGGTTATGCTCGCACTTTTCCTGTATTTTTATTTAGAACGTACGCACGCACGTGCGCGGGGTGCAGCACACGCCGCCCTAGGCCTGCCCTGTCGCCTCCCGATATGTAACATTAGATATAAAAACTCAGTGAAATAATTAATTAATTGCATTGAGTTCCCCGCAGTAAATATTACGCGTAAGTAACCCTGGAAGTAGTAACCTACTCGAAACGCACGAAGCGAAAAACAAATTTCATATTCGCATTTGAAGTTTCGAAAGAACTAGCTGCGCCCCGCTATTTTTCCGACTCCCGCATTTAACTTTTCTGTTATAAATATTGGCCTATGTATAAACATTAAAAAACCGTCAAGCCATTTTAGGGTGGAGAATTAATAAACAGGCATTCACACTGGACCAGCATGGTATATTGTAGTCACTCTCTCACTCACATCCTATCATTTCCTCTTTCTGAAAGAAAGGTTAAGGAAAAATCTAAATCAATCAGACAAAACGTTATATTTTTATTAAATAAAGTTGAAAATGTAATTTTACGCGACTGAGGCATATGATATCCCTAGACGCGGAGTGTAAATGATTTAAGATTTATTATCATTAATTTATTTATGTTTCATGATTTACGGAGTCGATTTAAATTTTTTCACTTACCTACCTCGATTTGCTGACTTTCGGTGTCAATGACACCTTCCTATAGTGGTAACTTGTAAACTAATCAATATGTTACTTTTTTATGTAACATTCAATGATTTTAAATCCTGTACAGCTCAGCGCTCGTCACCCTGCTAGTTCACTGGCAACTTTGCCCCTTTCTCCAGAACATATATTGTTTACACACTACTGCTTGGTGGTAATGGTGGAATAACTGGGGTAAATAACTAACGTGTGGTACTTCCCCAGGTGGACTCTGCAAAAGAGGCCTACCTCTCCAGCTGATTCGATAAAACGTCTTTGATATCTCTAGTATTCAACTTTTAGAAGCGTGTTTATAATGATTTATATGTATTCTATATGCGGAAACGCTATGTTATCCCGCATCGTGATGCACTCCTCCGGGCTGGTGACGCATCCGCTGACCTGGATCTAGATTAGCGAGGGATCGGACCTCTGCCGTCGTCCGGTGCTGGTACATTATCATGCACTTATATCATTGTTGCGAGCTGAGATCAAACCGCCCCGCGCCGACACCAACGCAGCCAATTTTATAATCATATTTGCTGCGCTAGGAGGCAGCAACACTGTTGTACAAGAGTTAGAGATGCGCCATTTCGGAAAACTGTATCGGTATAGTGGGCCGGGCCTTTTTTCAGTCACTAATCCACTATCAACACTGAGGTGCCTTATAAATACTGAAAGCCTATATGATGACCTGCATCAAAACAGCTCTAATGAGCTGCTGATGCATTAAGTTGTTCTATATTAATTTATGTGTGATTATGTCTTTTAGCCCATATAGGCCAGGTGTTTTGAAGATCGCCCACTCATATTAGTATCGATCTTCCCCGTTTACTCTCTCCCACTTTTTGTCACAAAATATTCAATCATTTTACCTATCTATTTATCGGAAATTTAAACGTTCGCTTGCGAGTATTCGAAAACTGTTGTGTGGGATCGGCTCCAATGAAAGCTAAGTATCCTAAAGCTAGATCCATCTGTGCAGGGAGCGAGGGCGGTGCGTCGTCCACCACCGACCGCATCACCGACTCGCGCACGCTGCTGTGGCGAGGCCTGGCAACCCTCCTCACGCCGGTCGTATCGCAAGTTGTTGAATTCGCGAAGAAATTGCCCGGCTTTCAAGATTTAGCTCAGGATGATAAACTCATCCTTATTAAGGTAAGTTTAGCTTGCAGCTGCGTGGAAAAAACCTTACATGCTATAAATATGGTATTTTTCTTCTTACATAAATATACTACTGAAATGGCCACGATATTTTAGTATAGAAGTAACAGCTTGTAACGCGCTAATTGTTTATTACAATTTCCTAACGGCCGGTTTCAATAACTGATCTATCCACGGTTTGCCCTACTAGAGATAGTAATTTGACATTATTTCTATGGGGCTTATGTTATATGTTATTGGGAACGGCCGTTAAACAACCCTGTCCAGTGGTAGTAAAGATGCAAACGCATCAAGGAGCAGGGCAGGACTAGGCGCGACGGGGAGGTTGGAAGTTTATACTCTTAATAATATTATAAGAAAACTCGATCACTCAGTATGCAGCGCAGTGTGCCCTAGCCCTCTCTTATCCGTAGCCGCGTTGATTAGATAATCAACTCGCCGCGCTGCGCCGCTTCGTACGAATGAACCGATGGTACGAGTACGACCCTTTAGGTAACGAATTGTGACATGCAATCGTAGCACACGAGGCTGACTAATACCTGTGCGCTCCGTTACTACTACTACGAATATTGTAGTGACATTGTCCCTAATCATCTGGTCTCAGTAGTTTTCCCTGTCACGCTTCGCTACGGAAATCATGACCTACTACCGTCCGGCTTTGTACGCCTTATATGATGGTCGGAACCCGATTCTCGTGCGGTAATGCTGCTGACACCTGTTAGGCCGCCTGCGCGCTAATTCTATTGTGTTTTACTGCGGCCGACTGCCCGTTGAAAAGGTAACTCCTCTCTGAATGCCGCCAGGGATGATTCATTCGATTTCCGTAGCACTCAGTTATTTCATCCCTGCGCTAGTTTAAATTGACTATCGTTTTGAAAGACCAATGCAGGCTGCATGTGTTTACTGTAATAATATTCCGATGAGGCACGCAAAGCTACAAATAACACAACTAAAATATAACTTAATAAATTATATTACGCGACTAGCGGCCCGCCCCGGCTTCGCACGGGTTTTTAACAAAAAAATTATTAATAATTATAATCTACATTATTGGCGTTTTAGTAAGGATCCCTAATTAATAAACATCAATATTTCTACGATACTGACGTCACTCAATTGTTTTGCCTTTCCGGACCTCTCCACTAACATTTGAACTTTATGGTATAGTATTAAAGTTCAAATTGACTCTTCATTTTAGTGAGAAAACGTTTGTATGGAAAAAAAGTGCTGTTTATAGGGTTTCCCGGCAATTATTCGAACTTTTCTCGCCGTAAAAACCATTCTTGGACTTCAACGAACAGGCGTTGTTGAGTTATGCGTTATGCAACACATTTTGTGATTCTTTTTTCTAGTATAGAAAGAAGATATAGATTATGTTAAAAAAAATACTCTGGCAAATAACTAATTATTAGGTACCATCTCTTAGCGTCTTATACTCGTGATAACTTCTAAACGAAAAGTCCGATTTGGATGAAACAAAAAGTATTTTACTTCTACATAAATACCCTTAATAACATAATGTTTAATTTGGATAAGGATTAATATTACGATACACATTTAACGTAGTTCCTTTCTTCAGACGATTTAATAATTTTTTTGAACTCAAAAGCGGTTATTGTGACTAAACCACAATAGTTAGATATGCTCTCGCGGACTTTTTTGTAGATCTTAATGGGACTTATAAACCCGTAATACATTATTATGTTATATTGTCAATAGTTTTGGCAGCGCACGCAAAAATAGGTTTTCGATTTCACACCTTGGGGCCTAATTTTTTGAAAATAAAATATAGCCTATATAGCCTTTCTCGATAAATGGACGATCCAACACTGAAATAATTTTTCAAATCGGACCAGTAGTTCCTGAGATTAGCGCGTTCAAACAAACAAACTCTGCAGCTTGATAATATAAATTAGAACACGTGAATTTAATATAACAAATAATAATAAATAAATACCGGGGGACCATTGCACACAAATTGGCCTAGCCCCAAATTAAGCTCAATTAATATGAGTCATTAAACTACGCATCGACGCTCATAGGAACGAGAGATTGCAAAAAATCAACGTTTATTGGAATTAAGATTGTAAATGCCACAAGAAAAGAAGATTTAATAGGGCTAGGCTACAGATAGAAAGGATAAACGGAAACAAACACGGATATCTGCCATGACACATGTGGTTAACCTAGTGCCGCGTGTAGGAAAAAGTTTCGGTAGGTTATAAACTCCCAACCTCCTACATACCCATAGGTAATAACTGTAATTTAGTACTGCGCTCAGGAGCTTTGCTTTGCGCTGATAATTATGAGCCCTAGTATGAAAATATTAGGTCTATCAAGCACTAACTTGTATCTTCGTACGAGGGTAGAAATACGGCGTACCACTAACTTCCTACCACTCTCATACGAGCTGGCCTGTAGCCTATCCGCACCGGGCCCATGCACATGGTGGGTTTTGGCCCTTACTATCTCTCTGAGAGAAGGCTTATGTTCCAGCAATGGGAACGTTATATTAGGCTGATGATGATGACTAACTACCTAGCAATAACATTTTAAAATACACTGCCGCAGCTCGCGCCTCCAATACTCTAACTTCTTAGATTTTTTTTAGCTCATGCAAATTTATGCACATGCAACATGTTGCGCCTGTTTTAATTATAAAGACTTATCTGGTCAAAAGCGAGTTCTGTCTGGAGTAGACCGGTGATGCTTGGCCCCTATCAGTGTGCGTTTTGTCTACAGCTAGGGTTCTTCGAGATTTGGCTGACGCGCGCCACGCGCCTTTCTACTCCAGAAGAGATTGTGTTCGACGATGGAACGACAATCTCGCAAAGCCAACTGTGCCTAATGTTTGATGTAAGTAATGTGTATTCATAGTATGAATAGTATTCCGATAAAGTAATGTGTCCCTTGATGTGGTATTTTCTAGAGCTAGCTTGGCTCCCATGTGTCGCCACGTACGGCCGTCGGTGTGTTTCAGCAGTCTCATTTGAGAGGGCCCAATCCAGGTGCAGCGTGGTCGCATCAGGTGACTTGTGATAAAATGCTTGGTAAAACAAAACTATCACAGTACTTCAGTCCAGGAAACCGAGCGTTTCAAAGACAATAATAAACAGCAACACATGTACTGAATACACCAGACCATAATTGGAAAATTGCAAGTCTCGCCCTTTGGTATAATTCTACTGACTATAATAGCGGAATCGATAAATAATAACAAGCACCATCTCGCTAGGCAATTAGGCATGTGCCAGACAGAAAATTGTACAATCCAATAACACACGGCCCTATTTCTTGTATTCGACGAAGCGTTACAATTATGCTACTTGCACTAAATAGTAGCGGTAGATTTAGTTTACTACATATAAAGTATTTTGTAGTATTAATAAGTAGAAAGGAAAAAATACACGTCCTTCTGTGACGTTGCACTAAACATGACTACTAATCGGGTTGTTTTTTTTTAACTCTGTTGCAGATGCCGTTTGCGACCTGCATGTTGTCGTACGTGTGGACACTGCTCCAACTGCAGATGTCGGAGGAGGAGATAGCGACTTACACCGCGTGCCTCTTGTTCAGCCCCACCCGCGAAGGGCTGTCGACCTCCAGTCCAATTCCCACGTTGTACCGAGATTTGTCTGATGCTTTTAGACACACTGTGAGTACTTTACTTTACGCCTGCCACCCACACTTTTAAGCAAGCTGGGTATCATTTTTGGAGGGTCATAAGCATTGACACGAGTTGTTATCGCAGGTCGTGACGAACAATGCGAACGGAGCGGCGCGCTTGGAGCTGCTGCTGGCGGCGGCGCAGGACGCTCGTGCGCTGGGCCTCCGACACTATGTTCTGCTGGAATGGTGTCGTGAGCATTGGGCACTCCTCGACTTGCCCGCTCTGTTCTCAGAGATATTTGATATACCGAAAACCGAAGAGGATGCAGTATCCGCGCGGGACGCCGCCGCGCGTAAGGCCGCCGCCGCTGCAGCGACCTCAGCCGCAGTGGCCACTACTTCGACCGCGGTCTCTGACTTCGTGGCCAGCCCCAACTAGATCGATTGCTCATCAGCGTAGTGGCCACAGAAATTTCTGTGGAACTGCATAAGTACGTCATTATAAGCACATGATACAGCGTTGTTTTCGTGATCAACATCTGAAATGCCCCCGGAGCATCGGGCGGCGGCCGATGCCCTCCTTCTCTTGTAAGCTCTTTATTTAATTTTTATCTTTTTATACATTTTTTTCCATTTGTTATTGTACTTTTTCAAGCCCTGCAGTTTGGTATCGCGTAGCGTTTGCTAGGTTGCAGTCCCCCTATTAGACTTTTTACATTTATTATTTCTAGAAATAGTTTGTTTTTATAAATAAATAATACATCGACAGGCCGGTATCGCAATGTATTATTTTATGGATATACATTTCTATGTTTAGGTTAGTTTTACTTCATCATTTATTTTTATAAGAGAATCTGGTTATTTTAATTTTTTGCATTTTTGTAGCTCCTTTTTTTACATTACTTTATTATACAAGCCACACCTTCCCCTAGTAATATAGTCATTTTTCATTTTTACGTCGTTTTTTTTTTGTACATCACAGAAGATATGTTTAAGAGTCATTTGATTAGTTAAGATATGTATACATTCTTATAATAGTTCTAACGTGAATGTTTTTCAACTCCTACGAGCAGCACGCAGAGTAGGTTTCATTAATTGCTAGGTATAATTTCCAATTGATTTTGATCGGCCGGCGGCCGATGCCCTCCTTCTCTTGTAAGCTCTTTATTTAATTTTTATCTTTTTATACATTTTTTTTCCATTTGTTATTGTACTTTTTCAAGCCCTGCAGTTTGGTATCGCGTAGCGTTTGCTAGGTTGCAGTCCCCCTATTAGACTTTTTACATTTATTATTTCTAGAAATAGTTTGTTTTTATAAATAAATAATACATCGACAGGCCGGTATCGCAATGTATTATTTTATGGATATACATTTCTATGTTTAGGTTAGTTTTACTTCATCATTTATTTTTATAAGAGAATCTGGTTATTTTAATTTTTTGCATTTTTGTAGCTCCTTTTTTTACATTACATTATTATACAAGCCACACCTTCCCCTAGTAATATAGTCATTTTTCATTTTTACGTCGTTTTTTTTGTACATCACAGAAGATATGTTTGAGTCATTTGATTAGTTAAGATATGTATACATTCTTATAATAGTTCTAACGTGAATGTTTTTCAACTCCTACGAGCAGCACGCAGAGTAGGTTTCATTAATTGCTAGGTATAATTTCCAATTGATTTTTAAGGTTTCATATTTATCATGTGTGTTTACTTTTATTTAACTTACAAACTTCAACTACGTTTTCAATGTCCTCACAACCTGACCAACCCATTTGTCCGGATTCGCACAAACACTGGCCATGTGCTGTAACAGCTCAAGTACCATTGCCAGGACAGTTTAAACTACCCATAATCATATTTTTGATGATATGTTAATCATTGAAATAAAACATATTCGTGTATGCTCCTGATAGGTACTTGTAAATGGCCAAATCTTGATCTGCCTCTCAACTTTCACCGCCGCCTACGTTATTTTTTTACGATATAGTTTTTTTTTTGTTTTTACTTTCTCAAGTCAGATCTTGATCGGTTAACAGCATGCTTAGAAAACTATGGCATGAGAATATTACAATACAACACAACGCTTGTTCAAACGTATGACAAACCAATGTGTCTACGAACATTACCGTTAATGTCATGAAGAATATAAATGTGACGATTCAGTTAGAAGGAAACGGTTCAAACTGTATTCAAACAGTTTAACGGCCCTTTTTGCTAAAACTAACATTCCGGTTTCCCTTGATATGCACTTATAAAAGACAAATCTTGTTCCTTCTATGATGTGTTCAGATACTGCAAACGAATACACTTCGACAACTCAGGTAGAATCCCTGAGAGTTTGAATTTTCTTTAACCTTTTTCTGACGATGTGTACCTTACACTGAAATAAAACTAATATATCAGTTTTCCTCGATAAATACTTCTATAAGACGAATCTGGTTTCCCTTCATGATGTGTTCAGATACTGCAAACGAATACACTTTGACAACTCAGGTAGAATCCCTGAGAGTTTAAATTTTCTTTTTACCTTTTTGCTGACGATGTGTACTTTACACTGAAATAAAACTAATATATCAGTTTTCCTCGATAAATACTTCTATAAGACGAATCTGGTTTCCCTTCACGATGTGTTCAGATACTGCAAACGAATACACTTTGACAACTCAGGTAGAATCCCTGAGAGTTTGAATTTTCTTTAACCTTTTTCTGACGATGTGTACCTTACACTGAAATAAAACTAATATATCAGTTTTCCTCGATAAATACTTCTATAAGACGAATCTGGTTTCCCTCCATGACGAATTCAGATACTGCAAACGAATACTGATACTTTGACAACTCAGGTAGAATCCCTGAGAGTTTAAATTTTCTTTAACCTCTTTGCTGACGATGTGTACTTTACACTGAAATAAAACTAATATACCAGTTTTCCTCGATAAATACTTCTATAAGACGAATCTGGTTTCCCTTCACGATGTGTTCAGATACTGCAAACGAATACACTTTGACAACTCAGGTAGAATCCCTGAGAGTTTGAATTTTCTTTAACCTTTTTCTGACGATGTGTACCTTACACTGAAATAAAACTAATATATCAGTTTTCCTCGATAAATACTTCTATAAGACGAATCTGGTTTCCCTCCATGACGAATTCAGATACTGCAAACGAATACTGATACTTTGACAACTCAGGTAGAATCCCTGAGAGTTTAAATTTTCTTTAACCTCTTTGCTGACGATGTGTACTTTACACTGAAATAAAACTAATATACCAGTTTTCCTCGATAAATACTTCTATAAGACGAATCTGGTTTCCCTTCACGATGTGTTCAGATACTGCAAACGAATACACTTTGACAACTCAGGTAGAATCCCTGAGAGTTTGAATTTTCTTTAACCTTTTTCTGACGATGTGTACCTTACACTGAAATAAAACTAATATATCAGTTTTCCTCGATAAATACTTCTATAAGACGAATCTGGTTTCCCTTCATGATTTGTTCAGATACTGCAAACGAATACACTTTGACAACTCAGTTAGAATCCCTGAGAGTTTAAATTTTCTTTTTACCTTTTTGCTGACGATGTGTACTTTACACTGAAATAAAACTAATATACCAGTTTTCCTCGATAAATACTTCTATAAGACGAATCTGGTTTCCCTTTACGATGTGTTCAGATACTGCAAACGAATACACTTTGACAACTCAGGTAGAATCCCTGAGAGTTTGAATTTTCTTTAACCTTTTTCTGACGATGTGTACCTTATACTGAAATAAAACTAATATATCAGTTTTCCTCGATAAATACTTCTATAAGACGAATCTGGTTTCCCTTCATGATTTGTTCAGATACTGCAAACGAATACACTTTGACAACTCAGGTAGAATCCCTGAGAGTTTAAATTTTCTTTTTACCTTTTTGCTGACGATGTGTACTTTACACTGAAATAAAACTAATATACCAGTTTTCCTCGATAAATACTTCTATAAGACGAATCTGGTTTCCCTTTACGATGTGTTCAGATACTGCAAACGAATACACTTTGACAACTCAGGTAGAATCCCTGAGAGTTTGAATTTTCTTTAACATTTTTCTGACGATGTGTACCTTACACTGAAATAAAACTAATATATCAGTTTTCCTCGATAAATACTTCTATAAGACGAATCTGGTTTCCCTTCATGATGTGTTCAGATACTGCAAACGAATACACTTTGACAACTCAGGTAGAATCCCTGAGAGTTTAAATTTTCTTTTTACCTTTTTGCTGACGATGTGTACTTTACACTAAAATAAAACTAATATACCAGTTTTCCTCGATAAATACTTCTATAAGACGAATCTGGTTTCCCTTCACGATGTGTTCAGATACTGCAAATGAATACACTTTGACAACTCAGGTAGAATCGCTAAGAGTTAAAATTTTCTGTAAAATTTTTGCTGATGATGTGCTCTGCTCAGATAAAAACTGAATAATTCGGTGACACCATCTTGTTTTCCTTCACTTCTTGGATTTGCGCTAACTTTTGCTGATGACGAGTTTCTGACACTGAAATAAAACGAATTTTCCAGTTTTCCTTGATAAATACTTCTTTATGACAAATCTTGTTTCCATCTATGCCGTGTTCAGATACTGCAAAGAAATTCTGACACTTTGACGACTCAGGTAGGATCACTGAGGGTTGAAATTTTCTATGACCTTTCTGCTGACGATGTGTTTATGACACTGAAATAAAACCAATATATCAGTTTCCCTCGATAAGTACTTCTGACAAATCTGGTTTCCCTCCATGACGAATTCAGATACTGCAAACGAATACTGATACTTTGACAACTCAGGTAGAATCCCTGAGAGTTTAAATTTTCTTTTTACCTTTTTGCTGACGATGTGTACTTTACACTGAAATAAAACTAATATACCAGTTTTCCTCGATAAATACTTCTATAAGACGAATCTGGTTTCCCTTCACGATGTGTTCAGATACTGCAAACGAATACACTTTGAAAACTCAGGTAGAATCCCTGAGAGTTTGAATTTTCTTTAACCTTTTTCTGACGATGTGTACCTTACACTGAAATAAAACTAATATATCAGTTTTCCTCGATAAATACTTCTATAAGACGAATCTGGTTTCCCTTCACGATGTGTTCAGATACTGCAAACGAATACACTTTGACAACTCAGGTAGAATCCCTGAGAGTTTAAATTTTCTTTTTACCTTTTTGCTGACGATGTGTACTTTACACTGAAATAAAACTAATATACCAGTTTTCCTCGATAAATACTTCTATAAGACGAATCTGGTTTCCCTTCACGATGTGTTCAGATACTGCAAACGAATACACTTTGACAACTCAGGTAGAATCCCTGAGAGTTTAAATTTTCTTTTTACCTTTTTGCTGACGATGTGTACTTTACACTGAAATAAAACTAATATACCAGTTTTCCTCGATAAATACTTCTATAAGACGAATCTGGTTTCCCTTCACGATGTGTTCAGATACTGCAAACGAATACACTTTGACAACTCAGGTAGAATCCCTGAGAGTTTGAATTTTCTTTAACCTTTTTCTGACGATGTGTACCTTACACTGAAATAAAACTAATATATCAGTTTTCCTCGATAAATACTTCTATAAGACGAATCTGGTTTCCCTCCATGACGAATTCAGATACTGCAAACGAATACTGATACTTTGACAACTCAGGTAGAATCCCTGAGAGTTTAAATTTTCTTTAACCTCTTTGCTGACGATGTGTACTTTACACTAAAATAAAACTAATATACCAGTTTTCCTCGATAAATACTTCTATAAGACGAATCTGGTTTCCCTTCACGATGTGTTCAGATACTGCAAACGAATACACTTTGACAACTCAGGTAGAATCCCTGAGAGTTTGAATTTTCTTTAACCTTTTTCTGACGATGTGTACCTTACACTGAAATAAAACTAATATATCAGTTTTCCTCGATAAATACTTCTATAAGACGAATCTGGTTTCCCTTCATGATGTGTTCAGATACTGCAAACGAATACACTTTGACAACTCAGGTAGAATCCCTGAGAGTTTAAATTTTCTTTTTACCTTTTTGCTGACGATGTGTACTTTACACTGAAATAAAACTAATATACCAGTTTTCCTCGATAAATACTTCTATAAGACGAATCTGGTTTCCCTTCACGATGTGTTCAGATACTGCAAACGAATACACTTTGACAACTCAGGTAGAATCCCTGAGAGTTTGAATTTTCTTTAACCTTTTTCTGACGATGTGTACCTTACACTGAAATAAAACTAATATATCAGTTTTCCTCGATAAATACTTCTATAAGACGAATCTGGTTTCCCTTCATGATGTGTTCAGATACTGCAAACGAATACACTTTGACAACTCAGGTAGAATCCCTGAGAGTTTAAATTTTCTTTTTACCTTTTTGCTGACGATGTGTACTTTACACTAAAATAAAACTAATATACCAGTTTTCCTCGATAAATACTTCTATAAGACGAATCTGGTTTCCCTTCACGATGTGTTCAGATACTGCAAACGAATACACTTTGACAACTCAGGTAGAATCGCTAAGAGTTAAAATTTTCTGTAAAATTTTTGCTGATGATGTGCTCTGCTCAGATAAAAACTGAATAATTCGGTGACACCATCTTGTTTTCCTTCACTTCTTGGATTTGCGCAAACTTTTCCTGATGATGAGTTTCTGACACTGAAATAAAACTAATTTTTCGGTTTTCTTGATGAATACTTCTCTTGTTTCCATCTATGACTTTTCAGATACTGCAAACAAATTCTGTCACTTTGACGACTCAGGTTTCAATTTTCTGTAACCTATTTCCTGATGTTTGTTTCTGTGTTGTTGACACTAAAATAAAACGAATATTCCGAATTCCCTTCATAAGTACTTCTACAAGTCAAATCTTGTTTCCTTCTATGACGTGTTCAGATACTGCTAAAGAATACTGACACTTTGACGACTTAGGTAGAATCCCTGAGAGTTTAAATTTCCTGTTACCTTTTACTACAAAAAAAAACCGTAGGTGGTTGATGAGGACTTGAGACGGCATGTTTTTTCTTCCGTGACGTATCCGAAATTGTACCTACTGCTGGTGATTTCATTGTGACGATTCAGGTAGGAGAATTCCTGCAGTTCAAATATGCTATTGCTGAATAATTATGTTATAATCATTGTTTGCAAACATTGGTTCTTGTTTATACCTTTATTAGAATTAGGAAAAACAGATTGATTTCGTCGTTTATCTATATGAACAATGAAATTAGCCTGTTTTACTGACTTAATAATACCACTCGTCGTCGGTAGTAGACTACCGACGTGGCATTATTAGGTCGTCGATCTACAAATTCACAGTTTGAATGTTTTGTTTAGGTTAAGAATTTAAGTTCACTTTTGTCTTCTCTTATTTGAGGTGAAGGGTGGAGATGAGGGGGAGGAGAGCGGACGGTCATTTTAAGTTGTAATACGAAAATAAGTTTAAGCAAAAGGATAACAATCAGGAGCGTTCGGTTTCTCGTAGTTCTTTGCACTAGCAGAACACTTTACATTATAAGTTAGAAAAATATATCATACTTGGTTTTTGCATTTATAATAGGTATAAGGTGCTAGGTATCATTTTTAATGCATTATGATATTTTGATTAAGTATACTTTTTGTTATTTTAGGTGGTATGGCTGTTTAGGCTAAGGAAGGCTGTGTACACTTTACGATAGATTGTGTTTCATTTATATCCGCCTACACAAGTAGGTGCTTTGTATATTTATTGTAATTTAAGTTTTGAAAGTATCAAAATTGTGGGAGCATCAATGTCTATCTGTACGAATGGATCTGTCACTTATCACTTAGTTCTATATTTTTTGTTGTTCTACTTACGTGTTATTTTTATTTTTTTATGCTTTTTTATTTTAGATAATACGAGGCGTTAATATTCCGCCATATCAGTTCCTTAAATATGTCTATATTTTTTCAATACTTTTTATTATTTCTTTAAACTGTCTGTATATCGTTAAGTGAAAGAGCACATTTTGTTGGCGGAAGGCCCTAGGCCAATACGTCATTTTATTCATGTTTTCATCTAATTTTCACGTTATGCACGATCCGGCGCATGTTTTATTGTTAGAAAACTTACAAGGAAGATTATGCTTTAGGGTTAATTTGGAAGAGGACTGCCACTGTCATCATTGTAGACATTAAGGCCAAACCCATTTGTTTAGTGTGCGATGATTGTGTATTGTGGACGGAGGATGTAGTAATGTATCACGGTGCGGTAAGAGTAGTACGTACGCACATACACTTTGTAGCGTTTTAATTATTGCATTTTATTTAATGTTTAGTCACCTGCTGCTAATAGTTCCCTTATGAAGAGTTTAATGAACGGCGCTCGATATCGGTATCATAACATATTTGTATGAACCAGAATCAAAAGCGAGTACAGTTGATCAAACTTGTTATAGAAGTTACTCATGTAAGAGCAAAATCTTTATAAATTGTCTTATTTCCTTACATTAAAGTTAATTAAGATAATTATGCATGCTTACAATAGTATAGAATAAGTACTTAGGACACATTATATCCTAGATGTTTCGATTAAATATCATTATGCTAAGTTACAATGTATAATCAATCGTGTTTATGTCGTATACGTGCAGTTTACTTTGTTCTACTAGACACTTTGCAGAACTCAACTATGAGTATTAGGTATCACATGACATAGGTACTATCTAGTTTTCTACTTTTCGCCTTGTTTCAATAAATGTATGTTATGGCATTTTGTCAATCAATAAACAATATAGTAAATGAATTCAATGTTTTACTTAACCACCCATTCCCGTTCCTTTTCATCTTAGTATCAAAAAATGTAGGTAGGTAGATTTATTTAGGTAGGCTAATAAGGTTTTACGTAGATGTATAAAATGCAAAAAAGTAACTTCATTTCTATCAAAATTAACACAACTTTTATTTTAGTTACAAAGTTAGATAACAATTCTTTCGATAGTAAAAGTTTAGAAAATAAGCCGTCAAAAAAAATCATTTAGTGTAGTTGTTATCAGAAGTTCACGGACGTAGGGTACATACAATATGATAATAATTTTATGACAAGTACCTGTATACCTTTACTTTATGGGCATTTCTTCACTGACAATACATTTATGTTAGTTTAAATGATGGTGATAATTACTGATAATGGATAGGTAGATATAGGTAGGTACGTGCATTATAATTACATTCCCATCCTAACAAATACTAGCTATTTGTTAGGATCGGAATGTAATTATAATGATTAAGAGATTTTATTATGAATGAATTCCTACTTCAAGGTATTCATTCTACAATGGTCACTGTTACAAATATACGTAACATAAACACTATTTGAAACCTCGTGCATTGTGTAATTAAAAACTAAGTTAGAAAGAAAGAGCAAAACAAATGAAGAAACGTGACCGCGTAGTTCGCTATATTAGTCGTATCCAACACGTGAAACACGAACTCCAGGCGAAGCGAAGTTACTTAGGCAGGCAAGTCCGTGAAGCCAGTCATGTTGGCTTCCCCTTTTGGTTCGTTGGTAATTAATTAGGTAGGTATCCATAAATTGTAGTGCAGCTACGTACGAGACAACCTATCTACACTTTATTTTAAGATACAACTCGAAACATACCAGTATACATACCTACATACGACTTTTTATAGTAAAGTATAATGCCAGTTTTATAGGAAAAGAAATAATTTAGCAAGGCTTGCAGTTAAGTTCTACCATAACGCTCGAGTCCCTAATGGACATTCCTATCGAAGACAATGATTTAGTAGTTAGGTACAGTCAACGACAAAAGTCGCTGAACAATAACTATTTTTCCAATTTTCTTTATCATCTTAAACACCAACCTTCGAATGAATCATCACCTAACATCAGGGGTGTTGTGTTGTGGTCAAACGCTACCTTGTAAGTTGTAAGGAAAAAACAAACATTTCTAATCGAATACGCATTTGGAGAATCCACTATGATCAGCTACTTTTGTCGTTGGCTGTACTAGGAAAGTGGTGGTTGGTGGTCTACAAAGCGTCTTTACTTATCTAAATCGTGTCTTTCTCACACACACAGTGATCGATCTTTACTAGATAGGTAAGTTGGTTAACGCCCTAAATTAATAATCGATCCTGATCCGTTATCCGAGGTTTTGGATCGATATGTAATGTCATAATGTCATTTTAGTACTGGGGCTTGACATATTACTACTAAAATGACATATTATGACATGACATATCGATCCAAAACCGCGGATAACGGATCAGGATCGACTACTAATTGCGGGCGTTAAGCTAGTCGTTTGTCAAATAATCTAGATTGTTTCGTTCCCACGCTCTTCTCTTTTTCGTTGACTATTTCTTGGCTACCTAGCTAGTTTATGCGTCTAGTTTCTGTATTTCGACTTGCCCTCAAGTCTTCCGATGCATGTGCGCAAATAAACACATATTTAGGTAAGTAAACCATTTCGTCTTACAAAGGCAGGTCGAATTTGTACCTACAAGAATAGATTTACCTAGTTTTTCGAAATAATAGATTAATTTATCATCGATTAGAAGCTCGCTAGCAAAGATTTTTACTATTTACATAGATAACTTATACCTGATATATTGATGATTAAAATATTCAAATACTTCCGTAAAGTTAGTGTTACCATTCCAAAGACAGCTCCGTAACGCCTGATTCGATTTTGAAGAATATTTTGTAGGTATATAGTTATTTTAGGACCTGATGTAAGTCAATGGATATTTCTTAACCTGGAAAACGATTTCTGGTAAGGAACCCCCAGCTGAAACTTCGAGGTGGGTGATCAATAAAATACCTAACGTCAATTTCATATCGCTTTAATGCTTAATCATATTGCCACTTTCTTAAATCACATGGAAGAAACATATTATTAAAAACAAAATACATCCTTATAACTTAGTTTATGAAATTAAATAATTCATATTTCTACTAATTTTTTTAATAACAATAACAAAGCAAATAGCTAAGATTTTTTTCAAACGAGAGCGTTCTCCTTCCGCACACCTTACTACCTATACTTACTATGAACAACGTTTTTAGAAAAAGGTGCTGTTTACAATACAGTGAGCCGGCTCGGATATGTATATACACTGACACCTGCTTGCTTGCTTTTACCTATGTAGTCGTGGCCAGGAATATAGCACGTCGGCGTCAAAGTTACATTAATTTAAACACGTGTGTTGTGTTTTTCATCATACTATCCAATTTGTGTATTGTGCCACTGTGCTATTTTTCTCGCCGCGTACTGCATGTATACACGTTGTAAATATATTTGTACAATACGGTGATGCAAGTGTGATGTCTGCCAGCAACAAGGGACAAACGGGGCAATTGTATAACAAGGTAAAGTATACAATTTGTACTTGCCGGAAGCCGCATCTGAGGTAAAGAGGCTTATGTCATTTGTGACGCGTTATTTTGACGAGCACGTCGTTTCGACCGTTCAACTAAACTAATAGTATGTTCACAGAGACCAAGCGGATGTCAATACCGTTACATTGTTCTAGCAGACGCGTTTTAGAACAATCTCCAGACAGAAACCAGCAGTGTATTATTCATTTAATACGTAGAAACTGGAGTCATAAATTTTAATATTGTCTTGCCACTGAAGCGTCTTTTTGGTCCCAAATTCATATAATCATTTCATACGAGCCCAAACGGGTTTGTGATTTATTTCAAAATAATTTAACACGTTTAAGTTGAGGATGGTGTCATTCAAAACGACGGTAACGCATAACCAATACCCAGCTTGTCCCATTTCTGTACAAATATAACATTTTCGAAAGGGAAAGACAAAATTGAAACATTGGATACAAAGTAACGAAATTAGATCAAATATGAAATACATTTTTGTTATTTGTTAACGCTAAACGACATATCCGCCGAGCCGACCGAACACGACAAACGTCAGTTGTCACATCACGCGGGGTCCAGTCGGTCGCCGGTAATGTGCACAATAATTTAACAAGAGTTTTAGTCACTAAGCGCATTGCATAAAATAATACATTAAATTTAAATTAACATCAAAATTATACAACACCAAATATCCTACATGATTAGTAACTGTACTACAGCGCCGAGCGACCTCCAACTAATCCATACAGACTTTGTCAGTTTGTACATGTGTTTACGTAATGAGAATTATTATTATTAATAATATGTGAATCTTATTAAAGTAGTGCAGACATATCATAGGACATTTATTCTTAGTGTAAGAGTATTCGAACACGTTTAGTGCAGCGCAGGATTCGATTTTGCGTGTCGGTTATATACGAATATCTTTTGTGATTAAAATAGTTTGTTCCATAGAAAATATAAGAGACAAGTTTATTACTTCGATGAGAAGGAGCGACTGAACGTTTGTACTTATGCTAGGGCAAGAGCCGCCGCCGGCCGAGACACCGACACTACACAACAATCGTAAATATATTATAATAATACATATATGAACCGGCATGTGTGGCAATAGTCATAAACGTCACGAATTATTTTTAACAAACTATTAGCTAATCTAGAATGTTTAGTTTAGTGTCGATCTCTCAACGAGGGGAAGCGAACTAACCGAAAAGGAACCTTACTATCTTGGCAGGATATAACAAAACATTATAAATACTGCTTCATTATTGTGATACGAATAGATTATTATAAAGTGTTTAACTACAAGGAATAAGTTCACACATATGTGTTAGAGTAACCAGAGTTAACTGAAACCACGCCTTCAGGTGCCAGGCGGTGACATTGCTCTCACTGAACATTTTATATACCTACTTCTATTTATTAAAAAGCTAATAATACAATTTTCGCCATTATTGATTCTAGTTGACCCGTTGACTCATAAGCCCCACTGCGTTCCCACTGCTGGGACACGAGCCACACAGGTCTGTGAAAGAGACGGTATGGGCCATTATCTACCACGCTGGCCCAGTGCGGGTTGGTAGACGTCGCATGGTCTTGAATGTTGGCATGGCTTATTATGTCAGCTGCTGCGAAAGCATGAAAGTCCGCTCACGTTCGTACTAATGAATTGTTGGAACTTGAAGGCATAGTTCAAGCTAATCTCATTACATTTTACAAAATCGGTAATCGGTTTTAAAATCTTGAGTGTCTACAATAAGTAGTGTTGAATCGGTTCCTTCGCACGTACTACATATATATATATATTATATATGTATAAATACGTCACAATTCAAATATAATTGCTGAACAAGAGCTGGTGGCTGCATCGCCATCGGATAGCTTCAGATGGTTGCGGTCAAAACCTCGCTGTCTCTTCACAGTATTACAAACGACATAAACCATTTAATTTTTTCACAAATCATTTGGTCGTTTGCAGACTTTGAGCAATTGCTCATAATAAGTACAGAACCAATTGATTATAATATTGTTATTATTATTAACCATACCGTAAAAAAGCGTGGTTTTGACCATAACCTCAAATGTAATAAAACATAATTTATCATTTCACAGACATTTACAACATCATGCGCAAACAACGTAAAGAACACAGCAAGCTTTTGGCACCTCGAAACACGAAAAAAAGTACCTGTCCTCTTTTACAAAAAATAAATATTTCATAGTCATATTTCATTATTCATAAGAGTAGTTGTACGGTTTCAATGTATAGATTAAAAACAAACCCGTTATATGGTAACGTAATTTTGGACGGAATTTTATTGCGACCGATTAAATGAGGAAATAAATGAGGAAATAAAATTTCCGCCAAAGGGATTTGTAAACAAATCCAACTTATTCTGTTTTTTTAAATGGCGCAGTTGAAACTCTAAAGTTGGTATACAATGTTAATACATTCATCGAATGATGTGTGCACAATACAAGTTTTGCATTATAACTGAAGCACTTTCATTTACCTTTGCGCTTAGAATCGTTACTTACTTTTGCATTATTCTTTCATAACTCAGACGAGGTCGACATCGCTTCCGAACATGGCGCCGTGCGAGTAGGCTACGTCTTAGTGCGGACGACTAATTCATTTGCACTGATATTTTATAATTAAATAAAACTGTATAGTACTTCGAATATTACATATTCCATTTGGAGTATTATTGTACGGTAAAGAAGGACAGAGTATAATATAGTAAGGTGTCAATTGTCACTATGTGCAAGGACGAAGCCATCAACAAATGAGCGACATATTTGTGGAGTTCCTACATTCATATATTGTCATGTTCTGAAGGGAGCTGGGACCCTGGCTGGGGTACCTAGTAGGTGGGGGGCGGACAACAAAAATAGACTTTATTCAATCACATTCCGTACAAATAAAATTCAGTCGTGGGAATAGGAGCACGCGGCGGGCCACAAGCGTGTCGCTCACATGTTCAATATAAAATGATTTTATACATCAAGTATAAATATTAAAACGTAGGTATATACTCAGACATTAACAAAACTATACACAGTATATAGTTTACAATCGTTGGCAGAGGCAAGTCACTAAACTAAATTGATAGTTTACATTAACAACCACACCGGGTTCGGATTAGTTTGTGTAAAAGTGCATGCACAGGTACATACGTACATACATAGAAAAGATTGGGGACTATTTAAACATATAACAATAATGTTCTGTAAGAAACTTTTTAGTCACTAGTTTTTACTTTTTTCGTACTCTGTATCGGCGCCTTGTAAAGCGTACGAGATACCGTTCGGTCACCACCGCTACACGATTTAACTTGAAATCACATCGCGCGTCTCAAAGAAAACGTTTGATGCCATGGTGACTGCTTAGAAAACTGCGTGAAAATAAGTATCGAAGGCATGCATTCAAACGGCGCATGCTCGAATCAGTTCGCAACGTGCATATGCGGTGGGCGCTCGCAGTGAGCAATGTGAGAAGGCCATCCGCGCACGCCTCGCGATGTCTGGATTCGGTTCATGAACATTTCAGTGTAGCAGAACGAACCGAACATTTGATAGTTTGTACATTTCAGTAGAAACAATAGAGAAGTGATTAGTAACTACAATCAAATACTATAGAGTAAAGCCCTACCCTCACCCCTCACCTCCGTATAATTCTAGTTTAGTACATAAATTTAAATACGCTCAACGGTCGAATGTGACCAACACCTAATCATTTTCTATCTAGCATTCAAGATTTATATGTTCGATATAAGATGTCTGCTGAATATTTCCGCTTCTACTCTATGAGAATGATACTGTTTTTGGGCCACAAATGTTTTGTATTATAAAACTGTAACTAATGGCATTGAAAAATATAACTATCATTATGTTGTAAAATCTAATTGGGATCGATTAATTCAAGAGCACTGATTACAAAGTTTTAGAAACGTCGATCGGTGTTTTCGTTAGCGGAGAGTACTGGAGTAATTTACATGCGACAATCAAGTACTGATAGTTTTAATTTAAATATACAGAACGGCAGTTTCGGAATAATTGACAAGAAGACGTTTTAGTTTCGATTGCAGCTGGCAAGGGCGGTCGATTGCTGATCGTAGCATGTACAAAAATATCGTTTATTTAACTAACATTAATGACTACAAAATTGAATATTGATAGTTAACTAACGGGGTGCTGTGACAGATCTTCGAAGTCTGATTTCATGATAAAAGTACCGTTTAACAATGTAGATTGTTTTAATAAGCTTGGTCGCCCTAAGGCCTTCGCAATGAACTTTGCTACTATTCCATGCGCCCGATAGACGACTGTTGCGGCTGACATATTGCAGTATACTACGCGTAACAATGCCGGTATTGACGTCGCGTCCGTTTGTACGTGTCTTCAATCACGCGCCGTCCGTATATTACTAGTTATTATTGACATTTGATATCATTGGCACCAAAGGACGACATGTGCTGCAGCTTTTGTGAATCTGGTACAGTTGCGACAACGCAAACAATTTCAAAATGCATTACGACCGGATCATTAAAGTTAGAATAATATAGTTTATCTTCTAAAATCTACGCTTTACATTGTTATACTAAACAAATTCAATAATTTAATCGAAAAAATATTTCATGTTATAATGAACATCAGAAGGTAAATTTTTAATCTTTAAATATTTACTTCATCTTGTGTCACGTAAGTCAATAAAATTCATTAGAAGAATAATAATAATAATAGTTCATTTAATATGTTGACGACAGATAAGCAACCGTCAAACTTTGCAACTAGATATAATAAGTGAGGAGCTAGACTTGAATAAAGGAAGACGGAGTGGTGACAGGTTACACCCAAAAAAGGTGGTAGCCTTAAACAGTGAGTAAAAGCTTATACAATAATAGATGTACGTGTAAAATTGTTGAAAAAGTACATTACTTAAACTTCTGTTGATAACGCGACTGCGCGTGCGACTCTAGCGGTGAACTATACTGGTCTGAGAACGAAACTCGACCAAACAATTAGTCTATTATCAACCTTAGCTTTGTTTAAATAGAGTTTTATTTTTCTATCTTCGTATCTCGATCTTTCAGGGCATGTTGTTGCACCGATAATTTAAAGCTTTACAACTGTCAGTCAAGTAACACGACAATGGTGATGCGCCCGCGCCGTGCGTCGGTCGTTCTCAGGCAAGTTCCAATAACTGCCACTAGAGGGCGCTGGCTGAAATCATTGCCAACAGTAACAGTGGACTTGTCTAAGTTGCGTGTAGAGTAAAGACAATCCTGCGTCATCCTGCTCAACTCTTGAGATATACCGTAAAATGACCTTAGGAAGACGCGAGAAACCCGCCGGGTCACGACGAGCCCTTCCAGGCTAAAATAATTTGAAACAGCAACGTTGGTCGTTACTCCGAGACTAGAGATGGGTTTCTTTGCACTAGTCCGCTGGGGAGTAAATACTCATCTATACTTTTTTTTTGCTTAGTATTTATCGAAAACGACAGTAATTATTTTGATTTTAGAAAGAAAGTTTTATATAAAGTTTAATTTAAGATGCGTATTAGGCGAATTAGGATTTGGTTACTTTCTTTCGATTTTACCTAATAAAGATTTTAGGGTGAAACCAAACGAGCGCAATTTTGTGAGTCGTGAGTCACGTATTTTCGGTCGCTCATTTTACGTTCAACTGAATTTTCAAATGATTTTACGTCGTCGTATGAAACCGAATGCAGCAGAATTTATGCTACCGAAATTCTGCGACTCACGATTCACAAAATTACGCTCGTTGGGTTTCACCCTTAGAGAAAAGGGTAGAGTAAATCGTAATGTCAATCGCTAATAATAGCATCAACTTTACTTAGAAGTCAAGCACTAGGCCATCACCTACGGCGTTACATAAACTGTCAGATAACAAATGCGAAAGTAATTCTGTTTGTCTGTTATCATTCCATGAACCGATATTGACTAGTATTGGTGTGGAGATAGTGTGAGCCTTGGGGAACAACGCACAATATACTTATTAAGATTTAGTTTTCGCAGATGAAACAACGAGGTAAGCTAGGTCGACGAAGTAATTTAAAAACTATCTAAGAATTTTGTTTGTGATATTGTAACCAAATATCTCCTTTTTCGATAAATATCGAGTGAAAACTAGTAAATACTTTCTCCTTAGTATCGTATGAGTATTAATCCAGCGCCCATCCCTGCCCGAGCCGTTTCTCGGCGAGCTGCAGTTACAACACGTGATAAGAACACATAAACGGAAAGCAATTAAGAGTGGTGGCCTGAAGGTGGTCCCCTGGGGCAGCCCGCGCCTCACTTCTTGGTGGGAGTGCCGCGCTGCGTCAGCCCCTCGAACCGTTTGAACGTGTAGTTGATGAACACCCAGTCTTTGTACGCCACCTCGCCGTCCTGAGTTATTGGGGCAGCGGCTGAAATTACAAAAACAGACATTTTTATTCACTCTGCATAGAAACTCGATATTTACGTTGTACTTATAAATACGAATGTTTGTGTGCGTATGTGTGTGTATTTGTGTGGGTGTGTTGTGTACCTACGTGTGTGATATTACTGTTATTAGATAACCACTGAATATCAACGTCAATTAATGTCAGTGACTTGTGCTCAAACGCGTCCCTGTGAGTAGTAAAAAATTAGACAACACCAATTGGAATGTTTCCTCTGAAGTTTTCAAAAAGATCCACTATAGGCAGCACTAGTGGGGGGTCCCACTGGTTTGGTTTTCCTATTCACAGTAACGTTTCGGTGTCAACTTTTCGTCCAAGCTCGGCTCCAACACCAAGCGACCGTCTTGTGGTGCGGGGACCGAAGGTGGGGCGAAGTGCTCGTGCACTCGACCTAGTGACGAATGCTAGTCAATTATAGAGAGTGAACCGACTCACGTATCTCGAGCTTCACGTCCGGGAAGTCGTCGAAGTTGGACGTGTCGTCTATGGAGCGCACCTCCACGGTGATGGCGGCGGGCCGCTCGCGCACGTGGCTCCAGTCCACGCCGCGGAAGAACGACACCGACTTCACGTCCTCGATGCCGCGCGCTGAGCCCAGCCTGACGAGCGAACGTATGAATAAAGCTATTTGTTATACAAACCTGCAGTTGTTATTTGGTGCGTGTACTTGCAAAGGTACGAAACACACACCTTTTCACCACTTATCATCATCATCAGCCTTTATGTTCCCACTGCTGGTACTCTGGCTTTCTCTTACAGAGAGAGTGTACGAGCCGTTATCTACCACGATGGCCTAGTTCGGGTTAATAAATGTCGCATGCCCTTGAATGTTGTGGTTCTTGGACATGCCGGTTTCTTTCAACATTTCGAGCGATGGTAAATCCACACATAACTTATTAAGTCATAGAAGCGGGGCCAAGATGATTCGAACTCGGTTTCAGCGCACGGGTTACTCGTCGACCACCACCGCCCTCACTATAGCGAGGAAAAGGCTAGGTGATCCACCCTTGACGGCATCGTTACTAACCATCAGGTGAGATGTGATCAAAAGCCACATAAAAAAATTACCAAAGGGCCAGAATCTCGTCTCGTAATAATGGACCCTTTGGAGGGTCAATCATTGTGCCATCTCAGTTAGGAAGGGTCTTAGACTAGCGCTGACCTGCGGTCCGGCTCCGAGCAGAAGCGCATGATGGTCTCCCGCGCCTCCTCGCTGATGGGGATCTCCGGAGGGAAGGTGAGCGACTCCCGCCACGACATCACCTTGCGGTACGTCTCCTGCGGCGACTCCGAGCAGAAAGGCGGGTACCCGATCAGCATCTCGTACCTGGAACAGACAGCTGCACAATCAGGACGAGAACTGGCGAGATCACCGCAAGAAGTCATCGCGGGAGGGATTGGAGTCCAAGTTCTTGTACAATGGGGAGGAAAACCTAACTTTTTTTTTGTCGCTAGGTGGCGCATGATCGACTGTACCTAGATTTGACATAATATCCGGTGACGGTGGCGTTCCAATTTGGATTACCGGGTCAGATAGGTTTGTGGCACTCTACAAGTCTATGATCGGTCTAAAAAACACTGTTTGATAATGACAACCACGGCTATAACTTGACACAAAGTCGTAAACAAGGTACAGTCGCTCAAAACGCCATCTACAATCAGCTTTGCGTGTGGCTTGTCATTTTTGTCCACTATTTACATCAATAAAGGAATCAAAAGTCAAATGCTCATGGTACAAGGGAATGTGTATCTATGTCGTCATCATAACGTGTCATAACGAACGTGTTCTCTCATATCAGCAGTCGCTCATCAACAACTTATCATAAAAGTTCTCACAGCTGATACTCAAGTCTCCTTTCAGACAGAGATCACGGACGATTATCTACCACATAGGCCTAAAGGTGGTTGGTAGATGTGACCTACGCCTTACATCATTAAAGATCAGAAACAGTTCACGTTGGCAGACGTTCAGACAACCTAACGAAAGAAAAAGCTTTCAACATTTACACCTTCCATAAGCAGTATGATTAACATAAAAACTTTTTTAAAGGAACAAGAAATTATCAGCTACGGTTCGGCGAGCATACATGAGTTTCACTGTCATCGCATTATATATATTATACAGCTAGTATTCGCACACATGCACACTCCACGCACACTTCAAGCATACGAACGAAACCCAAAAACAAAACCCGGTTTACCGCTTCTAACAATTTTTTGCATAGGGGTAGTAAGAAAAACCGCTCTGCGCTTACTTAGTTATTATATTATCAATGTAGCAAATACCTACTAAAGTTAACCCTATCATCACGCAATGAGCTTGAGGTCCCGGTGATGGAAAACATCGCGATGACAACATAGCTTGGTGGTAGGGCATTTTCTAGCGCTCGCCTGGATAGCTAACAAGTTAAGAATCTGTCGCTGAGCTCCTATCGGTGTCTTCCGGCAGTCCTACTTAAGAGCGAGTTCCTAGTAGAGTTTTATATAGTCGCTTTGTATTTACGTACGTCTATGCTATCGATACCTATGTAAAGTGCGTACGCGCATGTATTTCGCAAAAATCCGTTTACCGACGACCGTCATGTTGAATCTACATCCTTCTCGCTCTATCTTGCATTTGGTTGGTTATAACCGTTCGATCATCATATAATACAACATATTATTATAAATTCAATCCTATTTATATTAGCGTAGTCGTCGCGGGCAAACATAGCACATCAACAAGACGATTTTTTTATCCTTTTTTTCTTTAAGTAAATAACGCTAATAAGACACGCGCGCAAGTGAATTTGCTCTAGCAACAGCAGTAGTGAGAGATTCAAATGGAAAAATAGGTTTTTTTAAATATTAGGTACGAATTGACGCGCTCTGCGGCTTTGCACAGGTAGATGAAGATTTTGATCATAATAATAAAGAAAAATAATAAAGAAAGATAATAAAGCAATCCTCTGCGATCTACATTATTTATATATTGTAAAATTTCAATAATAACACAGCTGAGACAAACAAATAACGTGTCTATTCCACAAGGTTAGGTATACATTGAGACTAGAAAAAGTCAATAAAACTCTGTAGTGTACTACATCACAAGCAACAGTTTCGACGTAAAAGCGACACAAACAAAAAACAACAACAAAAAAAACACAAAAGAAAATAAAATTTGCACACGCGCGCTAGTAAAATAAAAAAATAGATCCAATCACAAAAAACATATCAAAATTTTGTACCCTGTCGCTACATTTGCACTTGCACTCGAAATGCACCAAAATGATAACGATTGCGCGCTTACCATCGTCTACTACGTCATCACTTACGTCAAAACAGCAAGCCAAAAACTTGGTACGAAGTGAAACTTCTTAGTTTATTTAAAACATTGCTTGTTGCATTAAATTTGTTGACGAAAAACACACGGGCATTGTCGGCGCTACACTTTTTTCGTCCGATTCGAACGGATTTACTGCCCTATCGCGCCTACAGAAGTTTCATATAAATATGGAACAAGGAAGTAGCTCAATAGTATATTGTATCTATAATCCCTTTTACTTATTATTAGGATATTATGTTACAGCCTAAATTTGCGAATAGCTTATTACATAACATAAACCAGCTGCATCCCATATTCTCACAGGAACTACATCATTCCAGGACTAAAAGTACCCTTTGGCCTATTCTAGGATCTAAAGTAACTACATACCAAACTTCAGGGGCATCCGTTCATAACTGAATGGCAACACACACACAATCACAATCACGCGCACACACTCACACACACTTACAAACTTTCGCAATTATGTTAAAACTACAAACACGTGATGTTTTTACCAGCTCCTCTTACTATAGTCAGTTGTTGGTCAATAGTTCGAGTCAATCGCTAAAAAGTCTACGCCTGAAAAAAATAATCGATCCTGGTCCATTATCCGCGATTTTGGATCGATATGCCACGTCATAACATGTCATTTTAGTAGTAATGTGTCAAGCCCTAGTACTAAAATAACATATATCGATCCAAAACAGTGGATAACGGATGAGGATATTTATTCATTTCGGGCGTTAGTTTACGCAAGGCTAATAATAGAGGGCGCCACCGCCATATTCGAGGTTCCATTCTTCTCCATCAGATCTCTCCATCGCAGATGCTACGAGAATAAATAAGCATGTTTTACACGCAGTGTTTACCGGGATTCGAACCTGGTACAAGCTCAGCAGACAACGGCACTTTCAGCAGCGCTAACTTATAGTCTAACAAGTAAAGAGTACAGTGGCGAGACAGGCGTCTTCTTTCGTATGACTCGTATGGCCTAGTGCCCAAGTCTAATGTTGCAGTTTAAAGGTCACCGACATGGCCTATAAGTCGTATACAGCCGGGAGCTGTTCAATTGAAAATATTACTGAACGGTCAACCATCCAAGATGGCCGCGTTAAGCGTCGCCTGACTGGCCGGATCAGTTGAAGTCACAAATTTTCCGATTTTCTTTGTCATCATTGCGGCAACATCTCTGTCTCGCCAATGCACTCGGCAAGTTCCACGCAGTCTCGCTTCAGCTACTCACATGATAACTCCGAGGCTCCACCAGTCGGCCTGCGGTCCGTATCCGGTCTGCAGGAACACTTCCGGCGCGATGTAGTCCGGCGTCCCGACGGTGGAGTAGGCGAGCGCGCGCCTGTTCCGCTTCCACGACTCGGCGCGACGCTTCGAGTCCATCGCCGACGACGACGTCGAAACTGGGAACGAGAAGAAACCTACTAACCATTAATAGAAAATGTAGATAACTACGGTCGTTGTGAGCACGCCGATACGTTTGGCGCGTCGGGAGAGTGGGCCGGTCTAGTGTTGCCGTACTTATCGATAGTTTTAACATCGATAGTTTTCATCGAAAATAGCCGAATTATCACACATTTTGATTTTATTTTAGCAAGGAAAAAGATGACTATCAATCGATATCATCCATAGTTTATAATTTACTAACGACCCGCCCCGGCATCGCGCGGTTGTTCGCTGTGTGGCGTAGGTTAGTTTCGTAAGGTTCAATCAGCATTAGCAATGTAACCGCCCATAAAATGATAATAGAAACTGTATCAAAATCTTTAGCGTTATTTAGAAGAAGCTAAGAGACACAGACAAACGAAAACAGCCACTTTGCTTTAACATTATTTAGAGATGAACGGAGTGTTCGATGGCATTGTCACGTTTTGAGACATCGATAGTATCGATATTCTTGATATACAGACTATCGATAGTCAACTGACTATCAATCGACAGCACTAAACCAGTCCAGTTCTCAAGACGCTCACAAAACAATATTACAAACAGAACCTTGAAAAAAACACAGAAGGTTGTCTGACGTTCTACTGGGCTAGTGAAGCCAGTTATTGTTTTTTTTTTTACATTTAACAGCTACATTTTGTTGTCTTCATGCCATCATCATCATCAGCCTGTGTCAGTCCACTGCTGAACATAGACCTCTCCTAAGGTACACCACTGAGCCTTGTCTTCTGTCTGTTCTCATCCAACTCGTGGAAGCCGTTTGGCGCAAGTCGTCGCTCCACCTAGTCGCAGGGCGTCCTACACTACGTTTACCAAGTCGCGGTCTCCACTCAAGAAGACGGTTATCAGCTATATGTATTACGATAATAATCCCTTCTTCTAATATTATAAATGCGAGTTCAACAAAATTTGGTACAGAGATAGTCTAGAGCCTGAGACAGGACATAGGCTACGTTTTATCGCGATAAACTGTAGCCCGCGCATGTGAAACCGCGGGGAACAGCTAGTGGTCTATGTCAGAGTTGATACTTACTAAAGTCTGAGGGCGTGGCGCGCGAGAGGTCGCGGTAGAAGTCTGTGCGGTGGCTCTTCTTGAGGCCGGTGCAGAGGCCGAAGTCGCTGAGCTTGATGTGACCGCGCGCGTCCAGCAGGAGGTTGTCGGGCTTTATGTCCCTGGAAACAAAACGAGACACACGCGGTTAATGCGACAGAGTACCATAAATAACATATTGATTTGAAAAAAAAATCTGCAGTATAGAAAATTTCACGGCAATCTAGGAGCGTCGTGTCGTGGGACAATTAATTAGTTTCTACTTCTAACACCAAAACAAAATTTCATGTTTTTTATTTTAGGCGTCCATTTACCACCGCATTTGTTAATAAACCAATGACGTCATACGACGTGTCTGAAAATGATCAAATAATAATAACTTAAGCAATAATTGAGCACTAGTGTGTACTGTGTTCCGGCTCGAAGGACCATATTTCCAGTGAAATTACAAAACAAAAAGACATTTAACATCTATTGCCACACAGGATTTAGAACTGTTCATATTCCACCAAGTGCCACTAACCAACCATGTTTGGCGCTTACCATCAGGCGAGAGTAAAAATTACAGTAACACAATATGTACCTGTGTATGAAACCCAGCTTGTGTATACTGTCTATAGCCAGGGCCGTCTCCGCCACGTAGAACTGCGCACACTCCTCGCTCAGGGTGTCCTTCTTCATGAGCAGCGTCATCATGTCCCCCCCGGGCAGAAACTCCATGATGAGGTACAGGTTCATCGGGTCTTGGAAGCTGTAGTACATCTTCACCACCCACTGGTGGTCCGCCTCCACCAGAATGTCGCGCTCGGCTCGCACGTGGGCCACCTGGGGAGGGGGGGGGTCACACAAACAAAACCATAGTAAAAACACCGAAAAACAATCATAAGTAAAAAGTTTGTGGCACTGTCGAAGGTGGCGCCACGCTACACCTGGATTGAGAACTGGCTCCCAAGTGGGGCTGCCTGAACACACCGATAGGGGCTCGGTGATAGATTCTTAACTTAAGGGTATAGCACTAGGACTCTCCTTTTTTCCTTCACCGAAAACTCAATACAAGCTCATTATAGGATTTTAACCCACGACCTAACGGGTCGTAAGCAGACGTTCATTGTCTAAAGGTACACAGAGACAACCGGGCTGAAATTGATGCAGTTTTCAGCATTCAGAGTCGATGATCCAAAATAAAATATGTGATTACCTGTTCCTTTTCTAGCATATCAGCCTTCCTGAGTATTTTCATAGCGTACACATGCCCGGTATCTTTCTTTTGCACCAACCGAACTTCGCCGAACGCGCCGCGACCGATGACCTGTCACATAATAATAGCATTATTGCCACGTGCACTTACATACATGACAGTTGGGTAATAATCGACCATTACGTACATGATACCTCAACAGTAAGTAACTGAAACATAATTTATGATGTCTGTGTTAGAGTGGCAATAAATTTATTTTTATTTTTTGACGAGTGCATCTTGCTAGCTATCACAATAGGACAAGTAGTCCTTCCGCGGTGCATGACATAGTGATGTTACGAATTGAAAAATGCCCTTAAGTGCGTAAATCTCTTGGCATTTACAGCTATATTCATATTTCCGGCAATGCCGTCACAAAGGAGACGTTTCAAAGTAGGCCATTTTTTTTTGTATACTACTTCAAAAAACCCAAAAAGATGATTAGCATAGACCTGCACAATTTTTGCATTCATGCATGATTTTACATGATGCCGTCTCCTTGGCTCTACCTGTCTCCTTCACTCTTTCTATCTCCTTCACTCCTCTTATCGCCTACGTTCTTACCTTGAGCGGTTCAAAGTCCTCGACGCCAAGCCTGGAGCGTTTGAGCCTGAGGAACTCTGTTTCTTTCTGCGCATGTTGCTGTCGCTTCTCTTGCTTCTGGCTCTCTGTCAGGTTTTCATCTTTGAGCGACTCCTCCAACTTCTCGAGTCTGGAAAATTTTTGATGATGACTAAAAACAGTTTCGTTCGGAACAGTTTTTTAATGTCGAAGTAGCTTTATATAGCGTGAAAATAATAGAAGACCTTATTGATCAGATCTCCTAAATGACCACATTTCACCTAATATTAAGTGAGGATGAAGTCGATGGTGGCGCCAAGCTACACCTAGACTGGAAACTGGCTCTCAAGTAGGACTGCCGAAATACTTGGCAACAGCTTCTTAACTTGAGGTACTGCTAGAAAATGCCCTGGCACCAAGCTATGGTTTATTCTACATATTGCACCTGTGTAAAACGTTTCTAATCGCCACGACACGGATATCGTAACGTAACACCGGATAGAACACGTGCTGTATACCGTTCTGATGATTAAGGTGTCATAGCCAGGTTCGTATCAATCGAACAATTCACCTACCCTCTTGGCAAAGAACAGCCCCAGCACAAGGGTAAACTGGACACCAGAGCTGTTTGCAGCTTTGAGAGTACCGTGACTGCGTCATAGATACCTTTGTTTCCTCTCCAAGTGTTGTGTGATGAGGTTGGTGTAGAAGTTTTCGAGGGTGACCTTCGCCTTCGTGGCTTTGTCCAGCGTGTGACCGCTGAAACGGATGTTGTCCGTCCCAGTCATCTCCAGCACCCCTGCAACAATACAGAAGTCAGTCAGAAGTCAGCAAGGAAGACATTTCAAAGATTGTATAGATAGTTCGTAATTTCATTAGAGAAGTCCGCTGCTGAACTTGGGCCTCGAACGGCAGATATTAGATAGTTGGAGATCGTCTAAACAATAAAAGATGATGATCAGATGGTCGTAGCGAATAAGGACCCAGTTTCCTATGGATCAAACACTATGATATGAAGTAGAAGTTAATTGTAGTGACAGATGTATGAAGAATATGACTATTCATAATTTCATATGTTAATTAATTGTTATGATCATTACTTTTTATTATTTATTACTCAAATAATTTAATTTCAATGGTTATTTTAGAATCTTTCAATATTACTCTTGCCATATCAGCAATATTTGTATTACTACCTTTTAAAGTTTGCGAGTTAGTTCATTTGTTCGAGGTTTTTTTAGAGTTGCAACTACCAAGTTAACGGAAAATTCTACTATGACCAGATTTGAACCTGCACATGGAGAAATGTGATATTTATGCATATATCTTCGTTTTAATGTTATTTATTACGCGTGTCTCAATCACTAGTCGATAAATTGTTCCGAGCATTTGCGGTAGGCAAGTAACCAAATGTTATTTACAAATAAGACGACACGCCCATCGAACTAACTAATGAGATACTCATAGCATATCGTTCGGTTAAGAAAACAAATGGAATATTAAATTCAAACAATGAACACAATAGGAGTTTGCAATACACATTTACATAAACCAATATTATCTCAAGCGATTAGTTGCACATATCGTAATTTGAATCATAATACATATATGTAAAACTCTTTTAAACTATTTAAGATGTGAAATAAATGATTCTCGCTACCACAAACAATACGTTGAAAAATTCAACTCGAAATTGATTTCACAACACAACGTGCTGCATACTCCCACTCGGACACAAACGTTGCGATAAAACGAGTAGACAACGCGTATCAATAAACAATAAATCAATACAACAAATAAACAATACAATCGCAGTTCAAACAATATTACTGGTCCCAGCTAAGGCTATTGTCATCGCGTGATTACTGCTGCGAGCTGACGAAGCCGGAGCTGCTAGGGAACATATCGATTGCAATGGGAAACTACTGCAGCCGTGATGAATTAAATATAGGACCCATTATACCCTTGCGTGGACGCGAAACAAATTTTCCCTGATCGACGAGCCAGTTTTCTCTTTTAAAAAAACCACGTAAACCTTCGAAGTCATTGACACTGCGAGCAAATGAGATGCAATTGACGTGTATAAGTTTACCATACATCAATGTTTACGATCTAATAATACGACTGATGCTCGTGGGAAACACATCTAGTATTCAAATGTATGAAAAGTGCATTTTGATTTTTGGTCGGAGCGTTTCATAGGAATTTTTGATACAAAAAACCGAGATGGTAACACGCGAATAATCGGATTAAGCGTCATAATACGGGAATCGCCACGTGCCAAGACTGTACTGTCAACCTTGAGAGCACGAGCCACGTCTTGCTGCCTTGCAGAGCGTGAAATGTGGCTATAATACACGTACATTATAGCGACATCAAACACACTGGAGTTAAACACACAGCCACATCAGTCATTTTGAACGGCTCCGCTAGGTAGCAATTTGTAACATTATTTTATAACTTACCGAAATGAACTTCATAATATACTAACAAGTGGCGACATAGACGCTTGAGAGCACAAAACTAATCTAGTCTAGATCACTTGCCTAGTACTCAATGTAATGAAAAAAAACCGGCCAAGTGCGAGTCGGACTCGCGTACGAAGGGTTCCGTACCATTCATATAAAAACGGCAAAAAAATCACGTTTGCTGTATGGGAGTCTTAAATATTTATTTTATTCTGGTTTTTAGTTTTTATTGTTATAGCGGCAACAGAAAATCATCTGTGAAAATTTCAACTGTCTAACTATCACGGTTTATTAGGTAAAGCCTGGTGACAGACGTACAAACGGACGGATGGACAGCGGAGTCTTAGTAGTAGGGTCCCGTTTTACCCTTTGGGTACGGAACCCTGAAAAGAGGACGCGTGTCACGTATCAACACACACAAAGCTGCTGTCGAACCTTTCAACCACTGGAACTGACGATAAGCTTTGTCGGAGTGTATCCATCTCACTATTTCCATGGAAATACAAAATAGAAAAAGTGGGTACCCGAAAGAAACGGTACGTCTCCAAGGGTCGGTCCCGCTAATTGCCATTGGTTGGGAATTACCATTACTAAATGGGACAGGAAACCTAAACCGTCATAAGAGGTGATGCAGTGTTTTTTTGTCGCCGTCGCCAGCAATAGAAATAGCGGGAGAAACTGTCCCAGCACTTCTATCAATAGAAATACCTAGTGAAATACACCTCTTTGTTGGCTGGCTTCAAGATGCATCCAGTTGAATACCAAGCTATTCAAGGAAGGAACTAACAACCCCACGATGTGTTATGTACTGCTCTCTTTTTACGACTTTACTAACGTCTTCGCACACTTCCGGAACACCAAGGCTTGATTCGAAACGTTCAATAGCGTGACGATGTGATTTACTTCCAACTATGCGTCACTGTTGCCGTACAGACTGTTGCTTATTCTGTGGCGGGAACTGTATCCTTCCTATGAACTTCGTAAACTGAGACATTCATGTTGCATTCATTTCTTTTTTAAACTCCCTAACCATAATTTTGCTTCTACATTCATCATGCGTACCGCTACGGAGTGGAACTCCTTGCCGGAGTATGTGTTTCCCGATCGCTCAATTTTGGGATCTTCTTCTAGGTATGCGTGAACAGGCGTAGCTAGTTTAAAGTTTGACGTTTTAAAGTGATCACAATGTATCCTATCCTATTAATAAATGTATTTAGTAAATGTATTTTATTTGAATGAAGTACTGTTGACTTTTGACACCGTCGACCACATCAACGCTTGGCAACAGGCGGGATGGCGGTCAAAGGCATACCTACTTGCAAAAAAAAATAACAAATAAATAAAAGGTCAATGCACCTAATAGTTCCAATGATATTGATCACCACGTGTTAAGTGGCGACACGCTACACCTGGTTTGGGAACTGGCTCACAAGTGATGCTACCGGACCTCACCGTTAGGTGTTTGGCACCAGTCTTAATTTGAGGGCCCTACAACCAGTGATCTAATATGTACTACGTAATCAATTTCGCGAACCGAACACTCACTGTGTTCAACTGATCTGCACTGCAATCCGTACACTCTGTTTAGCGTGGCTTTGACATTTTTTAGGTGCGGTCGGTGCGGAGCGGCACTATTAATTATAATAGAAAACGATTGCAGTTTACGTACCCGAATACGTAAAACTTAAATTTAATAGAATTGATTAGTTTATTGACTGATTAATTAGATAACAGCATCGATCGTAACAATACACGAGAAAAGTGTTATGATTTGTGGAATAGGTCCGTTTCAACACTCACTATGTTTTAACTGCACTGCAACAAAAGTGTTTGTCTGTTTGTTTGTACATTTGTTTGATCTTACTTGCAGACGCGGAAATCACTGCACGGCTTTTGTTGCAGTTTTAGGAACTCAATAGCTTAATCGTCAACATAAACAATACGGGCGTGCATTTCGCTGTAACATCAATGATAACGCGTATACGTAAAAAATCGCACGGGAGCGGGAGGCGCGAACAAAAACTAGTTTTATTTCTCATAGTTATCGTAATATATCCACAACAACCATGCAGACAAGGCCAAATGTATGTTGGCCTCGGCAGGTCAAACACATAACCATGTCAACGTATTACAAATATGTACGGTGCCGCTGCGCCAAGCTACCGTTCCGCAAAGTCATTCATAGGCAAAGGCATGCACGACACGCTTTCATTATTACTAAATTAACTACAAATAATTACCAACACCTCTATTAATTTACGAAACAGAAGACGAAACTGTTACATAGTAACTTGCACGTAACTGGACGAGATGTTGTTGCGAGAAGGTTGTCAGTGTCCGCAATAGTTAAGTGTTTTACTCACCTACATCCGTCGCATTGTGAAGCCACTTTGAGCCAGAACAACAACAGACCGGACCCCACAAGATAAACGGCATCGCGGCAGGCCCAGAAACAGGCGGCGGGATGACCTTGACACACCAGAAATATTGGTCAGCCATGGCCAAGGATCAAGATAAGCGGAAGGGGTTGTATGACATTTTACAGTTGAGTTCGGAGGGTAGTTACTTTATCGAGCTGCGCCAAGTGGCCGCCGGTTCTGAACGCACCAGCCCCGCCGACTGCTCCCGATCCAGATTAAGATGAACGCTTACACAACTTCGGCGCCCGCGCCGGTGGGAAGGGGCGCGGAAACCTCAACTTGTGAACCCGCACTGAACTCGGCGGCTCGACTCGATCCAACTGTTTCGGCCGACACCGCTACTGTGAAGCCACGCACCGAATCATCGCGACGAGGCGTGGTCGTACTATCAGCGAAACGAGGTGGCCATTTCAAGGTAAATCAATTTTCAGCTACAATTTATTTAAGAAGTCTCTACGAAATAATATAATGAGTACGAACATTGAGAATATATTGAATGTCGGATTGAATAGTAGGGAGTGAACTATAAAACTAAAACAAACATAATGGAAGAAAACATACCAATCGTATCCAATTTCATTTAAAAAGAAAAATGTGAATACATTTAAATTTGTAAAGCGAAATACGATCATGAATCAGCTTGAACAAAAGCATGGAATTGGAGATATGGTATGCGTGCTATATTCAGCAACGAAAATATTTATCCTTTTAAGCAGCTTCATATGGATAAAAAATCTATTAAATAATTTATCATCGGATTTCACGTGAATGCGATGAATAAATCCATAGATATAAGGCATACTAATAGGTTCGTTATAAGGAGCGAGTATACACGCTAACAATGCGGCCGAGGCCTCAACATCTCCGACTGGTTGCACTTCCGCGCTTCGCCCCATGAACTCTCGCCCGAAGGAAAGATCAAACTATATGTACTTGAGTAAAAAGATCAAACTATCTGCTTTATACTCGAGTGAAAATATCAAACTATTTGCTCTATACTCAGGTAACCGGCACAACGTCCTCCGCTACCTATAAAGCGACGTTTACGTTCAGTTGAACTCTGGTGTCTATGGGTTGAACCGCGACCAAAACCGTGGTCATTTCACTTGACCTTCATTGCGCTCGAAACGGGAGTTTCGCTGCTTTACGTCGCATTATTTGTAATTCTATGGCCACCAATTCTGGTCGACTTACGACCTTACCTACTTTCCTTTCATTCGCGAGACGCAGTAGATTTTTCTCCTGATGGCATTGGATGAGATCATCCATGTTCGATAGCCAATGAGACGTTGTCGCAATAAGTTCGACTATGGTTCTTGGTATAATTTAGCCTATTTCTCGCCTTTTGTTACTAAGACGAAGGTCTCTAGGTACTGACGTCAGCTATGACGTTCAATATCAGAATCTCACACCCACAACGCCCAATTTTATCCGCTTACACGGTAAGTATAGAATAGAAGACGCGTAGCAGCCGAAGAGTCCAATCTAGATTACGTCAACAAGACTTAAATCGTCGATTTGAAAACAATGACATCACGCGCTGTGGATCGAACACCTATACCTAGTGCACGTGTGCAATACCAATATTTTACGATGTTGTAACATATCTTGAGTAATGGACACGTGAAAATGTATCACTGACTCATCTGCTTAGTGTCGAGTGCTGAAGCGCCACCTGGCCGTGACTTGTGCACGTTTCGAGAATACCAATATCAGCGCTACGATAAAGATAAATTGGCTGTGAAGTTGAAATCGCAACCAAAACTGTCAATTAATTTCGTGAACGACAGAGATAAACGAATGTGAGCTAGCGAGCATTTTCCTGAAAAACTAGGGCTATGGGAGTCTTACAATGTCGCCCGCTGGTTCAACTAGATAATATAAGATTGAGTAATAAATGAACACTGTGTCCTTTGAACGCCGTGAATATCTGTATCAATGAGATATCATTTGTTCAGTTTCACTCTAGACAGTCGTACGAGTTTGTGGCGTCACAGTCATAAAATTATGCTTCGCATTTTTTTTAACGCCAAATCTAAATGATAACAAATGGTAAATCCATTCATATCACATCTCGACTTTGCTGTAGTTGTCTCCGAGGCCTGCCAAGTATCCACAGACCTCGTGGTTCATAGAAAAGAAATAATGTAAACGTTAGCAAGTAGTCGAGACGTGCGCTGGTGCGTGACCCTAGATCGCTGGGGTGTCCCCCGCCGCGGTCACAAAGCTAGGACAATGAAAAGACTAAGGTCGACAAACCGACGTAAAAAGACGTTGGCGACACCGTGGCGCAGTCAGTAGCGCCTCTGCCTTCTGAGCCGAGTTTCCAAGTTCGAATACTGGCGGGGACAAACATTCGTCGGATCTTGTACGTGTTTGCACTATCCTCGACACAGTGTGCCAAGTGTGGGAACTGGCTATTTATTCCTCAATAGCTCATTGCTTCAGCAGTAGGGGTACATTTAGCTATCAGTCGAGACTGCGGGAACACACGGGTAGATGACAGATGCTTAATTTGACAGTTGTAACTAGCCAAGCTATGGTTGTATCATCACTATGTTTCCCTTCACGCAAAGATCAAGCTAATTGCTGGATTCGAATGCATGACCTACGTCGCAGCGTCGATACGTCACTACTACTAAAAATTGTTTAAAAGTTGGTTTGTTTTTATTTTAATATCACGTCAAAAAGGCTAGACCGATTTTGTTAAAGGGCAACGAGAATTACGTTCTTGACCACATGGCCTACTAAATAACATTTATAAGGGTTTGATTTTGGGCATGTGACGTCTAGACATCTACCGACCCGCATTGAGCCTGCGTGGTAGAAAACCGCCCATGCTCTCTCTCTCTCTCTCTGAGGGAAGGGCCGAGTCCCAGCAGTGGAAACGTAATAGGCTCTTGATTGATAATGATTTTGTGAAGAATATTTCGCAATAAAGGTTTCATTATTATATCCTGAGTTACAGAGAGGGATGGCAACCCTGGTCCGCGTATCGCACCGCCGCACAATATGATGTGACGGCTTCCGCCGGCGGTGACCCCCCGCGATACAGGCGTCTATACCGGGAGCAACCTCTGGACCATTGTGGAAATAGGAACGCGATAATGGACCTTTCATTGTACGAGAACGCTCCACTTGCTTCAGTGCAATTTGATCCCTCTACAATGTTGACTGGACGAGTAGTTTTCATGTTTATGACTAAGCTTTTAGTAAAAACCCAGCTGTGAAATCAAGTTTCCTGGAATAAATGCAACGGAACTACTGTTCTAGAGTTGAATGGACATTTTGTCCTTTGAAGTGTGTTGCTATTGCTACATTTCCTATTCGCAATACTTTCATCATCATCATCATCATCAGCCGAAAGAAGTCCACTGCTGAACCATTTGAACTCCACCATGTACGGCTATTAGCCATTTGCATCCATCGGCTCCCTGCGACTCTTACAATTTCGTCGGTCCACCTAGTGGGTCTATCCACGCAATACGTATTAATATTTATTACCTCGTATTAAAAATCTCGTTACGACTGGAAAATGTTTCTTTTTAAAACTCTTTTATTTTCTAATGAAATCAGTAAATTTTTTTTTTCGCTTCTATATTTACGGACGGCAAAGAGGTGGAACTGCCAGCGTCTTTGTTCCCCGTATGTACAATTTGGGCGATTAAGGTATCTTCTAGGCAAGCATACTTCATCATCGACCTTGTTATCATAAGAAATTTAGATGGCTTCTGTTATAAAAAAATTAAACAGTAGTTGCTGAAAAATTCTAGAAAGGGGAAGTTTTGGAGACCGAAATGTCGATGTTGTCTCAATAGCTTGCGAAAACTCTATACCCACAGCGCGCAACTTGACGTAAATAGATTTTCAAAATATCATCTCCTCACTAGCCGATCATATTTTCTTTTAATTGCATGGCGAGCTCAATCGCCCTTGGCAAAGTGTTAACTGTTAGAACTAACCAGCGTGTTTATCACTCGTACAGTGGGCCCTGATTAGCAAGCGTGTCATAATCGAGCAAGCAAAGCGAATCGCAGCCCTAGTGACGTCATCGCGCGATATGACGTGCCCCGTCACAGATTAGACCAACAGTCAGTGGGAAGCCCACTTTTGGCCAATCAATGGTGTTTCGCAATCAGAACGCAATCATTTTTGGCAGAGGATGATTATTGTGAAATGGTCAGTTTTCTTCAGCAATTAGAGTATAATAACTGCTGGCAGTAAAACAAGCACGTGCCGTGTTGATAGGTGTCTTTAATTAGCAGTAAAGGTGTGTTTTATTACTCAATTAAATCTATAAAACTCAAAGGATTTTACTAAATGTCTACAGGTTAATCAGACTTTTCCAATGGCTTCAACTGCGATTGTCACATCCATACTAGGTAAATCTATATATATGTATATATATATCTATATATCTCTATATTTATAAAAGAAAGTCGTGTTAGTTACACCATTTATAACTCACGAACGGCTGAACCGATTTGGCTGAAAATTGGTGGGGAGGTAGCTTGGGACCAGGAAACGGACATAGGATACTTTTTATCCCGGAAACGTTTCCTACGGGATAACGGGAAGACGCGGGTGAAACCGCGGGCCGCAGCTAGTATTATTATAAATGCGAAATTAACTCAGACTTTGTGTTCGTCTGTTATCCTTTCACGCCTAAACCACTGAATCGATTTTGATAAAGTATGGAGATATTTTGAACCGTAAGGCGGTTTCAGCGTAAAGTAATTACAAACATACATACACACACTTTGTCACAAACTTTCACATTTAAAATATTAATTAATTTGATAGATAGTGTGATAAATAGCGTGCCTTTGCGCAGCAATAGCCTCCCCGCTGCGCCTGCGACTTGCTGCTACGGCGCCAACCGACTTCAAACTGGCCGTAACAAATCTGCTTGCGGCGATAACTTAAAATAACTTTATCTTACATCTTACAGGGTAGCGTAAACGACGATGTGGTCGAAGGTAGCGCCACGCTACGCCAGGTTTTATTACTAGCCCTACGTGTGGCTGCCGAAACACACTGATAAGTGCTTGACAATGTCGACTGATTCTTAACTAATGTACCCAACTAGCTGCGTCTCGCGGTTTCCCGCGGTCTCCCTCTAGTTTCACATTTTTCCGGGATAAAAAGGAGCCTATGTGTAAATCCAAGCTTTAAGCTATCTATATTCTAAATTTCATCCAAATCCCTTGAGCCGTTTGGTCGTGAAGGAGTAACAAATATACACACTCACTCGCAAACTTTCGCATTCATAATGCTAGCTTCGCCCCGCGGCTTCACCCGCGTTATCGCGATAAAAAGTATCCTACGTCCTTCCCCACAGTTTAAACTATATCCACGCCAAATTGCATCATAATTCGTTCTGTAGTTTTTGCGTGAAAGAGTAAAAAACATCCATCCAACCATCCTCACAAACATTCACATTTCAGAAATTAGTAGGATTACTGTAATTTGTGTAATTATAATCTTACTAATAGTGAGACTTACCCGGAGGCTGGGGCGCTGGCGCCGGTGTATCTGGGGCCACCGTAGTGCCCGGGGTGCTTTTCCCCCAAGACACGGCTCCCTCTGCAATAGAGGGAACAAGATGACATTCCGACCAAAGAGAAGAAGACAAAAGAGAACACTCCTGAATCAATAATATCTATTTTTGAACATATGTTTGTATGTTCAAACTCACTGAAGTACTTGCGTAGTGCCCGCGACATCACAATTGTCCAAGATAATTTAGCAAAGAATGGCAACACTACTATATTATTTCAGTCTAGGGTCTGATATGTCACGGCTTAAGCGTTTTTGGCTTACTTATCCCAGCGGTGCCATCACTCTGATTTCAACCTGCGCAACACACTTTTGGGTAATGAACTTGTTCTTTTTCACACACTTTTTCTTCGTATTTTCTTCCCAACTACTAGAGCAATAGTTCCCAAAGTATGGGTGCTACACACAGGTGGGTCATGAGCAAATATTGAGCAGGTCCTGAAAAATAGGACAACAGATCGACCGACCGGGCCAACGGGCAGGCAACCACTGAAGGTGATGACACCAATGCATCCTTTTCATAAAAAATAGCACTCCTTGTATATTTAAATATCAACACTTTGAACCAGCACTGAATATTTTTTTCATGTTTGAACAGTCCTTGTGAAATTAAGAGGCAAGTCCTGAATTTGGATCTTAATGTTAGACAAGTCGCGGTCCAGCAAACTCTGGGAGCCACTGACCTAGAGAGCTCACTGGGGAGCCAATTGCTCACTCTTGCAAATTGCTTCCTGATATGTTCATATAGGGCAAACTATAATATTGCTTCCCGAGTATTGGTCTCTCTACAAATTATCATAAATGATAGGTCTATTTTAAAAAGACAGAGTCATTGTTGTTTTGTTTAGCAGTTGGTATGTTTTGAGTGGTTAGTGAATTTGAACTTAAAACTGAATGCCGGATAGAAGTATGTTTATTTTTATATCTACTGTTAAGAAAAGCTAAAGTTATCTGGTTTTGAGTACCATACACAGCATTTTATTCTCATATTCTGAGCATACTGTTGGTAAAGCTCTATCTCATATTAACATAGTCAAAACAAAATCCAGCAACTATGTGTAGTTAACTAAACAATAAAGCTTTGTATGATTCCTAGAAGAGGGCTATTAGTATGACATTGTTTGTGTATGATAACTACAGATATAATTATAGCAATTTCTGTTTTGGAATTTAGTAATAACTGTACTAATGCCATACCTACTTGATCATCTCATTCTAAGAAACATGCGAACATCATGATATTATATTTGGGTCCCAGTCGCAGCCAATAGATATCACCTCAATTAAACATTGTGATCCCAGACAGGGTGACTGAATGTCAGTGGCAAATTGAAAGTCTTTTCATTGAGCAAATAAGGAAGCAATTGCCTATATTGGTTGGTCAAGGCTTTTCATATACAATAACAACCGAGTAGGTATAGTGTTTGATGCAGTCACTGACCTTTACAATGCATTACACAGGCCAATAAGACACAAATGACATAACGATAAACTAACGTTACTTCTGGCACATGCCACAGGACAACCAGCACCCTATCTGCAGCAGAGGCATCCATCACTTGTCACGGCGCTGGTCGCCCGCTAAAAATAGCCTCAAATGATCGATTGCTAATCAAAAGAGGGAAGTAACGGTGGGTGAGCCCGCCAGACGCTGCGATACCTGCTGTTTGGCGTCACAAAGGACCAGCCGAGGCTCTCCTCTCCATATTCCGCTAAACATACCTTGGCTTGTACTGGGCCCCGAAAATTCTTGCTCGTTCGCCCGTCACCCGATCTCACTAATAAATAAACTGCATGAAAACAATAGTTCTCAGCGCGATCACTAAAATCGATAATATTGTAACGAAAATAACTTTGTGGCTCGCTGTCACTGAGCGCTGGACGATTATATATCGTCGCTCCACCGACCGCGGCCGTCACACTCAGACACTAAATACCTTTGTTAGATGAATTACGAAAGCGAATTAACGGGATTTTCGTGAGCGACCCGACAGAAATCGCACAAAGAAAGATGTTAGTCCACAGAATGAAACGTTATGTCAGATTAGACGACTCGGAATTAACACAGATGATAAATCCGAACTGTGTGGCATTTGGGGTTGGGGGCAGTGCTGCCAGTAACAAAATAATCTAGCAAATTGAAAAAACCGGTTCATTCTGCTTTGTCTTCGAGTGAGATACCAAGGTTTCACGTCTTAAAAATATATTTCAAAAATAAATATTCTAACAATAATGGAATGCCATACCCAATTATTGATTCAGACGATTAATTCGCTTACAGGTAACATTAAATGGATTTATTTACTTTAAAAAATTGTTATTATTTATCGGTATTTAGGTGCAGGTACTACTTCAATATTGAAAATGAAAAAAATGAAAATGAAAATATTTATTTGCTACAAAAGATACAAAAATAAACATAAAGTAGGCAATAATCAAAATATGAACATGATCCTTATGTAGGGCATGCTTTTCCTTAAAACTAAATGTCATAAGGTTACCTCACTGGCTCACTAGGCAAGCCCACGGCAGGTAATCACAGAACATCGTTTATGCTCTTAGAAGTGACCTGCGCCAGATGAGATTGGTGAACATGAACACTTTGAACAGGCTTCATTCATTCAATTTCATTCAGTAATTCATTATTTATAATCTATCAGACGAAGTTTTGTTTGTGTTTTTTTACTTTTTGTGAAATAACGCCCGCCATATTTTCCCGGTCCCGCACAGTTTCGTCAATTTCTCTTTTTCACTTTGATTGCTTGCGAAAGTTGCGAAGCGATTAACGAAGAAACAAAAACTAGGTACTTGAAATTAAAACCGTTGCTCTTTAGAATTACATTAAATTTTATCTTACATATCATTTCTATAATGACAAGGATCACAAGGTTAAAAACCTGTATCATCAATCAACAACTGCTAACAGACAAAAACGTAAGTAGAGCTAAGCCTGTGCCGACAAATTACATGAAATAGCATCTTGTTAGGTTACAGAATAATTTATTACATTTAGGTTATGTTTGTTTTAAAATAATAATGTCTTCTCGCAGTCTCGCTCGCGCTGCATTGCTGATTGCAGCTGAACAATCAACTCGTGCTTTTTTGGCTCTCGAGACCAGAGGAAAATTTAGTTGGACTTGGTACAGCCACATAGTCAATATATAGCTGATGTAAATGCTCCAACAATAATTATGTGGCCATCAATTCGAGGAAAAATATCTTACGAAGAGGAGAAGACTGCTTGTGAGTCACCCAACCCTATTTGGACCAAAAGAAATTGAAACCAGGACTCTTGAGTAAGTAATACCTATCATTTATAGAAATAGAAAAATAAAAACAAAGATTTTGTATTGAACATAGATATAGAGCCTAACATGAATGTCAATGTGGCCAATATGTATCCAGCTGGTATCGGGTTTGGTATTTTTTTAATTTTTTTGTACTGCAGCATATTTTACCCACCATATTCACAAAATCTTGAAATGCCTGGTCCCAGTTACTACACCCAACCCGATAGTCAATTATATTATTATTTATTAGTTATATTCGGTTTATAACGATGAATCAATGTATAATTCTATGTAGCTTGTTTAATATAGGTACATGCCCATACTGTGTATAATAATATATTATGTAATTTGTTAGGATTTGCACTGTATATCAGATTGTTCAATATTGTATAGTACCTAATTTGATTGATGTATAGCTGTTGTAAGTACAAATTTGTATGATGGCATGTGCCTATTCTATGTGTCATTTTCTTGGATTTGTATTACATATATTTATCAGACAGTTAATTAAATCTTGTATGGTACATACCTAATCTTAATTTGATTGATGTATAATTAATAAGGAGCTTATTTAATATAGGTACATGGCCATTCTGTGTATAATTTCTTTAGATTTGTATTATAATCAAATTGTTAATTCAATTTTGTATAGTACCTAATATTAATTTGATTGCTGTAATAGTTGTAAGTAGCTAGTTCAAGAAAGGCACTTGCCCATTCTAATTTCTTGGATTTGGATTATATATATCGAACAATTAAAATTTTATATAAACCCCAACTTAATTTGATTTGATTGAAGAAATTGTAAAGTTCCGAATCGAAGTGGTAGTATTATTTATCTGAATATAAATTTAAATATTAAAACTGAGTTTCATTATTTAAAAACCTTAAGCTATTGAAAACATAAAATAGGAAATGGAATGGGTTATCGATAGTGGGTTGGGTTTAAATGTCCCATCACTACAGATCGATATCGATATTTGCCGCCTGACGTTTCAAGCACTATCGTCACAGAATACTCCATAGTAACCTTCATCTGGCGCAGGTCATTTCGTTCACTTCTCTAACGATTGTGTCGTTCTATGGGTGATTTCCATCTATACGTAGTATATAGTCTACTTATACGTAGTATATAGTCTACTTAATCTATGGGCAAGCCTGTATCGAGGTAACCCGAGATCATATTTTTAATTAATGTAATTGGTATTTACCGTTTTAATTAAATAAATAATAAATTAAATAAACATCAAAACAAAACAAACAAAGGAAACTAATTATGAAACTTACATAAATTTACAAGAATATATATTTTTGTTAAGATATAATACATATTGGATATCATAGTTTTTGCGTAACATAATAAATAAGAGTTTAAATGTTAAAAAAAAGAGTATAATACTAATATTATTCGTATTCGTTGGTATATAGATAGATACTTACCTAATTGGTACTTACTACCTACTATTAACTATAGCTAGTTAGTATTATAGTAACACAGTAAAATTATTTAAATTGTTATCTTACCGATAGTGACGTCGTCAAGGGACTATTACCACTTTAAAAATTACAAGCCAATAATGACAGACATAACAGCGTTAATTTGAAATAGCAATTGGTTTGGTCTTTTTGGACACGAATATTTCTAAAGTCAATTAGATACCTAAGTCCATAAACCCTACTAATAGGCTAAGGTTTTAAAGCAGACGTAATTCACGTAATGCATGCAAGTTTGATCAATGCTATATATACCTACACAAGAGATGAATAGTTTTTTTACTATACACGTAATATGTTACCACTCACGACACTCCCTCCCCCCAAAGTGATCAATCATAATATTCATAATGTTATGTGAACCCCCTCCCCCCCAATCGAACCTCACTTTATTGACGAACCATACATCTAAAAAAGTTTCGACGTCGAGCATGAAACGAGATTGTAAAGTGTAGTAGTGTTCGCCAAGCCTAAGTGCTTTATATTCAATGTAATTCCATCTGTGAACCGGCCAATTGAGTGTCGTTATCGCGCCCATTGTGGTACTAATATGCCGGCGCCTCGCTAGACGCTAATTTTAATCGGTAGTACCTACCCAGGCCTCGTCATCATCATCAGCCGGAAGACCTCCACTGCTGAACATAGGCCTCCCCCTTTGAACGCCACGATGAAAGGATATTAGCCATTTACATCCATCGGCTCCCTGCGACTCTAACAATGTCGTCGTTCCACCTAGTGGGGAGCCTACCTACATAGCGTCTTCCGGTTCGCGGTCGCCAACTCGCTACTCGAGAACTTTTCTTCCCCATCGGTTATCGGTTCGTCGAGCGATGTTGCCAACTGCCATTCCAACTTGCAAACAGCTATGTCGGTCTCGGTGCCCCAGGCCTGCAGCCCCATAAATTAAGAGAGAAAAAAACAAAACTTTTAATCTTATAATAAAATCCAGCATTATTGATATGGTAGGCTTTTATTTTAATTTCTTTATGCATTTAAAGTCAAAAGTGGTGCGACTGGTGCCGGTCCTGGCAGCCTGCCGCCCCGCCATGCCCCTTTTGGCCCTACGGTAAATTCGCCCCTGATAGTAGGTACCTATATTTATGTTGATCGACTATAGAGTAAGTAGTAGGTTACAAAAATGGTTACACCAAATAATTTTCTCGGCGAAAAAGTAGTTTCATGTAATTATTATGTAAAAGTGACATAATATTATGCTGAAGTTGTAGTTTATGACTCGACTCTCTGCATGAAATTATTTTTTTCATAATAATTTAAATTTTATCTCGATTACTTCCAATCATCACACACATCTGGTAATTATTTCAGAAAATAGAGCGTGATCAGCAACATTCGTCGTCTAGTAAATGGGGCGTCCAATTAATGAGTAGGTAAATTAAATAATGATAGATACACCGATAGGTAGAATATAAACTTTATTTATGTATTTGTACATAAATTAAAGATTCTTCCCGTGTTCAAAACTGGGTCCTATTTGATTATCGTGAAGCATCTTGTATCCTCCGTCTTCTCCAACTGCAACAATTATTTTAGTTAAGTAATTCATTGTTATTTCAAATAAATTCTTGTTGATTAGTAGATATAACATGCCAATCATGATCATCATCACCATCTGAGGCGTATTCAGCTGTGGCCGTTTTCTTGTAGCCATCTTTTTAACAAGAAAACAAGGAGCGGTTTTCAAGTCGAGGTTCTCAGCAATAAATGTTATAGGGAAGTTAACTAAGTATGCTATAAAGTGAGTACTTAAGTAAATTCGCCGAAGAACCAAAATCACCGACATAGCTCTCAGAATTTGCAAGTTGTCAATGGACAGGCCATATCGCTCGATGAACCGATAACCAACCGGAAGACGTTCAGTAGGCAGACCCCCTACTAGGTGGACCGACGACATTGTAAAAGTCGCAAGGTACCGATCAATGCAAATGGCTAAAAGCCGTTCATTCAAAATTCAAAATTCAAAATTCAATAATGTTTATTCAATAGGATACATTGTGATCACTTTAAAACGTCAACTTAAAACTAGCTACGCCTGTTCCAACCTCCTTACGCCGGCAAAAGAACAGGCAAGAAACGCCCGGCAGGTAATTTTTTTGGCGCGATCACATTGACAATTTTATTCTTATTACTAATTGATTGAATTGGAGCAAGTTCACTAAAATCCCAAGCTTTTTTTTTTGTCATCTAATAGTCCGATATTTTTTATTTAGCTTTACTAATAAGAAGATTTCTCTTGTTTGGTTGTACACATTGGGATATGGGAACATGAATATTAACGAGTTGCGGGATCACAACCAAAGCAGACCAGACCCCACAAGCAGCACCCGTTCACGAGTTGACGCATGTGCCAGCCATCGCTCTCCTCGACCATATGAGAGGGAAGAGGGCGACCCGACACATGACGCCGCTGCAAGCAAAGTCACTTTCGTGAGCATGACTGTTTTGGCTGTTTACCGAGAATGGTTAGAATAGGGGAAATAGGGAGAATAGATAGATAGAAAGAAAGATAGATAGATTAACTACAATCCCAAGCTTGTTTGTCATCTAGATAGTCCGATATTTTATAATAAGCTTTACTAATGAGATTTCTCTTTATACGAATTTGAAATTTTGTTATAGACAAGTCTTGAATTTCACTTGGGATTTTGTTGAAAAAGCGTACACATTGACCTTTGAACGAGTTGCTAACTTTATGGAGCCTAGTGGTGGGTACAGCAATTTTATCTTTGTTTCTAGTATTAAAATTGTGATAATCACTTCTCTTTTTGAAGCTATTTAAATTTTTCCGTATGTACATTACATTTTCATAAATATATTGACAAATGGTGGTCTATGTTCAGCAGTGGACTTGGAAATCGTAAATACTAACCATCACCAGTAATATGCGATGTTCCGACCAATATATCTTCTGCTCCACCCTCACGCGTGTCTGTCCTGAAGTTAGATGGTTGAACCTGAAATATTTTAAACAAAATAGACGTCGACCTCACACATATGTAATACAAAGTTATGTTTGTTGGTTAATCCTTTTACGCAGCAACCGAGCAATTGATCAACCTGATTTTTTGCTTATGCGGAATAATGCACGGTTACTGTGGGAATCTTCCCTCGGGGCACTAATTAAACTTGCTTGTCCATCACCTGCCCATCGTTCCTCATTAGATCCGGGAATACGCTGCCACTTGGGTATCTGTTGTAGATCCCGTTGAGATTGTAATGAAGGTTCATATCTGGACCAATATTTGCTTTGAGTAGTTGTTCCCAAATACCACCTGAAAGTAATAGAGGTATCTGACATCATTATCGTGAACCACCCGGCAAATCATTAGGTGCACATTACCATTTTCAATTCTTTCGTTTTTTTTTAATACTTTGGGGGGTTTCTTCCTAATTAAGGAATGTTTGAGTTTCTGCGAGGCTTCAGCAATTGATTTTATACATGATAAAGAAAGAAAAAAATAACATGCGTTTCAAAAAACCACCACATACCTACCTACCTACTAACCAACACTACATCTACATTACCTATCGAAATGTACGCGCGTAACTTCTGAACGACTGCACCAAATTGGATAATTCCTTTTTCCTCAGAGCAATTTTTGTTTTTTTTTTTTGGCAAATCCACCGGGAATTCGGGAAATTCAGGATAAACTGAGGGAAGCTTTGTATGGGATTTTATAAGATACTTTTTATTTCTATAAAATGCGGGTGAAACTGCGAGGCACCTACTAACCAACACTACATTTTGTATAAAATAAGGGACTTAAGTGCAAAATAAAAATGACAAAAATTTAGGTTGGTAAGTAGACACATAAAATGCAATATTGCGTCACAGAACTGCGTGCAGTTATGATTCCGACTCAGCATGCAATCAAGGTCCTTATACGTGATTTTCATCGGAATCCAGTCATGACATCACGTGATGACAATTTTACCTATTGACGGCTAGCGTTTGAAAAACTTTATCTCGACATGTGTCTGAGAATACCTACACGCTAGGCCTAAAATGAAGACTTGCTCTCGTAGACTGTAAAAAATATCGTTTAACAAACATATTATTATATCCTGTACCTATGTTAAAAATTACTGCCAGTTAGAGATAAGATAAATGTAAATTTTTAATCTTAAAATCATACCTAATACGTAGCAGTCTAATGAAGTACGTATTCAAACATTAATCTTACCTTTGTCGATGGAAACGATCGGTCTATTCGATTGCCAAGGATATTCTCCATGAGCTTGGAAATATATTGCGTATGTCGATAACTGAAATAAAAAAAACCAATAGTACGAAACTTTGTCTGAAAATAACCGAAAATTAAAACCCCAAAACCATTCGAGTAGATGTTAATTTTTAACTAGAAATATGATTTATATGCTGATATCATCATCATTAGTCTATTATGTATCCCACAGCTGATACCCAAATAGGTATCTACTTTTTCATTGTGATAAAATAAAAACTATGGGGATCGGCACATGGTACCTATCTAAAAACCGCGGGGCATAGCTAGCTTTGATGACTTCGTTGCATAGTAGACTCTTTCAGCCAATACGATAACTCTAATCTACGCGTTACCTGAGCATAGTACAAGGACAGCCAATACTTCCCACCGTGGCCCACGAACGCCGTCTCGTTCGCATCCATCAAAGCCATTGGCAACTCTTGATGCAGCATATCAGGAGAAATACGAAGGTTACAGCCATACCTGTAAAACAAGAAACTTGGAGAGACCCTGCGTGCCTCTAAATCCAAAAAATAAATAGACTGTCTTTCAGGATATGGAGTCAGTTTGATGACAAATTGTTGCCGTGTTAAACATTATCATCTGCTGGACATAGTTAGTATTTTCTACTCACCAATCAGGGCAAGCTTTCAGTATGTCGTATGGTGCACGGTAGTATTCTGCTCTTCTCACCACTGGGTTCCGTATGTTGAACCTCTCATTAGGATCAGTCAAGTTTATCCTCTTGATTTTTATGTCCCGGCGTTCGCAAATGTAGTCGTAATGAAACTTTGGAACAGATTCACCTCTAGCGCAGTATGTTCCTATAACATATTAATATAAAATAAATTCCTTATCATCATCATCAGCCGGGAGTAGTCCAGTCCACTGCTGAACATAGACCTCCCCCTTTGAACGCCACCTTGAATGCCTATTAGCCATTTGCATCCATCGGCTCCCTGTGAATTTCACAATGTCGTCGGTCCACCTAATGAGGGTCTAACTACAGAACGTCTTCCGGTTTGTGGTCGCCACTCGAGAACCTTTCTTCGGTTACCGGCTCTTCGAGCGATGAAAAAAAATCCAAAATTTTGTGAGCTATGTCGGTGTACATTCAATGTGAAAGATATTTTTGTCAGGATTTCTTTAAATCGGGTAAAGTAAATAGAAGCTTGCTTTTTGTGGAAGCAATAAGTTGTACCAACTTTTGTAAGTTCCATCCAAAGAGTTAACAGCTGCGTATTTGTCAATACAATACCTATACCCCAACACCGTAGGGTATCTTAAATACGGAACTTTACAAGTAAACCGTCCCTCTTGGTACATTGCACCCTGTAACAAAGAAAATCGAATATCTATAATATTTTGTTTTGGTTTGTGTTTCAAAAATTTTTTTTTTTTTCAAAAATAATATTTCAATGCACAGCTCTAAATTACCCTAGTTCGACAATCACCTTATTAGCTCCAATGGTACTTAAGTTTGTATGATAGTCGAATGATAGTGGCGCATTATATGGTGGAGCGTTGGTTCCTTCTTTGCCATGCACCGCAGCTGTGACTGACAAGTTATGTGGAAACTGTGAAGGAAAACATCGTAAAGATATCGGCAACTGTGAAATTCGAAAGCATGCATGTAGGTACCATTTTTTTCTTTTCATGCAGCATTTAACAACAAGTCACCTGATGGATAAGCTACAATGTCTACACTCCACAACGGGCTGGTAGTCTGTTCCCCATCGCTTCTCTTGTTGAGAGAAGTTCTGAGAACCAGCCATTGCATTGCATTGGAATAAATAGACTGATGACGACCAACCCACACTGATCCCGCGTGATGAATTATGGCCCATACTCTCTCTCTCTCTCTCTCTGAGAGAAGGCCAGAGTCCCAGCAGTGGGAACGTAACAGGCTGATGATGGTACCTTGCATATAACGCTCCTCCTGCCAGGCGGACGTGACACACCCCCGAAGCAGTACGTCCGAGTGCCGTTGATCATGATCTCCGTCACCCCTATGTGCGACACGAGGGTGATGCCGTTGATGCCGGCGAGGGCGAACCGCTGCAGCCCCGCGCGCTTGCGAACCTCCACGTTGTTCTTCATGCTCATAGTGTTCACTATCGCCTGCCAGCCGTACACGAACTCGTGCATCGGACCTGATGGTAAACAATACGAAGCGGTTGTACGTACCTTTCTGCTGAAAGGATTGTGATACTGATTTGAAATGCTTTCGGGGTTCGATATCATCAACATCAGTAGCCTATTACGTTCCCACTGCTGGGATACAGGCCTTCTCTCAGAGAGAGAGAGAGAGTGGGCCGTAGTCTACCTCGCTGGCTCAGTGCGGGCTGGTAGGTGTCGCATGCCCTGGAATGTTGTGGTTTTTGGACATACCGGTTTCCTCACGATGTGTTCCTTCACCGTTTCCATAAAGTGCAGCGCAGTCCGATGGCTCAACGACCCAAAGCGTGTCTTGGCCTCCGAAGCCATAAAGCGCACTACCTATCCTGAGTGATTTCAGGTCAGATTATGGAGTTCGCGAAGGCCGCATCCACTGCCTTCTTCCAGCCAAAAACCTTAACTTTATAAGCCCCTGACAATCATAGCTAGTTGAGAACATTCGCGATCAATTTCAGACAATTAATACTAAATCAAAATCGGTTCATCCGTTTGGGACAATTCCAGTTGCCACAGACAGCTCAGTTTGCGAGAAATATTTACACTTAATTATTCTCCTTACTTAATCTATGACAATAGGCGGTCTTATCGCCCTACTGTAGTTATGGTTGTGCCATTGCTAGTGACATCGTAATGTTATGATAAATGTGGACAGAACCGTCGAACGTTATATGCTATATTATTTCATTTTGTAATGCAGCACAAAACGATAAATTTCACGGTACGCTTACCACTGATTTACTTGTCACGTTAAGTAGGTACCTTCATAGAAACAGTAGGTACAAAGAAAGTAGAGTGTAGGAGAGATCTCAAAACTAAGAAAACAAAACCTTCTCCATCACATAACAGACTAAAACTAACAACATTAGAAGATACCAACCAACGAAGTTTTATCTAAAGAAAGAAATGAAACTGAAGTGTCTGTTTGTAATTTCAAATTCAGCTACCTACAGAAAAGACAATATTAAAAATGTTTGTTTGTCTGTTCGTTCCGGCTAATTACTGAACCGGCTGGACCGATTTTGACGGGACTTTCACTCTCAGATAGCTAATGTTATATGGAGTAACATATATTACCTACTTTTATGTTAGAAATTTGAACCCCGGGAGAGGTCACAGGATACTTCTTATCGCGATAAACTGTATTCACGCGGGTGAAACCGCGGGGAACATCTAGTGTTTAACTACAATCGGTCATCAGAACACGAGTCCTGTCACTGCGCGGTCAGAGTGGGAAGTAAGTACTTCGTTTCTATTGAAATGCACATAGGGTCACTGAACGACGTGACCTACTACTTTGTAGTCTATTTCTATCTATGATCCTTATCCTCGGACATATATCATAAACTAGGTGGCTTCGCATGGGTATTTAAAAGAAATTTCAAAAAAAAAATTCAAATTTTTTCCAAACAATCAAATCCGTTCAGTAGTTTTTGAGTGAAGGAGTAACAAACATCCATTCATCCATACTCACAGTATACCAACGATACCAACGTGTTCTTGAGTGGAGACTGCGGCTCGGCAAACGTAGTGTAGGCCGCCCTCCGGGTAGGTGGAGCGACGACATACGCGAAATGGCTGGCAACGGTTGGATGAGAACAGCCGAAGATCGGGCTCGATGGCGTATTTACTATTTTGGGAGAGGCCTATGTCCAGCAGTGGACTGAAACGGGTTGATTATGATGATGATGATGAGGAGGATACCAACCTATCCCGAAGCTGTCTCCGTCCAGGAAGTTGAACATCTCTCCGAAGGAGTCCGGCATGAGGCCAGCGACCACCGTGGACTGCTGGAAGCCCTCGTCGGGCAGCATCGGCCCGATGTCATCCTTGGACGTGGTGAACTCTTGGGCCGACATGTTGTTGAAATGAGCGCGCCCCGCTTGACCCTACAAGTAACATGGCTATGATAACATAGATCGTCTTACCAGTCCATCTTTACTATAAGGCCACATGGGGCACGTGCCCAGGGCCCCCAGCGTCACAGAGGCCCTGAAATAACGACATTCCGTTACATGGAATAAAGATATAATAAAGTTTACGTGAAGATTAGCTACGACATTGCCACACCAACCTACCAGCTATGAATTTTTATGCGTAGGTCGTGTTACAGGGAAATCTTTTTCAAAATTCCCGATACTTTTTTGACAAAAGTACATTAATATAATTAATCGTATTATTTTAATTTTTATAAAGGGGCCTCATTGTTGTGCCCAAGGGCCGCTGCATGGCTTAAGACGGCCCTGCGTCTTACTCTTTACGTGCTCTCTGAGACAGGTGCAGGACTAACTATGTCATAATATGTCAATTAATGAGCGATGGTGGTCGAACGGTTAGGCGTGCGACTTACAAGACGCCGACACCGAGTTCGAATCCTCTCGGCCCCGCACCTATGACTTAATAAGTTATGTGCGGATTTGCCATCGCTCAAAACGGTGAAGGAAAACATCGTGAGGAAACCGGCATGCCCAAGAACTGCAACATTCAAGGTCATGCGACATCTACCAACCCGCACTGGGCCCGCGTGGTAGATTACAGCCCATACTCTCTCTCTGAGAGAAGGCCAGAGTCCCAGCAGTGGGAACGTGATAGGCTGATCATGATGATGATGAATATGTCATTGTAGTACTAGGGTTTGAAATATTACTACTAAAATGACGTACTAGGACATATGACATAACGATCCAAAACCGTGGATAACGGATCGGATCGATCATTAATTTCGGCCGTAAAGTGATAAAGAAACTCGGAAAATTGGTTATTGTCCAACAACTTTTGTCGTTGACTTTACTTACCTGTGCGAAACATATCGCCAACAATATAAACAGACTGGGCCACATGGAGCAAACAGCGCAGGGCCGCGATTGCCTCGAACAGTAGGTGGTACAACAACACTATCTTAATTGGTGCTGTACCTTGTTAAACTGTACCTAATTGACTGTTATACAAGATTACAAGCCACACACGACGATTTGATTTTTTTTTAATTAGGTACATAATAAATGGCAATCGATAAAAATTTACAAAAATAACAAATATACCTGCCTATTTTTTCTAGTATGTATATAAAAATCTCGTGTCACAGTGTTTGTTATCGAACTCCTCCGAAAAGACTTGACCGATTTTATTTCTAAATTTTCTTCTTTCTTATCTTCTCTTCTTCTTAAAAAATCAATTGCTGTTCGTTAGTCTCGCTAAAACTCGAGAATGGCTGGGCCGATTTGAATAATTTTGATCTTGAAATGTTCGTGGAAACTCAGGGAAGGTTTAAAAGATGGGCGATACGAAGTTTGCCAGGTCAGCTGGTTGTGTATATCTATATTTATAAAAGAAAGTCGTGTTAGTTACACTACTTATAACTCAAGAACGGCTGAACCGATTTGGCTGAAAATTGGTGGGGAGGTAGCTTAGGACCAGGAAACGGATATAGGATACTTTTTGTCCCGGAAAAGGTTCCTACGGGATAACGGGAAGCCGCGGGTGAAACAGCGGGGCGCAGCTTGTATTTGATATAATAGCGCTTTTTTATACCCCTATAGGTGACACGGGGGCCATCTTCAGAAAAAAAGAAACTTTTTAATGCGATAGTGCGACGCGGGTAAAACTGAGGGGCGCAGCTAGTGTATATAAAAATCGCAATCACTAACTCAACTGCGATTCAACTCAACTGGGTATTCAGATAAATTTTCTGTGAGTGTACCTATACTTACTAGTCCATCTACCTACTTCAATACTAAGGGCCGATTTTATAAACATCCGTCAGTTAAACGTCGTACCAAATTTCGATAAATTTGACATTTATTGTCGAATTTTCCAAACTAAAATTTGACAATAAAATAAAATTTACCCAAATTTGGTCTGACATTTAACTTCGGACGTTTTATAAAACCGGCCCTTAGTAAAACTGCCCCGCAAGTAGGTAATAGTATGATAACAAAATAAAACACCAAAATTGATCATACGTGTATAACTTTATATATTTTCTATATTTCATATAACAGTAAAAACTACCACTCCACTTAAAATTATTTGGCACATTGAATAAAACACCGAACTCGATTAAACATATTATTAATTTAAAAATTACAAAAATTTGAGACAACATTTTTCAATACAAACAAATAATAAATTAACACAACCAATCAAATGCGTGATGTAAGTATATTTAAATTAATAAGTGTGTGATGTTACAAGCCAATGCCGAAGCGCGGTTACACCACCGTTACTACTTATGGCCAGTTTCAATAACCTACCTATCCACGGTTTGTCTTACTAGAGATAGAATATTTTTTTTTTTTTTTACTAATTACAGGGTAGCGTTTGACCACAAGTCACCTGATGTTAAGTGACGATGTGGTCGAAGATGGCGCCACGCTACACCTGGACTGGGAACTGGCTCTCAAGCCACACAACACAACACAACACAAGCTATTGCACAAGCAAGAGTTCTTAAAGGTCGGCAACGCATCGGCAACTCCCCTGGTGTTGCAGATGTCCATATTATATAGGCGACGGTGACCGCTTTCCATCAGGCGGGCCGTCTGCTTGTTTGCTAATCTATGAGGACAAACATTAGATAGATAGGTCATTAAAACTGGCCGTTAGTACCTACTATAAAAACTAAAAATTCATAATAAAAATAATAATATATTGTGATGTCAATACAAAAACTATGTTACACACAGATGATTTAAGTACTTCACCATCATCATCATCAGCCTTTCACGTTCCCTCTGCTGGGACTCTGGCCTTCTCTCAGAGAGTGAGAGTAAGTACTTATTTACGTATAAACTTTGAATCGAATCATTTTCTAGCACGCACATCGATTAGAATCTTCTTTGACCACATCAGATGAGATATATAAAGAATACGCAACGCTATTGGGAGGAAAATAAGTTAATGAACCCTCCAAATTGACAGTAAACCCTAATTCGAGGTTTTTTGTCTCATTGTTACATTAGGGACTTGAAAATTACAGATAGGGTTGTGATTTAGTTTTTGGGATTCAACAGTTACAAATAAGAACCGAAAGAGCGCCGTGACATCGTGGTGCAAAGATATGCTTTACGGCGCGCTCAAAGTCGCGCGATAATAGAAGATGCTAATCGCTAAGCAGACGGGGCTGCGGGCAAAAGCTAGTAATTTTTTTTACAATTTAGTAATTTTTTCACCTTTTCTACTCCAAAAGTACATCAGATCTAAAGAAAATAGCCTCTCTTATTAAATTAATAAGGCACTAAGCTTGCTTACTAAATGCAGGTTTCAGTCGTTAAATGAACTGTTCGTAAGCGCAATATAGTAATCCAAAACTGGTCCATGTAACCAAATGTTTTGGTTTTAGCTACGTTACAAAAAGCAAGGCGATATTATACAAAAAATAGCTTACATTTAGAACTAATTTTTTTTGTCACTCTAACATTTGGCGAAATGCCACCATGAACATAATTTCCGTATTAGGATTAGCTTTGCAATAATAAAAAATCAATACTATATTATGCTCAACTAAAGGTGAGAACAGAGTATTTGAAAATATGCGCCGAGATCTCACCTTTATTTTCTAACTTATGTACTAAAGTATTATTTCGTAAGTGTAATTAATATGTCGTGCTCGCTGCACTCGTGTTTTTTTTTTTATTAAAGTCATACATAATATTTATAATATATGTGTTACCTATTTTAAGTCACAAACATATTGTTGAAAAAAGTAAAATTGCCATAATATAAAAAAAAAATTGTCTATGCAACCCTCTGTTTTAGACCATGGCTCATAGTCCAGTCAAATTTTGATTTCACCTCGGAATGAGAGCTAATAAGCTGGAAACTTGTATACAGCTTCATTTGATCATTATATACGTTGACTCAAAAGTCTCATAAAATCTCGCGTCCGCGTCTGAAGATATTCGAGGTTAAACGGTTTTTTGCTTATATCTCGCTTCCTATGATTCCAATAATGTTTACGTCTATTACGAAATTGTAGAACATAAAATTCTCTATAAGTTTATCTGCGTGTATGAGCACGCTGCGTGTATAATATCTGCAAAAAAACCGCCAAGACGTACCAGTATACTTTTAAAATTATAATAAATATTTATAAATGACAGGAGAGCGATGGCTGGCACATGCGTCAACTCGTGAACGGGTGCTGCTTGTGGGGTCTGGTCTGCTTTGGTTGTGATCCCGCAACTCGTTAATATTCATGTTCCCATATCCCAATGTGTACAACCAAACAAGAGAAATCTTATTATTAGTAAAGCTAAATAAAAAATATCGGACTATTAGATGACAAAAAAAAAAGCTTGGGATTTTAGTGAACTTGCTCCAATTCAATCAATTAGTAATAAGAATAAAATTGTCAATGTGATCGCGCCAAAAAAATTACCTGCCGGGCGTTTCTTGCCTGTTCTTTTGCCGGCGTAAGGAGGTTGGAACAGGCGTAGCTAGTTTTAAGTTGACGTTTTAAAGTGATCACAATGTATCCTATTGAATAAACATATTTTTGATTTTGATTTTGATTTTGACACTTGAGATTCTTATACCGTTATGTGCCCGTTACAGACATTTGTTTTTACCAGTAATTTACTTAATATTATATAAATTATCCTTATTTTAAAAATAGTAAATGACTGTTATGCTTGCGCTTGAAGACAAGTATGATCCAAATCAATTATACGGTCTGTTTATATTTGCATCACAATAACTGAGCTTATACAGTGGTGAAAGATGAGATTCAATATAATAATACTTTTAAAATGTAAGAGAATACAGATAAAAAGTTAATATAGTATAATATATAGTCTATCGAAAAAAAACCGCGAATGTCATAGGATAAAAGTGAACATATTTATGTGATTAAGAAGGCACTTTGACACATACAGGACACACTTTCAACGCATCTTCCAAAAGGTTTATCGCAGCGCCATATTTTATCATACGCTACCTATCTACTGTGTATTTAATACTTTTGTCAAACTCCAAACAAAACCAAACTATGAAAATACATCCAGCTATTTAAAAAAAATTCATTTTAGTCGGGCTCAAGGTACCTAGTAATTTTTGATCAGTCCTTTTTAAGTACTGCAGTATAGTTCATATAACTTCTATAAATATTCAAGCTGTTGTTATTCTAGACAAAATTGGATTCAATTCCATTGACATGTATAAAACTCTTGTTCTCTTTGTCTTACTTTCACTAAACAATTTTTTGTTTGACGATCTATGAGCGAGATAGATCTAGCTCTCAAAATACGTGATATTGGCAAAATTGTGGCGCCTTCTCTATAAAAAAAAGTTTGAAAACAAAAACATCCGTGGTAAGAAAAGGACAGCATTCCTTTTTAGACCTGCCTTTAATTTGAATTTTAGACATTGCATTTTTGTATATCAACCTCTTTGAAAACAAATCACACGAAATGTATTTATATATACACAGGTTTTGTAGACTACCATAAATTACGCCATAAATTACGTCACACATTAGGGGATGGGGAGGAGTCAAAAAAGTGTGTCAACTCAAGTCAACTGTCATCATGTGACAGTCGAGTCATAACCTTCGTGACGTCACATGTATAAATCTAAACCCTAAGGCCCACTTGCGTCAAATAGTGGGTTAAAAATGTAATGCAAGAGTTAGGTAACTCTGGGTTAGATGTGAATATCGTTAACTCATTATTTGTCTTGCGTCTACCTAAACTACCCCTGGGTTAAGTAACCCTGCCAGGGTCGCCAACATAATGCAATGTGCCACAGACGCATTGTATTTTTTTATGTCTATCGTTCGTTCTTAGATTACCGAACAAAATGTAAAAGAAACAATAATGAATGAACCAAATATACCCATCTCCCTTACACTAGAGCATTTGTGCATTAGCTGTCGCCCGGTCGGTGGATCCTACGATCCCTATACGTTTTGAAAGGTTATACTGAATGAAATGCGGTGCACTGATTGATGAATGTCATTGTCAAAGTCAATCAGTGTTTATTGTAGTGGCTTTGTTTTTGTCAATTTGATGCAATCATTTCCAACCAAAGTATTTCGTGGTATTTTCCTTGTTTCTTGTGAGATAGCTTTGTGGAATAAAATAATTGAGAGCATAATTATGGAAACCGAAAACAAGAAAATTCGCCTTAGAGCACCTAATTTTACAACAGCAGAGTGTCTTCATTTATGTGAAATAATTGAAACGCACAAAGCTTTAATTGAAAATAAAAAAACGGATGGAGCAACCCTTCTAGACAAACAGAAGGCTTGGCTGAAGGTGGTCGAGGAATATAACTCAACGACAATATCATATGCAAGAACCGTAGAAAGCCTAATGCAGTGTTATAAAAACATGAAGAAAAAAGCCAAAAAACAGCATTCAGCAGCAAAAATGAGTATCCCAGGCGAGTAAATGTTGATTAATTTAATGCTACAAATCCAGTAGCCCATACCGATTATTCCTTTTTATACCTATTTCCCTACAATTAAATATCTATTTCATTACAGTGGCAGTAGATAGAGAGTTGCTCATAGAAACAATTGAACAGCATGGTTCTGGCAATTGGCAGACAATATCTGAATCCGTTGGAGTTTCCCAGGAGACATGTAAAGAAGAATTCGATATTTTAATGAAAGCTGCCAAAAAGCAAGAAATGGGCACAAAAAAACATATATTAGGTACAGGTATGTAAAAATTTATACATGTATGCACCATATCAACCTTTAATCATCTACTAGTTAATGAATTCTCTCCGTATCATTAGTATCCAGACTCTTACTTTGATTAATTTTATGCTTACTTTTCAATTTTGTTCATTTTCCACAGGTGGTGGACCATCCAGTCAGCCTAAAAGCGATGTACTTTTAGACAAGGTGTGTAGTCTTGTGGGACCAACTATGGATGGTTTTTACACAATATATGATGGAGATAGTTCCTTAATGGAATCGCAAGGTATTATCCCGATTGAGGTTAAGCAAGATAATAATGTACCGGAAGTATCGGAGGAAACAAACTTATTGACCGCTCCGTTCACAAACGACAGAGCAAATTTAAAACGCAAACCAGACCCAAAACTTACTAGTGAGTACCATTTGTTCTTATTACTTTTCTACAAGTAACTAGTAACACACACTAGTAGTACAAGTAACTAGTCACATAAAGTCACATTCTATAATATCAATGCAAATTACTTGTAAAGTGAAGTGATTTTAATTCACTCATTTCACTAATGCTGCAGCATAAACTGGAATGATACATAGGGAACATAATATGGGAATACTCAATTTAATACAACTATGTACTTTTATATAGTTCTTGTGGATGAAGTTACAAACCAAAGCTGTCTCTATCACATTTTAGTAATGTATATTACTTATTGTCAGAAAAAAAGAAATAAACTGGCCTAGTTATTTATGATTACGACACTGATCTTTTCTATCATTTTCCAGCCCCAAAAAGATTAAAGAAAAATGTGGGAAATGACACTGCTTGTGACAAGTTTAAGACTCTGGCTGGTGAGAAACTGGAATTAACAATGCTGCAGAAGGAATTGACAACAATTCAAATTAACGTGGAGAAAGAAAAACTAGCATGTGCACACCTGGAGAAGACAGAACATGAGGAAAAACTAGCACATATGCGAATGCTGTGGTCGATAGAGTTGGAGGAAACTAAAAAAAAAGTTGCACATAACGAGTTCCTAAGGCAGGAAGAAAAAAATAAATTTCTAAATAAATAAAAATTTGATTTCTAAATAAATGTATTTTATTTATTGATTAAATAAATATGGTAAACACATTATTTTTAACAATCTACATTCTGCCAAAATGTTGTTGAATAAAAGCTTCACGAAATCTAGAACCAGGTGTACTTGAAATGTTTGTAGTCTGGTTTGAACCTACACCTTCAACATCAAATATTGGGGGGTACTCAGGATCCAAGGGTGGCTCTGGGTCTCCATTTTGCTGTGCAAGGTTGTGAAGGACGCATGTTGCAATGATGATTCCTGGAATTCTACTCAAATGCACTTGCAAACTTCTTGAGAGTATGGGAAATCTTCGTTTCCACACACCAAATGTTCTTTCAATAACATTTCTGGTTCTGATTTGTGATTCATTGTACAGGGATTGACTTTGGGTGTTTACACTGGCCAATGGAGTCATCATAAAAGTGGTTTGTGCATATCCACTATCTCCAACTAATAAGTGATCGCCATATACACCTTGTAAGAAGTTTCTTCTTTGATTACTGTTATCCCAAATATGTGAATCATGGGCAGAACCATGCCATCTTGCAACTACATCGTTAAATAACATTTGTGAGGAGCATATTGCCTGAACATTGACTGAGAAATAGCCTTTTCTGTTTCTGTATATCTCAGCGTGATCTCCACCTGAAAAGTTTCATAACCACATTGTTAGATTTGGCTACTAAAGAGAAAAAAGGTAACTACCTGATAATAGTAGATAATTACCTGGAGATTTCATCCGTACATGTGTGCAGTCTATTGCCCCTATAGCTAGTGGAAAACGAGCGATCTGGTAGAAGTCAAGCGCAGCTTTTCTTTGATCCCATTGTGTAACTGGCATATGAATATACTGTCCATACAATCGAGCTATAGCATCAGTAACTTTGTGCACTATTCTGCATGCTGTAGATTCATGGATACCAATGAAGTCTCCACATGTAATTAATTGGCTTCCAGTAGCATAAAAACGCAGCGTACACAATAATTGGTTCATGGGTGTAACTGCCTCATTTCTGTGGAAAGAAAAATAATGTAAGATAAGTTTTATTGCAGTCTAATTCTAATAATTCTGTATAAAGGTAATTATGTACGAGAAGTAGGTAGGTGCCAATAGACAAAAAATAAAAAATTACAGTAATCCTACATAAGTAGGTACTTACATATTATTATTGTGATGATATTCCAATTTATGTTCAATTTTTTCCAGCAAAGCCGAAACTACTGTTTTTTGCAGCCTGAATCTTCTGTGAAAATCCTTTTCTCTCATCGAGTTAAAATGATCTTGCCGAGTTTCAACTCTTCTATTAAAAAAATCTGTGTCTATATATTGCACTATTTCTTCATCGTCATCGGAGAATAAGTCATCGAACATAATATCACTATTCATAGCGACACTGCTCAAAATCCTGAATGTAGTTTTTATTTTCACTGCGTTTCTGTTTGTCGTGTTTTTAGAGAAACAAATTTAAAGGAAGACATGAACTTATCATAACCTCACAAATAAACGTCAAAGTCAGAGTTAATCATTTAACCCACCAAAATCGGAGAGTTAAATATTTACCCATCTTACTCAGAGTTAACACTTAACTCACAATGGTGCAAGGCCATTTATCAATTTAACTCTGAGTTACTACTTAACTCCGAGTTAACTACGCTAACCTTGCTTGACGCAAGTGGGCCTAACCTTACTAACCTAACCTCCACCGAGGAGACGCTCCAACAATCATAAAATTGGTGTGGACGTAATTTATGGAACCCCTAAAATAATATACAGATAAAATAAATTATTAGTACACTCGCAAAAAAGTCACTAAGTCTAGGTCCAATCTTTCATTCAAGAGATTCAATTTTTTTCGTACGAGATTCCATTCAATCTTCCTTGTCTTCGACGGCCGATAGGAACAGCTTCTGGCAAGTGTGGGTGATTATAGCTGCAAACGAAAGTTACTTGCGTCAGCGTTATTGAATGAGGCCGACAATTTAAATTTAAACATTTCTAATCAACTTCAAAGAAAGATTCTCAATTCGACCGTAAATATTTGATTTTATGTGTGTTTGCAGATAACTTTGTCAGTTATGAATCGATATTGATGACTGCTTTTGTTGGAAAGGCGAGATCCCAAGGGTACCAACCATGATAAGGAAACCAGGATCTGATAATTCCCAGAGAAATCGAGGGAAACCTAAAGTCAGTTTTATTCTGTTAAGAATTATTTTATTTAAATGTATAGAAGACAGAAAGGAATTGAATATTACCTGAAGAATGATTGGATTTATTGAAACAATCATGAAAATCCAAACAAACAAACGGCCTATAGGACGGTGGCGACATCTGTGCAAAACTTCCACCCCACTGGTGACGAATGTCCATTGACCATAGTACAGCTCAAAACTACTCACTAGATAGGTCGGCGACCCACTGCGGCTTGTTCCTGACGAGCGCGAAGTACACCGGCACTCCGGCCAATGTGATCAGCGCGCCGGCCACCACCGCCACCGGCTCGCTCACTATCGGCACCACCAGGAGCACCACGGACACCGTCACGAATACTATCGGCATCCACAGCTGCACCTGGAACATTTGGGTGACCGTTAGCACCGGACACTTGAGCAAACTCTTTCGGCGGTTTACTACCACAGGGGGAAGTTTCGTGACAGTTGAATGAATGAACGTAGGAATGAACGAATGTTCGTTTATTTGCTGGAACATAGGTTACATTGGTTGGTCACATAAATAAGCAACAATATAATTAAAAGCTTATTAAAAATCTACTTGAAGTTGCATTTTTCATTTTTGACACTTTTAGCTTCAATATTTTTTTTAAGAATGATGATAATGGATACATATATTCTGTGGTAATGGTGGAGTTGAAACATCAAAATAAAACGCAAGCCCTTCGAAGTTACGTCTCACCCCCCAGGTTGTGCTGTGACATCACTGGGGCACAAGCGGGACTCACTTTGATAGGTCGCGGGATGTCAGGCCGCTTGTAGCGCAGCCACAGCACTGCGCTGCAGCTCAGCGTCGTGAAGAACGACTCTACGACTGTGCAGTATGTGATCAGAGTGGTCAGGTTGCTCGGGATCAGCATTATCAACGAGACTGTCATCTGTGGAAAAATGATCATGTATTCAACTCAAGCTCGTTTGTTCAAATTGGGGAATAACTTTATTTGCCAGCAGCAGGCAGATAAACCAAAAAAGTTTATGTACTATACCAGCCGGCCTTTCTGTCGGAGAGAGAGTATGGGCCATAATCTAAAGAGGGCCCAATGCAAGGCAACCTCAATTTTCAAAACGTCTGAATGCACCCGAAATAGCCTAACAAATGCTATCCTAAGAACACCTGGTACTGACAGCTCAAAGTGCCCTCCGAAGCGCTCATTTGTAAATACCACGAAAACGAAAACAAAAAACGTTGCTTTACCTATTTGATCTATTGCGGTTAAGAACAACTAGGTAAGCTCCACTATTCAGAATGTATCCCTCATCTCTTGCATCTTTATAGTTGTAAAACTCACCAAAAAGACAAGCGATGGCATCGGCGACAGGCACTTAGTGTTGATATGGGCTAGGAGTTCAGGCATGTGCCCGTTGCGAGCACCCGCAAAGCACATCCTGGATGAGGCCATGATGTGCACTGACAGCCCGCCCAGGATAGCGATGGCCACGAGGGTTGGCATGGCCCATTTCAGCCAACCCAATGCAACTGCTGAGAAGTCCTGTGGTGATATTAGTATGGTTAGTTCGGAATTATTATGTGTGACGGTAAAATTTAAAGTCTGAGTTTCCAGCCTTTACTATTCTGAGGTCAGGCAGAAGACCTTGTAATCAAATGATATTACATAAACATCAAACTGTGCATACTATTGTTCTAAAGTTGCAATGTGTCATTGGGTGATCGGACCTCTGAAGGCGATCTGGCCATCAGAACTGAATAACTGTGCTCACTATTCATTGAACATGATGATCCATCAATAATGTGAATAATGAAGAGAATTAGTATGAGTGTGCTTACCACAGCAATAGCCTCTGTGGCTCTGACTCCCACCGGTCCGAGGACAGCCAGGTAAGACACGTTTGCAAACAGATAGATGGCTGTCACCATTGGGAGTGACAGGTAGATAGCTCGTGGCAGGTTCACAAACGGGTTGCGAAGCTCTTCAGTCATGAAGTTTAGGTAGCTCCTGCGAAATATATATTTAATTTTGAAGTTTTGTTTCAATGACACCACAGATAGTACAAACCATAAACCAAATAAGGTGCAGCAAAACTGACAAGAAAGGTGTTATGCAATTTTAAAACATTTGGGCACTGAGATAGTTGTTGTTAAAACTTTGAACTTGTTTCACCTCGTCTATCTCAGTTTAAGAATGTATATTTTGGAACAACTTTTATTTATTTTACTTTCTTTTTTTGATGATGATGATGTACAAAAAGTGAGGAAACGGGGAGAGTAGGCCTACTGTAAATTATGTTACAAGTTAAAGTGCCTGACCGCAAGCATTTAAATGCATTTTATGTATAAATAATATTAAAGCCTCAAGCAGAGAGTTTATTTAGATTTTTTTTCTCTAAGTTATCACACTCGCATTAAAAATTGTTGTAAAACTCAAACTAGACCTACAGGCTTCCATACATTCCCCTGCAACAGAATTAAGAAATTGTCATACCATCCAGAATAAGAGAAGATGCCGGAGTAAAATGCAACCGACCACTCGCTCACCGATGTTTTGGTCCCAGCCCACCCATCTTGGAAATTGTCTGTGTTACCTGTGTTTGGAAAGATGTTCATTAATTTAAACTGGGATAATTGACCCTTGTCTTACAGTTATACAATATAGGTGAAATAAAGTTTAAAAATGAACCCGGTTAAAGTGTACAAAGCTACACATACATATACTATACATACTTAAATATACATATATCTAATTATGTTGATTATGTAAACTAGGCATTAGTGAACCTGCTTGGCTGTTAATAACTCATTTGTCATAATTGAATAACCTCAAATCTCTTCTAATAAATTCGGCTTATATGCAGCTTCTTTAGTGTTTGCCTCCATGCAGGTTTGAGTAAGTACATTATAGATGAAAATCTCAGCTGCATCGTTGACACTATTGTTATGTACAAAAAAGAAAATAAAACAGGAAAAAATATTACCTCGTGCCAGCCAATAAGCACCTCCGAGAATTATTATAACTAGAGCCGTTATCTTTGTGAACATGAATACATTCTGTATTCTAGTTGTGAACTTCACATTGTACGCATTGATGAACGTGAGAAAACCTGGAATTCAAGGAGACGGTCAGTTGCAGTTCATTTTTATACTACCTAATAAGACATGCTGGTCAAACAGAATGGGAAATAGTCATATACAACAATAAGCATTACATATAGCCATAAAAATTTCAGCACCAATGACGTCTATGAAATTAATAAACCCAAAAAGTGTCTCAATGAAATATAAATAAATTTGCCCACGCAACACTTCTTGGTGGCATCCAGTCCAGTGATCTACACTTAGATGGACTCTAGTCCTACCAAATAATAATAATCAACAGCAAAGAATCAAACCTTGTTTCACTAGCAAATCTTAACAAAGTGGTAGTAGATGAATATGCATGAGAGACCACAAAGAGACATGATATAAAACTTATACTTACAAATAGTTGCGGCTGCTATGAGTTTTTTGCAGATGGGATCAATAGTACAGTTCGGAAACATTGGGTCGAGAACATTGCTTGCAAATGTCAACGACATTATAGCATTGGTACTGGGTCTGCAAACGTTTGTTATAAAAATATTAGGTCTGCTATGATATGATTGCTTTTTAATACAAGGATAGTATAGAAAAATGTATTTCACTCAAGTGATACATACACAAAAACCAAATTGGCATCCCATAGGTACAAGAAAGCCGGTAGCGGGCCATAAGCTTCATTGATGTAATGGTAATCACCACCACTCTGCGCCAAAGTAGTTCCTGTAATTTATAACACTACTTTTAGGCATGTTACAACTTAATCATTGGTTTAATATGACTCAATATTATCCTCTAAGCTTTGAAAACAAATTACAGACAAAGTGAGTAAAATAATTAATTTATTAAAGCAATTTACTCTATTACTCAAAATAAATCATTAGTGGTCTCACTCGGAGTCAAGTAATCAGTCACGTTAGGCTTAGCAGTTAATGATAATACTACAGTTATTAAATTTGAGTGAAAAAAGAACGGTTACCGAGTTCCGCATAGGACAGTGCCCCGAGAGTCGCCAGGCCTCCGCACGCCGCCCAAACTACTAGGGCACCCCAAACCGACCCTGTTTTTTCTAATACTTCCTTAGGAGATATGAAAATACCACTTCCAAATATAATTCCCAAAATGATCGCTACTCCTTCGAGCAGGCCAAGCTGCTTGCGCATTTTCACTTTATCATCAGACATGTTGATAGTTTTTCTTTCAATAGACCAGCTGTCTTACTATTGCTACGACTTGTTTCCGAGTTTGTATGGTGGACTAGTGGACTGGACCAAAAAGATTAGATTATTTTGATCTAATAAATTGGAGATTTGCCACAGAGCACTTTTAAAACATTGCTGAGATAAACGTGCTAGCTGGTAGCTAACCTATGTACCTACATAGTAAATTAACCTTTCACATCTTTAACAACCGTTAATTAAGAGTCATTGTGAGTCTTTGTTCTTCTTAATTAACCAAATTGATCGTACTACATTCACGACGATATTATTTTTATTTATATTTTGAGCTAAGAGATAGAAATGGAATCTAACTATGGCAAATAAGAACTACAATACAACTACAAGCGCCTGTGACGGCCTGTGTGCAGGCAGCTGCAGTCTATCTTTGACGTGTCTTTGACTGTTGGTTGGTGTTGACAACTTGACAATCTTGACATTTTTGACTTTACTACAAAAGTCCACAGGGTCCACAGAGTACGTTATGTATAAAATAACATTATACATTATACACTAAGCCAAAAGACAAAATTTATACATCATTAACTCATTCAACTAATATCCTAATTAAATTATGTAGGTATTTTGCCTAAATACGTAACATACTTTAAAGAATATGAATGAAAAATGCTAAATGTTAGAATAACGTGTAACCTTTAAAGATACATTAACAAGTAGATTACATTAAGCCAGCATCAAAATCATAATAACTGCTGGAGTGCAGTTTCTTATATGAATACTTTTGAGTGCAGGCCGCCAGCACAGTGCCCGAGCGGAGCCTGTGGCAATATCATGGCAAATTGGCAACTGAAGAAACCACATGCACTAAACAGATAATTTTATTCTCTTATTGAAATAGCACAAATAAACAGTTCAATCGTTATTGTGTATATTTTACACAAATCAGAACATTTTTGGACTTATTTCAGGATCTGGATCTGGGTAATATTGGAGTAAATCTGCAACTGGTGACTCCTGGTCCTCGTAAAAATCACAAGCTAGAAGATATTCTCTTTTTGAATAATCATCACCTTTGCAAAACATCTCTCCTGTTGAATATAAGTAAATTTAATTAGAATCAGTACTGAGAAAATGAAATTTTCATTTACCGAGGAGTCATTTACCTTCCATATCCATTATATGAACAGGCGTTTTTGATTCAAGTGCTCCAACACAGTAATGTTCTTCAGTTAGATCAGGGTGCCAATACATTATAGCATCTCTGCAGGAAGTACCAGCAATAGGCAAAAGAATCCTATCCTGTAAGATGAAATTCGTATAAAGATTTTAAGTTGTGACTTGTTATTGATAGATACATAGATTCTATGTCATTTCAATTACTTAGTAAACAAGAGCTTTGTTATCCTACTCTTTTAGTCTGAAACCATTGCTGTTGTTATAGTACATATAAGAATAAGTATGGGCTGGAATAAAAACTAGCCCCGTACTTCATGGCCACTCCAGATCAAGGTGATCGAGGTGATCGCAGTATTGCTTTAATTAAGACATGGTCTTGGGATAATGTTAAGAGTTTTCAATTATTTTAGTGGTTACTTACTTTGCATATAATTTTGTTGTTTACAATAGGCTCTTTTACTTCTCCAGTACAAAAGAACTTTCGTTTCTTCCTCATTATCAAAGTGCTTATTTCGAGGATGGTTTTGATGCTATTTCCTGTAAATGAAACTGTTTTCAAGTTTCAAGTAACCGATAATTATTAATTGATGAAAATTAATCAGCTATATTTTACAACTTGCCTTTTCCTCCGTTAATAGCTTCAAGTTCGCGCATACCTCTAGCTTGAGTTTCCCTACTATTTTGTTGCTTCATATAATTTGATAATCTGTACATTGCGTCTACAAATTCATCAATTGGACCTTAAAAATAAGGTAATAAACTTGATTACAACGGGAAAACTCATTATTACAACTTAGAGCAGCTTCTTTTTTTACTATTTACGGTAGCATTTGAACACAAGTCACCTGATGTTAAGTGACGATGTGGTCGAAGGTGGCATTTACAATTGTAATTTCTTGTAATTTACAAAGTAGATCGATGAACCTACATGCTAGGTAAGTACCTAAGTACCTACTTCAATCGATTAATTCCTTCGTATTACTTACCTGTCCCAAAACTTCCACCATCTAAATAGTTCAAAAATTGATAGAATCTAAGAGCTTCATCTGATTCTATCTCATCCATTACCGGCCTCTGAAAATATTAGATTCAACTCAGAAAATTAATTATGTACCTACTAACATAATATTATTATTAATGAGAACACAAAATCAGTACCAAAATTTCTAATGAACTTGATAAACCTATGCTATTTTATCAATTTGGTGAAGAAAACTTACAAATTTGCCACTCCATGCTCCCACATCAGAATACAAAGAGTTGATTCGACTTGGCATCCAATCTAACGAAGAACGCGCCACCAATACTGGATGCTGAAAGGGTAAACAATGGAATATACTTTATTTTTCAGTAGATAGGTATTGCGTATTGTTTTATTTGTTTGTGTTATATGTAGGTACCAATGATTGTAGCTTAGCATTTATATTTTTAATGTACGAATGTATTAAAACCAAGAGAATCAGTGTTTTCAACATATTTTTCACAGTTCAAAACTTTACTGATATTGTAGAGTGCAAAAAATAATCCAGTATAGGTACCTAATTGGTTTGGAACGATTAGAGCTTGTTACCAGTATGGTTTTAACTACCGTTTTGATATCTTGATGATTATTATTGCTAAGCCAATTAACTAAAACGTGGTATTGCATGCGACTCCATTTTTGCCTGGTTTTGGTGAGCAAACAGTAAACCATAATCTTATACATTTGCTACACATCAATGTTTACATCATACATCATAATATCATATGTATATACTCTGTGGATAACCGACTGCTGCATGCGAATTTCGTGATCGTGATTCGCATTTCGCGCTCTTTTCGTTTTCATCGTTGTGTCATGCATGTGATGTAGTGAGCTACATACATGTCATCCGATCGTTTCAGTTCTAATTGTATTATTTTTAGTTATAACTTAGGTATCTAGATCACTAGTTGTGGAAAGCTATATTTTTATAAAGTGAAGAATCCTAGATAAATATGCATGTACGAGTTCGGCTGTTTGGTCACCCAGAGGCGATAGTTGTTGTAGAATCTAAGTTGACAAAGATAGAAAAGTTCCGCTGTATCTTGGAAGATAAATTCGAAATAATACCGAAACTGCAACGTTTATTCTATGGTGGAAAACTGGTAAATAAACTATTTGTTTTATATATTGTTTTGCAACATCTATGAGTGTTTCAATAAAGTAACGGATAACAAAGAAACTTCGTTGACTTCACGTGTCGTTCAAGAAATTTGAAACTTTCAAAGTTTGCGGCAAACTATTTTTTCTAATATATCTATGTAATAAAAATAGTAATTTCGAGTAATTTCTGTTGATATGAAGTCCTGTTTTTTATGCAAATTGCTAGAAACCTGAATAAGTACATCACATTCGGCCAATAAGTTCATACAGTTTGTAAACATTCCTGTAGAATGCTGCATTGTCTCAATCTACCTCGAGTATCTTGACCCATGAAATGAATAGTCAGCTTTATATTAGTAGATGTATGTACTTGAATACATTTATTATCTGATGGATCTGATCATTTCAAGATCACAATGATGGATCACTATTTAGCTCAAAATTGCTGCATTATTCTTCTCTAGTTTTCATTTCTTGTTTTGAGTACCTTTTATTCAAAAACCACCCTGCAATTACTTCCCTTTACCCTTGGTTATGGTGTATACAATAATTTTATGTTGAAAATCAATGTCACCATGGTAAAAGCTTTGAAATGTTGATTTTAGTTGGAGGACGGCTACACATTTCATGATTATAACATCAAACTCAATGATGTGATTCAACTTATGGTACGGGTCCAACAAGAGGAGAATCCCCAGAGAGATAAGACTGAAGCTTTAGTAAATGGAGACTCAGATAAGAAGAATGATGACCAGAAAGTGGAATTCAAAGGTTTGTAGCATGATATAAGGAAACAATAAATTCTCACATTTTATGCTACTAGGAATACAGTCATTATTGTCATGTCCTTCGTTACCAGCATCAACTACAGAACTTTCCTTACTTATACAAAATAATTGAACTTTCCACAGACGCAGAAAGTGTGCTATATGCTGTTGGGGATCTGATAGATATGAGAGACAGAGAACAAGGGGCTTGGTTTGAAGGTAAAATAGTTCGAATAGTATATAATCCAGATGCACTGTCAACGCCTGATAAAAACAGCTCCGTGGACTCGGGAACACTTTCTGATTCTGAAGAAACAAGTGAGACCTTAGACAAAGAAAGTGATGTAGAAAACAAACCCCCCGAAGTAGTGGAGAATGGAGAGAACTCAAAATCCAAGAAGGGTATTGCAAAATATTTTATTAAATCTCCAAAAAATAGGAGAAAACCTGAGAGTTTATCGAAAGTAGAAATTGAGAAAACTGATGAAAATTTAATGTTTGAAGTGAAACTGGATGGAGAGTAAGTATTTAATTTATGTATGACTTTAGTTAATATTCTTTTTATTTACCACTGAATCAATTTGATTAATGCTTCATTAAAATAAATAGTCAAGTTCTGCGGCTTAAACAGTTGTGGAGATCTCATTTCAGAAACCTAATTATTACACTCAAGAATCTTGCAATTTCATGTGTTGTTTTTTTACCCTAAAAATTAGAGTGTAGGTTGAGTGGTTGCCATCCTGATAAAGCCTTCGCTACAACTGTAATATAACAAAACAACATAATATATACAATTGGATAAAAAATTAAACTAAAAAAATCTAAGAGCTAAACTATCTATATAAAACTAAACATCTACAAATAAAAAACCTGATTTAGGTTGCTGCCTGCAGGTAGAGTGCCCAAGAGACTGGCGACATTACCTCTTTGAATGGCTAGGTTGATTCGTTGACCGAGGTAAGCGCCAGCCCTTTGGTCACCCGTGGCATCAACGAGGCGCTTGGCGAGCTCTTTAAAATGTATAAGAGCGGCAGGACCCCAAGGACCAAGAGTTTCAACCCCAAACGGAGGAAATATATAGCCATCTCCAAGGGATGCATACTTCCTCCGTTTGAGGGTTTCAGCAGTTTCTGCCAGTTTCAGTTTCTTTTTTTTTTTCAAATAGTTGTATCATTGTTTCTTACTTTTAGGGAAGAAGACTCAATGTATTATTGTAAGCTCAACGAGATTCGTCCCCGAGCCAGAAAAATTCTAGAAATAAAGGATTTAAAAATAGGACAGAAAATTATGGTTAATCACAACACAGACAATCCAACGGAAAAAGGATATTGGTATGTCAAACATAAAAGAGTATTTCACACTGTAAATAGATAATTATGCTATATCATAGGATGTTGCATGCTCAGACCCAAACATACTAGTTTGTAAAGTTTTTCGATTTTCCTGCAGAAATAAGAAATAGTGGATTTTCATTTTTCATTCTAGGGCATGTAAAATCTGCCAACCCCCATGAGGCCAGCATGATAGATTATGGCCCATACTCCCTCCGATAGAAGGCCAGCAGTGCAAACATGATGATGATGATGTTGATTTTACAACGGGTGCTGCTTGTGGGGTCTGGTCTGCTTTGGTTGTGATCCCACAACTCGTTAATATTCATGTTCCCATATCCCAATGTGTACAATCAAACAAGAGAAATCTTATTAGTAAAGCTAATTAAAAAATATCGGACTATTAGATGACAAAAAAAGCTTGGGATTTTAGTGAACTTGCTCCAATTCAATCAATTAGTAATAAGAATGAAATTGTCAATGTGATCGCGCCAAAAAAATTACCTGCCGGGCGTTTCTTGCCTGTTCTTTTGCTGGCGTAAGGAGGTTGGAACAGGTGTAGCTAGTTTTAAGTTGACGTTTTAAAGTGATCACAATGTATCCTATTGAATAAACATTATTGAATACAATGCATAATTTCAAAACCATTTATTAAAAAACTTACACACAACATGCACACACACACACACACATACACATATAACTTAATGTTAATATTTACAGGTATGACTTCAAAATCTGTGAAATAAAGAAACTGAGAACAAGTCATGAGTTAATAGGAACTTTGTATCTGGGCCCGGAAGCTGTTCCCCAGAATGACACCAAAGTGTGTGTTCATGACAAGATGTATGCCATAGAAGACGTAGTGCCTCTGTCACAACGACTGAAGGAATACAAGGAGATGATGACCACAACACCTACGAAAAGTAATTATCTAAATATATTTTTTTGTTTAAAAACTGCCATGGTCGCTATCGCTAGAAATATACACATTATCAACAGAACATTTACTTAATTTGGTTCAACTAATTCTTGAATTCCTAACCCTACATACTATACAAAGTCTTTGACAAAGTCAGACTTGAGTTAAACGCCATGTGATACAAGTTAAAATTTCTCAGTGGTTATAAAAGTTTGTTTTATGCATTGCATGTTGCATTTGTTGATCAAAACCTTCCCCTTTATTGACACATGCATCATGGTTTGTTTCAGGATCACAGCCACTGAACTGCCTAACGTGCCGTGATGATGAGGATGCTCTGTGCAAGGACTGTGGCTGCTTTCTATGCTCCGGAAAAGAGTTTCCTGAAAAGGTATTGCTGTTATTTATGTTGTAATGAGGCACATCAGCCTCAAGCTGCTATGCTCAAGCCTATTACAAAAAAATAAAAACATTGGTTTACTTTCCAGATTGTACTCTGTGATGAATGCAACAAAGGTTTCCACATGATCTGCCTGTCGCCCCCCTTAAACGAGCTGCCTGAAGAAGATTGGTACTGCCCGTCTTGCAAGCGGGACCCTAATGACGTCATCGCACCTGGGGCAGCCAAGCAGACAAAAAAAACGGCCACTAAGAGCAACAGGGATTGGGGCAGAGGAATGGCTTGTGTTGGTTTGTGAATTGCATTGATAGATTAGGGATTCCTTTTAGCAGATTGAAATAGGCTACTACGCTGATGCAGTGTGGGTTGATAGATGTTACATGCCCTTGAATGTGATTGGCCGTGGACATAACGGTTTCCTCACTTTTTTGTGTTTCTTTTTTTTTTTAGCCTAGGGGGTATGTTATAGTAGAATAAACTATATCCTATGCCCTATTACAGGCTAAAATATATCTTTACCACATTTCATAAAAAACCGTTCAACTGTTACGGAGCTCGGGCCAAATAACACAAACTTTCACATTCTATGAAGTAGAAATAGTAAAAAAATAAACTCTGTAATTGAATCAAGATACACACACACGCTTGTTACATTGATAAAACCTTTAAGTTTGTCAATTTTTGTAGTTTTTACAAGATTTTGTAACTATGCCAACTGCCCTTAGCATTGTTTTTGTATGTAACATTGCAGGTAAAACCAAAACAAGTGCCATGCCTGCAAACCACTTCGGGCCCATCCCGGGCATCGAGGTGGGCATGTGCTGGCGATTCAGAATACAGGTAAACTACCCATTGGATGAACAACATCTAAGTAAAGGAAGTTTGGTAATGCATCTAAAATTAAACAAATAAAACAGTAAAAAAAAATTGTCTCTTTTCTAACTATATATAATAATAATTAATTTAAATACATGCCTAATTGTTTTTTATTTATTTTTGGTGTCCGTCGGTTATGCCTGCCTTTAGCAACTATTGGTTTTACGAAACGAGTGTTGTGTCCAGCTTTCAGAATCAGGTGTCCACAGGCCGCCTGTGTCGGGCATCCACGGCCGGGACGTCGAGGGCGCCTACAGCATAGTGCTCTCAGGTGCGTATACAATTATATGGTTCAACACACACTAATGCCGCAAAATTATAATATGTCTCCTATAAATAATAAAAAAAGGTAAAGTAGGTACCAGGTAAGTATCTACTATTTTTTGTGCTCCGAAATATTATAAAATATTAACATTTTGCAATCTATAATATCGTACTATCCATATTTTGTCAATATCGCCCATCCTTTTAGTAGCGGCACAGAAGTTCAACTTCTTTTTCTGCACTACGTTACTAGCTATTAGCTACTGTATCTTGCTTATAGGTTTATACAATGGTTCAAAGACCACATTAAAAAATACGTTTATACACCAGCAGATTAATCGCAACCTAAGTGTGTAGGTGACGATATAGCAGTGTAATGCAAAGCAATATGATAAATAATCATACTAATTGATGGCAACTGCAAGGCTCAAGTGGGGTGGCCGGAGACAAACGCTTGCGTGTGCTAACTCGACGTGCGGCGCCATCTAGTTTCATCGCGTTGAACTAAGTTGTCAGGCTGAGAGGGTGACTTCGAGATAAAGCTAAATAATTAATGATTAAACGAACTTACCTGTACGTGAAGTTCTATCATAATTATACGAAGTGCTTCGTCCGAAGAGATTAGTAACATGAGAATATTATTGAACACAATGTAGTAACGCTTACGTGACACCACTTCACCACTATAGTTTAGAAAAATTTGCCACTCCCTAAGTTGGCAACACTAAAAAGTTCTTACCCCCGCTCAAGTCAGCCTACCTCCACTGTGCGTCAGTCGGTAGCTCTTCATTTAGTTAAAAGAATAAGATATTTCCTCCGCGTTCACTGGGGGCTGCCCAGGGTGGGTGGGTGTTACTAATCTCTTCGGACGAAGCACTTCGTATAATTATGATAGAACTTCACGTACAGGTAAGTTCGTTTAATCATTAATTATACTCGTGCTTCGTCCTCGAGATTAGTAACATGAGAATATTATTGAACACAATGTAGATGTTGAGAGTAAGTGGAGGAAATATCGTAAGAATAAAATTAATGACATCATTCATTAATTTTTATTTTTCTTATTGAATAATATAAAAGGCAATAAGATGCAATTTTCTATATTTATATGTTGATTATCGGGAACACATTGCCCTTGCTAGAGCCACGTTATCTTCGTTTTGGACAGATCTGTTATAAAATTTGGCAAAGATAGTGTAATTGCCGCCCCGCTCGGCAGTTTGCCTTCTAACATCTAAGCGGACCCCTAATTTTGGGCTATAGCTATTGAGGCATGCCTTGTGCTATGAGATTAAAACACATACACGTCAATTCCACTATCTTTCAAAGTCGACTTAATCCAACGAATAATGGTTTGTGTTGAAACGCCGACGTGAGTTTTACTAGAGCGAACAAAAATTTGTATTGACTTTCGCAAGCATTTAGTTTTATTTATGCTGCGGGACAAGTCTCGGGTCGTTCACCAAGAACGATTAATCTACGTGGCAATAAAAAACTGACCATACAGATCATCCAGAGTACGTACTTTGGGTGATTTTATCGGTTCCGTTATTTTAACAACAATTAGGTTATTTAAGACAAACAGTTATTATTTTGGATAGGGTTTGTACCCTGTGAGCAGTGTACTTAGTACACTATTTGATAGTTGTTCAAGTGTTAACTTTAATTAGGAGACAAACCGGCTAAGTAATTTGTAACCAGGATTGCATCCCATGAAGAATATACCGCGGTAGCGGTGACCTTAGTTTGTATACTCCTTTGAGGAATTTTGTAAGCATATCATCTACAAATTTATATTATCAACAATTTGGAAAAGCGCAGGTCTATGGCTATTAATAGTTCCATATTGATCACTATCATAAATATCATTGCGAGAAATTCTATGATTAATTATCGGAATTGATACACATACATGGTTATTCCATTTTCAATACAAAAGGTACACCAATGTTTGAGGCAAACATTATACTGCTTTATAGTATTATCTGATATCTGACAACGAGGCCATAATGATTTCTAAAGCGGATGCTAGAACACATCGCTGTAGCAGTGCCGTCCGGATAACGTTCTGACCACCAGGGTAATGTGAGATTGGATGTTCCGTTACGGATTTTCACATTAGATTTTTAATTTTAGTAAACCCCAAAAAAGAAGACGTATAAATAATGGGTACCAAGTTTGAGTGAGCTAATCAGGCACTACTACAATACCTTCAGGTTTATTTGATATTATTTTCAATACGGACTGTTGTTGTTTTGGACCAGTTTAACGTAAAAGCATCAAATGCAAAGGCTTCGGTCGCTGTGCCAAGAGGCGTAAGTATAATGTTTCATATTAAGACGAGAAGCGAATAATTTGGCACTTTAAATGTATCTATCGCTTGTTGGAAGCCTGAATTAGAAGGTTCCCATTTAACGTCAGGATGTGTTGGTTTGGATTCCTTATCAGCAATCACATTGCTTGATGATTTTATACGTGAACTACTTTAAATACAATATTATGGGTTTCATATCACTGGCAATATGTCTTTGGTAAATAAGTTCGGATGGGGTATTGAACACCAACAATACTATTAATATAGCCTTCTGCGGTGGTTTTGTCATTACGCGGTAACATTTGACTGTTGAAATAGTTTTTTTTTTTTTTTTTTTTTGGGAACAAATTATGCTGTTAAGAGATCTAGGTTTTAAATGAGCAATAGCGCTTCGTTATTGGACCATCAGCCACTAGTTATTTGCCCATTATAAGTCGCACCCCACCCAGACGTTGAGGCGTCAGATAAAATCTCTAAGACCTAATTAATGTCATTCCTAATTCAATGTACGGAATTGCTTCTATAACATTGAGTCACCCTGTTATATCGGGCAACAATGACTGTGGTATTGTCATAAATTTATCGTAATCATCCAATGATGACGAGGCAATCCTCGTAAACTAAGAAACTTGGAGCGTTCTAATCGCTTGGTATATAGACTATATTTTATAGCCAAAACCATCCAAATGCAATGGTAGGGCAGGTAAAAACTAACAACTCTATTAGTTGTATGAATCGTCTCATTTTGCGACGTTTTAATTTCTTGACATTTTGTAACTTCAATTTAATTTGAGTTGTTTTGTATGACGGTAAGTTTAACTACCCTACACTTTTTCCTTTGTTAATGACGAGCCCTAACGCCCGTAATAGCGTTTGAGTGGTCTCGTTGTGTTGTATACATTCTTGATAGGCACATATGGACAAAGAATCATGACAGGTTGTATTTTAATCCATTAAAAATAAATCATCTAATTATGTAGATGATAATATATAAAACCACAGTATCGTAACAAGCCAAAGACAGGATTCATCAGTTATGTAAAAATGAACGGAGTGCACATACATTCAAGGGCATTGATTTTATACAGTTTGTTGTATAGTCTATAAAAAAGCGAAAATATTTTCGCGAATCTGGATGCATGATAATTAAAAATATGCATCTTTAAATTCATTGTTGCGATATAAGATCCTATTTATAGTGATAAATTTATTTAAGCCTTTTGAGATCAGGATGAATCTCATCTTGCCATTTGTTTTCTGTACCAAAAATACAAGTGATGCGTATTGATCAGAACAGGATTTACACTTAAGTTGCTCCAATAGATAACAGATTATGTAAGGTATCTAGCAAGCGTGTCTTTTCAGAATCTGTGAATGTTTAGCGTTGGTAAACAAGGTTGATGGACCGGGTGGTAAAAATGTATTGATAGCCGTTTATCCAGGATAAAATATATCGAACACGTATTATCAAGGAACATTTTTCACGAAAATGACCAGGTCTACGAGCATTGCATACCGGGCTTTGGGTCTGCTACGCGTTGTGCGACGCAGGTGCACGAAGGCAGCGCGTTCTGCGTGACAAGCGATTGGTGACGCGGCGATGGACCCGTCAGCAACCTGTGAGCCAGGGTCATCGCCATCGCGTTTAAATTATTCCTAGTAGACACCAAAGGTTCCGGTTTTTGGGTACATCTAGTTTCAAATCTGAACTAAATTTCGAAACAGCCTTCGCGGCTTTAATTGCAAAATGCGCCTTGCTTCCGATTCGGAATGTTGTATGTCACAAGAACATTTTTGATAAATATATGGCCAAATATTTTGGCCGATGATGAAATGGGTACCGCCATTAGTTTCTACCTTAATTTCTGCATTTAGCTGAGGCGCAGCTATAATTTTGCAGTTTTCAAGTATCAGGTACCTCTTAAGAAGATGTTTCCGGGTCTTCTTGCTTGCCCCAACGTTGCTATATGAGCAATTATTGATGCCACATCTTTATTAATAGCTAGCTGGTCTATGATTGGATATTGTTATGGATGAATCCACTCCTAATATGTCCAATATTTCTGGAGCGCCTTGGTTGCATTTTGACCATAGACTACGTACATTTTTTTTTTATTTTTTTTTCAAGCTAGGCATTTTACAGCCATTACAATTCAAATGCGACGATATAGTCCCGCAGACTACTCTGATGCATTTGTTTGAGCTAGGCATTTTACAGCCGTTATAATTCCAATGCGGCGAGATAGTCCCACAGGCTACTCTGATGCATTTTGTCGAGCTAGGCATTTTATGGCTCTTACAATTCCAATGCGGCGAGATAGTCCCACAGACTACTCTGATGCATTTGTTTGAGCTAGGCATTTTACAGCTGTTACAATTCCAATGCGGCGAGATAGTCCCACAGACTACTCTGATGCATTTGTTTAAGCTAGGCATTTTACAGCCGTGACAATTCCAATGCGGCGAGATAGTCCCACAGACTACTCTGATGCATTTTGTCGAGCTGGGCATTTTATGGCTCTTACAATTCCAATGCGGCGAGATAGTCCCACAGACTACTCTGATGCATTTGTTTGAGCTAGGCATTTTACAGCTGTTACAATTCCAATGCGGCGAGATAGTCCCACAGACTACTCTGATGCATTTGTTTGAGCTGGGCATTTTACAGCCGTTACAATTCCAATGCGGCAAGATAGTCCCACAGACTACTCTGATGCATTTGTTTGAGCTAGGCATTTTACAGCTGTTACAATTCCAATGCGGCGAGATAGTCCCACAGACTACTCTGGTGCATTTGTTTGAGCTGGGCATTTTACAGCCGTTACAATTCCGATGCGGCAAGATAGTCCCACAGACTACTCTGATGCATTTGTTTGGGCTAGGCATTTTACAGCTGTTACAATTCCAATGCGGCGAGATAGTCCCACAGACTGCTCTGATGCATTTTGTCGAGCTAGGCATTTTATGGCTGTTACCATTCGAATGCGACGAGATAGTCCCTCAGACTACTCTGATGCATGTTTACAAGCCGGGCATTTACAGCGGTTACAATTCGAATGCGACCAGATTGTCCCTCAGACTACTCTGATGCATGTTTACAAGCCAGGCATTTACAGCGGTTACAATTCGAATGCGACGAGATAGTCCCATAGACTACTCTGATGCATGTTTACAAGCCAGGCATTTACAGCGGTTACAATTCGAATGCGACGAGATGGTCCCACAGACTTCGAATACGATGAGATAGTCTTTATTGAATGTGGCGAAAAAAATCGAAACTACCTCACGAGAAAAACATGTTAAAATACTCACTGTTTAGGTCTCCTCGATGATGCGTTTTTTACAACGTGAACGTTGACTTTGCTTTTGTAATTTGCTATGAATTTCAAACTATTATCGCTAGCACGTTTCGGCATGATTATGGCCTAATTTGTGCGAACTATGAGCGAACGAGCGAAGTGGTTGAGCACTAAAATACGAAATGAAGAGCTACCGACTGACGCACAGTGGAGGTAGGCTGACTTGAGCGGGGGTAAGAACTTTTTAGTGTTGCCAACTTAGGGAGTGGCAAATTTTTCTAAACTATAGTGGTGAAGTGGTGTCACGTAAGCGTTACTACATTGTGTTCAATAATATTCTCATGTTACTAATCTCGAGGACGAAGCACGAGTATAATAAAAGTGATATAAAACAAGTCAAAATATATTTATTTACTAGGACATGTATTGCAAACTAGCGGCTTCCTTACCAAACTTCTTGCGCCGACAAGCTGATAAAATTAATTGAGGCCATAAATAAAAAGCGGCGTTTTTTATTTGTGACTAGTATTCATAATTATATTACAGTAAATGGTACTTGCAGGTGGGTACGAGGACGACGTGGACTATGGCAACGAGTTCACTTACACCGGCAGCGGCGGGCGCGACCTGTCCGGCAACAAGCGCACGGCCGAGCAGTCCTGTGACCAGACGCTCACCAGGGAAAACAAGTAAGCACCTCAACGGGTGGATAGATTGCATATTCATTCTTTATAGTATCTTCAGATCACAACGGGGTAATCCTTAAATATTTCCATGAACCAATTTCTGATAGGTGCGAGATAAACGCATGTAGTACACATCTTTAAGATAATCAAAACACAGATGCTATAAGCATACATCTAATCTTTGCATCGCATACAAGAATTAGTATATTATGTACATAAAGAGAAATAGTGTATTTACAGCAAGTGTGAAATTTAGAAACCAACGCAGAATCCAGATTCTATAGTACTAGTCTCACATTTAACCCAAGACAACAATGATGTTTAAAATAAATAAATGTTAAGTGACTTGGCGTGCGGGTCCTTCACCTATAATATCCAGTTCATACATAATATCCGGATTAGTGCCATTGACAAAGGCTTAGTCTTGAGCACAAATAAACATAGGTAATATTGAGTATTGGTTCCAGAGCCTTGGCGCGCAATTGCGCGGTGAAACAGATAAGCGAGGAAGGCGGTGACGCGGGTGACGAGTGGCGCAGCGGGCGGCCCGTGCGCGTGGTCCGCTCGTACAAGATGCAGAAGCACTTCCCTAAATACGCGCCCAAGGAGGGCATACGGTATGCTACATGTAAAATTACGTTGTGAACCTCTTTTATAGATTAACTTAAAGTTGTACCATTAAAAATATTTAAAAATAGCAGCTTAAACTCTCTAATGGCACTACAAGTTTTCAATTTATAACCGACTTCAAAAAAAGGAGGCGTTTACTCAATTCAACCGACATATACATATTTTTTTAATGTGTGTTCGCTGATAATTTTGTCGTTTATGGCACCGATTTTGATGATTCTTTTTTGTTGGAAAGGAGATATCCCAAGGGTACCGTGATAAGGAGACATGGATCTAGTGATATAGTGGCATCTCAGAAAAATCGAGGGCAACCCAAGTCGGTTTTTTTTATGGTATAAGATAATAAGTATGCGTCTTCTGCTGTGACTGATCGTCCCACTTTATCCAGGTACGACGGCATCTACAAGGTGGTGAAGTACTACCCGGAGAAGGGTCTGTCCGGGTACCGCGTGTGGAAGTACCTCCTGCGGCGTGACGACCCTTCTCCAGCACCCTGGGAGCCTACCGGAAAAGCTTACCCCATTGTTGTGAGTCGCCTCTCTTGTGCTTTTATGCTCTATTGTGCGTCTAGGAGCTCGTGAAAAATGTGGTGATTATAAGGGCACGTGACGAACTCTTTCATTCTCATGTCAAATAATATGTCGGTCTGCCGGCGGAAAATGGTTCAAAGCTTCGGAAAACTCGATATATATAAATAACAAATTACAAAAAAAAATTTGATCGGTGGATAGGTAGAGTCCCTATTCTGTATCTGAGGCTGTATGATTTTCTTAAAGTAATCCATTGCGGCCTTAGGTTGCGGGGATCGAGATTCGATATCTGATATCTTTGGCCAGAAGTGTGGGACGGTGTAGGTTAAAAAAAGTTTTTTGTGTTATTTCATACATGGATTTAAACTTGTTAATAGCTCTTTCGTGTTGCCTTTAGTAAGAATACTCGAAGGCTGTCATGAGCTCAAAAGTCGAATCTTCTTATTTGCAGTATCCCGACGGGTACCTGGAAGCAGAGGCCGAGAAGAAAGCTTTAAAGGAAAAGAGTAGTAAAGGTTCCAAGGGCAACAAGAAACGAGCGCTCCGTGAAAGCAACCACTCGACGGGGGACGGCGATGACGAGTCGCCACCTGCCAAAAAACGGAAGGGAGACGACCCTCCGCCCAAGAAACGAGGCAGACGTTAGTACTTCTACTTTATAACTACTAGCTGTTACTACAGTGGGCGCGATAAATAGTATCCTGTGACCTTCCACAGGGTTCAAATTTGTAGTAGCCTAAGCTACTTCTTATAACATTAATTATCTGCGAGTGAAAGTCCCATCAAAATCGGTCCAGTCGTTGTTTCAGAAATTAGCTGTAATAAACAGACAAACAAAATTTTTTAATGGGAGTACTGTATAATTATTATACTTTCACATGCATTTAGTGAAAAGTTGTTAATTTGTGATTACAAACAGACAGTTCAATTTATTTATTTGTAGAGATAAGCGCTAAGTAATTGAGTACTTACTGACATAATGACCTCTTCCAGGGAAGTGTTACCACCAAACTCTAATGCGTAAAGCGCATAGTAAGCGTAAAGCGCATAGTAAGCGTAAAGTCACATCATTTCTTACCCATTCATAAAACATTTCCAGCGGCTAAGAATAAATCACCGTCCAAGAGTCCGAAGACACCGAAGAACAAAGACAGTGTGGCCAGTATATTCACCAAGTCGCCGGCTAAGAAAGTGAAAGCGAAACCACACGATGACAGTGTACTTACAAACGAGCAGCGGAAGGTGATCAATGCAGACACTCTGAACGCTAAACTTTGGGGAGAGTGCTTGCAGATCTGCGAAAGGCAAGGCAGGAAGGTAAGGTTGTTGACATGCACTCTTTTTCAATTCAATTCATTCATTTATTTCGATACAATTCAAATTAAATTTAGTACAGAAAAAAATAAAATAACATTTAAGTAACTAACACTACAGATACAAAATAACAAAACAATGGAATAAGATAATTATCTATCTTAATCTATATTTCGGTTTGGATCCAGAATGCCCAATATGCACCCTGGTCCAATGCTGCATTGTTGGGCAGTCCAGATCCATCCGCCAGGCGAACAGCTGTTGGAGCTGCCGCGCACCCGGCGGCTTTTTGGCATATAATATTAAGACACAATCAATCATGTGAACCCTAACTAGGATTCAATAGTCAATAGTACATTATTCAATAGGATAAATTGTGATTTTCGTCAAACTTAAAACTAGCTTCTCCTGTTCCAACCTCCTTACGCCGGCAAAAGAACAGGCAAGAAACGCCCGGCAGGTAATTTTTTTGGCGCGATCACATTGACAAACTCAAACTCAAACTCAAAAATATGTTTATTCAATAGTGGTTACGCCAAACCTATGCTTAATATTTTGTATTTGTTTATATTTTGGTGTTTTCCCATTTCCCACTTCCCCTTTACCCTAAGCAGTACTCGCAACACTGCCGTACTGCGCGAAGGCAGCGCCTCTGTCGGGAGATCGACGAGCGAGCAAATAAAATGACAGTTACGTCTCAAGTTTCGGGGGTGACTCGGTGGATGCATTGAGCGTCTTAATAAAAAACTATATTCTGTGATCGTGCCGTTAAACAACATAAAATAACACCAGTGATTGCTGACACCTATGGACTCGGTGAGTACTGCTTCCTGTCTACTCCGTTCCTGCCCTACATTAGTTGCAAACACCGGTAAAGAATACAGTCCACTAATTTTGAAGATAAAAATAACATAAGTTTTGGCGTGATCATATGTGGTCCTTCGAGCCGGATACCTTCCAGTCCCTTATTAGAATACTATCATAGGCTCTAATAAGCGAATTATATTCATTGCGAATATAATTTTATTCGTTCAAATAGCGTGACATTGCGTCATCTATTTTCCCCGCCTAAAATATTGGCATCCTTTGCTTGTAGCATTGAGCTACTTGTACTCCCTGCTAGGTATACTATTTATCTACGCATATTAATATATATTACGTATAAATAATATTCTATTTAAGTATAAATTAATTATAATATAAAATTTATTTATCTACCCTCGCTTACCATTTATTATAAAAAAAATATTACTCGCTTACGTGACTCGGCGTTCGATATTACCCGACCACGTAGCGGAGCTGCGCAAGCGCATCGCTTATCGCGCGCCTGCTCACTCTTTGTAATTAACCTTCTTAATTTACCCGTATATATTTTACCATATTCTTATCTCTGATATTTTGTAGAACTGCGCCATCACAATGCCGCCAAAAATTGACTCTAAGTCTGGAGAAGCCTCTGCTTGTGATGATGCACTTCAAGATGCTAAATTATGTATTTTAATTGCTAAACGCGAAGCAATATTTGAAATTGTTCAGAACATCTTTGATTTATCTTCTCAGTCTGATTTAGATACAAACGATGATTTGAGGGAACGTTTTCTCGGCGAGTCGTCACAGATTCAATCGTTACGCGATGAATTCAAACAAATATTAGACGAGTACAATACTCGCTTGTTAAAACTAACTCCAACCGCGAAGCCTGATTATAAAAGTCTGTACGCTTTTGAGACTTTATGTAGTAGGATTAAGCGAACTCAGTCTCGATATTCAGCGTCTAGTGATGTACCGGAAATGCAAAATGCAACTGCTGCTTTGCTAAAGGCCAGGCCTAAATTACCTCCGATCCAGCTTTTAGATTTCGACGGTGATATTAAATCTTGGCATATGTTTTATACAACCTTTAAGTCCGTGGTGCATGATAACCTATCACTTACGAATGCCGAGAAATTATTTTACCTTTTACCTAAACTGACAGGTAAGGCTAAAATCGCGATCGCAGGAATTTCTCCGTGTGCTGAAAACTACCAGCTGATTATACAGACACTTATAAATAAGTACGACGACCCTCGTATGTTAGTTTCGGATTACTTACGTCAAATGTTTAATTTCCCTGCTTTTCAAACCGCATCCGCTGACAATTTTGATTCTTTTATAGATCATTTTGCTAGCGCGGTTAGTGCTTTAAAGAATCTAAATTTAAGCAACTTAACTGATCTTATCATACTTCACATAGCTATACAGAAGATAGACTCAGAGTCTGTTCGCGCGTTTGAAACCACGTGCGGCAAGAAAATGCCCAATTTTGACGAGTTTGTTGACTTCATCACAACTCGCGCTAAAGTATTTGAACGTACTATTACAAATACTCCCGTGGTAAATGTACGACAAAATAAAAATAATAAGCAGTCTAATAACAGCCCTTCTGGCACTGCGCCTAGGTATCAAGCTTATGTAAGTACGGTGAATAAAACTGCTTCTAAGTGTTTATGCGCGAACATAACACATACGCATCTATTTAAGTGTGTTAGCTTTCATAAATTAAATCCTCTAGAGCGTTTTAAATGCGTTAAAGATAATAATGCGTGTGTGAATTGCCTAGCCCTTAACCACAAGGTGTCTAGCTGTCCTAGTACTTCACACTGTCGAGTTTGTAGTCAAAAGCACCATTCTAGTCTACATTTTGATCGCGCATCCGCTCCCACCGCTTCTGCAGGCGTGTTGCCGTCGCAGGCGCAGCGTGTGAATGATGTACCTAGTGCTCCTGTTACGTCACCGCAGGTAGCGAGTGAGCGTTCGGACGTAGCATTATGCACTACGAACGTAAACCATAACTCTGACTTATCAGTACATAAAACGACAGTACAAACTCAACAGACTACTGTTTTATTATCAACCGCGCAGGTCGCCGTCTACGGTTCTAACGGTGATCGACATATTATTCGTGTGTTATTAGATTCTGCATCTCAAAGTCACTTCATTACGAAGGAATGTTGTAATCAATTAGGGTTACAAGTTAAAAACACGGAACGTACTATCGTGAAGGGGTTCGGTGGTACTGAGAAAATAATACAAACTAACTCGATAGATTTAAAGTTTTACTCTCGCTTCGACAACAACATTAAGTTTAATATTTCACCGCTTGTTGTTGATAAGGTGACAGATTTGTTACCTACGGCTGTGGTAGACACGTCGGTCTTGTCACACCTGGAAAATATTCCGATCGCTGACGAAAGCTTTGGTGTACCTAATAAAATTGACGCTTTAATAGGAGCTTCCCTATTCCCCCATTTACTTCTCCCCGACGACGTCCATACGTCACGTGACCCGTCGGTGCCCGCTGCATTGCGCACGGTTTTAGGATACGTATTTATAGGTACTGCACCTACGATACCTACGACAAGTACTCAAACGGCCTTGACGTGTTGTTTCGCTCAAGAGCCTACCGCTATTGACTCGTTAGTCAGGCGTTTCTGGGAACTCGAAGAGATTCCTACAACTTCCGTTCATCATCCCGCTGATGCTGAATGCGAAGACTTCTACAATTCAACTACTACGCGCGATCCTACGACTGGCAGATACGTTGTCGGCCTGCCGTTCAAAGAGGATGTCTATTCTTTAGGGAATTCAATAGACACAGCTCGTAAACGTTTTATGTGCCTAGAAAGAAAGCTCGAAGCTTCACCTAAATTAAGGTCGGCATATGACGATGTCATAAAAGATTATCTCGCGAAAAACTATATTTCTCCCGCGCCTCCGTACGCACCCAAGGACCCTGTTCCTATATACGTGATACCGCATCATGGAGTCGTACGCGAGGATAAAGCTTCGACTAAGCTCCGCATAGTTCTGGACGCTAGTAGCTCATCCAGCTCCGGTCGATCACTCAACCAGATTGTTCATTCGGGTATGAACCTTCAAGGCAATCTATTCGAAATAATTTTAAACTTCCGTCTGCACGCAGTCGCCATGACTGCAGATTGTCGTCAACAGTTCTTACAAATAATTATGCGCGAAGCTGATCGTCGTTATCAATGTTTTTTATATCGGTTCAATCCACGAGACCCTCTCGTGCTGTACCAGTTCAATCGTGTCTGCTTCGGTATAACTTCTAGCCCGTTTCACGCATTACGTACGGTGAGGCGGCTTGTAGAAGACGACGGCGCGAAGTATCCGCTCGCGAGTAGTATTGTACTGCCTTCGTTGTACATGGATGATGTTGCCTTTTCGCTTCCTAGCGAACGTGAAGCTGTCACCGCGTCACAGCAGATGATTGACCTATTCAAAGGTGCACAGTGGGACCTTGTTAAGTGGAATAGTAATTCACGCGCGGTCTTAGATAGTCTACCTGCTTCTCATAAAGTCCCCACAGAGGTTGAGTTTGACAAAACCATGCAACATAAAATACTAGGCTTGCATTGGTCAACAGATAATGATGTATTCTATTTTAAAATAACCATACCTGATGTTGTGACATGCACTAAGCGCTCCATCCTATCTACCGTCGCCCGTCTGTGGGACATAATGGGTTTTGTTGCTCCCACAGTCGTATACGCCAAGATATTAATTAAAATGCTTTGGCAGTTGAACTTAGACTGGGATACACTGGCTCCACCACATATCACTAAGATGTGGAGACAGTTCTGCGACGAATTACCGGCTTTAAATAACCTTCGCATACCACGTCACTTGGGCGTGACCGAAGACTGTGAGGTCACTCTTTTTGGTCTGTCGGACGCCAGTCTCGCCGCTTATGGTGCTGTAGTTTACTTACACGTTAGTTCTCCTGCTGGTAATACCGTGCGCCTTGTTTGTGCGAAGAGCAAAGTAGCACCGACGAAGCCGCATTCGATTGCGCGCCTCGAACTACTTGGTGGCGTTTTTCTGTCGAAATTACTTCGTACAGTACAGGATAACTACGCTAATCGCATCCCAATCAAGGCAACATACGCATTCCTTGACTCTAAAGTCGCGTTATATTGGATAAGGAGCTCACCACACCGGTGGCAGACCTTTGTCGCGAACCGTGTTGTTCAGATAACGGAAAATATTCCGCCTGACCATTTCTACCATTGCCCGGGCATTGAAAACTCGGCTGACATTTTATCCAGAGGTGTTACTCCTGAGAAACTGGTCTCACACCCTCTGTGGCTCCATGGACCTCCGTGGGCCTCATTACACCCGTCTCAGTGGCCTCTTAGGAGCCTAGACGGTGAATATATAACAGACTTACCTGAACAGAAGATTTTAACGCACACTGTGTGCACGCCTGTAGAGCAGTGTGCTTTACATGAACTTGCTCTCCGTACTTCTTCGTGGAGCAAGCTTATTCGAATAATCGCATATGTTTATAAATTTGTAAAATTACTACCACGTCGCAGCACTACTGCAGTGACTGCTGATGACTTAAATTTCGCTGAAAATAAAATGCTTCACGCTCTGCAAAATCAACATTTTGCAAAGGAATACTCCAGTATTCTTAAGAACGAATCTTGTTCTCCGGCATTTAATCGCCTGAGACCTTTCATCGACGACAATGGTCTGATCCGCGTTGGCGGTCGCCTCGTTAACTCCGGTCTTGACTTCACAAAAAAGCATCCGGTCATATTGCCTCGCAGTGGTCATGTGGTGAATATGATCATCGACTATCATCATATTAAAAATTTACACGCCGGACCGGAATTATTAATGTCATTGCTTCGACAAAGATATTGGATCTTGTCAGCGCGCCGCCTCGTCAGGCAAAGAGTGCATATGTGCAACATTTGCTTTCGACTAAAGCCGCGTCCAACTTATCCTCTCATGGCTGATCTGCCTGACGCGCGTACACGTCCAGTGGTTAAGGCGTTTACACATACGGGCTGCGACTATGCAGGCCCTATAGCCTACACTCCGGTGCGCCGCCGTGGTGTACACAGTGAGAAGGCGTATATCGTTCTCTTTACCTGCCTCACCACGCGAGCAACGCATATCGAGGTTGCTAGCTCCCTTAGCACTCAGAGCTTCCTCGCAGCATTCAAAAGATTCCTCTCTCGACGAGGACCTGTACAATTTGTGCACAGTGACAACGCAACAAATTTCCAAGGCTCTGCTTTATATCTCCGCGATCTCTATAAGTTTCTTAGGGAAGAGTATTACCCAAAACTCGAGCAGGAGTGCGCAGAGAGTCGCATAACTTGGAAATTCATCTGTCCCAACTCTCCACACTTTGGAGGTTCTTGGGAAAGCATGATTAAAGTCACTAAGACTATTTTATTTAAAGTTATCGGGCAACAGCTCCTCTCCTACGAGGAACTTTATACCGTCCTCGCTCAGATTGAGTGTTTACTCAATTCGCGTCCGCTGACAGTACTCAGTTCCGATCCAGCGGAACCCTCGGCTCTTACGCCAAGTCATTTCCTACATACTGCACCTTTACTTTCCTTGCCTGCCCCTGACGTAACCTCTGACAATATCAGTTTGCTTGATAGGCACTCGTTAATGGACAGGATAGTCCAGTCCTTCTGGAATCGCTGGAGGATGGAATATCTACAGGGCTTACAAGTTAGGCAAAAATGGAACACGCCTTCCGCTCCTATCACTCCAGGAACCGTTGTGGTAGTGATCAACGATAACGTGCCACCACTAGCTTGGCCTTTAGCAATAGTAGAGAAGGTGCATCCTTCGAAAGACGGTGTCATACGCGTGGCGACTGTGAGAATCGCCGGGAGAACCTACCTCCGTCCGGTCGTGCGCTTATGCCCTCTTCCAACACAATAAACTAAATATAGCCTCGTAGTTTTACATTAAGTTACTTCGTAAGTTTATGTATTTTATCATATTATTTTAACTAGTATATCATACCTCGTAATTATATTATAACTTATACTATATCCCTATATTCTCCGTAGCTTCACGGATTTGTCATGACTCACTTCTATGCATTGTGCACCCCCATCAGTCATGATTTTAAATTCCTTTACACCTATGAGAGTTTTCTTAAAGGTGACCCTTTAAGGGCGGGTGGATGGTTACGCCAAACCTATGCTTAATATTTTGTATTTGTTTATATTTTGGTGTTTTCCCATTTCCCACTTCCCCTTTACCCTAAGCAGTACTCGCAACACTGCCGTACTGCGCGAAGGCAGCGCCTCTGTCGGGAGATCGACGAGCGAGCAAATAAAATGACAGTTACGTCTCAAGTTTCGGGGGTGACTCGGTGGATGCATTGAGCGTCTTAATAAAAAACTATATTCTGTGATCGTGCCGTTAAACAACATAAAATAACACCAGTGATTGCTGACACCTATGGACTCGGTGAGTACTGCTTCCTGTCTACTCCGTTCCTGCCCTACATTAGTTGCAAACACCGGTAAAGAATACAGTCCACTAATTTTGAAGATAAAAATAACATAAGTTTTGGCGTGATCAAATAGGATACATTGTGATCACTTTAAAACGTCAACTTAAAACTAGCTACGCCTGTTCCAACCTCCTTACGCCGGCAAAAGAACAGGCAAGAAACGCCCGGTAGGTAATTTTATTGGCGCGATCACATTGACAATTTTATTCTTATTACTAATTGATTGAATTGGAGCAAGTTCACTAAAATCCCAAGCTTTTTTTTGTCATCTAATAGTCCGATATTTTTTATTTAGCTTTACTAATAAGAAGATTTCTCTTGTTTGGTTGTACACATTGGGATATGGGAACATGAATATTAACGAGTTGCGGGATCACAACCAAAGCAGACCAGACCCCACAAGCAGCACCCGTTCACGAGTTGACGCATGTGCCAGCCATCGCTCTCCTCGACCATATGAGAGGGAAGAGGGCGACCCGACACATGACGCCGCTGCAAGCAAAGTCACTTTCGTGAGCATGACTGTTTTGGCTGTTTACCGAAAATGGTTAGAATAGGGGAAATAGGGAGAATAGATAGATAGAAAGAAAGATAGATAGATTAACTACAATCCCAAGCTTGTTTGTCATCTAGATAGTCCGATATTTTATAATAAGCTTTACTAATGAGATTTCTCTTTATACGAATTTGAAATTTTGTTATAGACAAGTCTTGAATTTCACTTGGGATTTTGTTGAAAAAGCGTACACATTGACCTTTGAACGAGTTGCTAACTTTATGGAGCCTAGTGGTGGGTACAGCAATTTTATCTTTGTTTCTAGTATTAAAATTGTGATAATCACTTCTCTTTTTGAAGCTATTTAAATTTTTCCGTATGTACATTACATTTTCATAAATATATTGACAAATAACTGTCATTATTTTGGTTTCTTTAAACTTAATTCTTAAAGATTCTCTGGGGCCCATGTTATAAATCGCACGAACAGCTCTCTTCTGCAATACAAATATGGTGTTAATATCAGCAGCGTTTCCCCACAGCAATATTCCATAGGACATAATGCTGTGAAAATAGCTGAAATAGACTAGTCTGGCTGTATCAACGTCAGTAAGGTGACGGATCTTCTTTACAGCATATGCTGCAGAGCTAAGTCTGCTCGATAGACTGACAATATGTGGACCCCATTGCAATTTGTGATCTAAAGTTATGCCTAAGAATACTGTAGTCTTGACAAGGTCCAATTCTTCGTCCTTAATTTTTACATTTGTTGGTACTTCTTTGACATTGGGCAGCACAAATCTCAAGCATTTTGTCTTTTTTCCATTTAACATCAAATTGTTCGCATCAAACCAGTCTGTAACTTTGGAGAGAGCATTGTTCACGTCGTCAGAAATGTTATGTTGACGCTTTAACTTAAATAAAAGCGACGTATCATCAGCAAACAATACTATTTCGTGATTGTCACTAACAAGGCTGGGCAAATCATTGATGTAAACTAAAAACAGAAAAGGTCCGAGTATTGAACCCTGCGGAACTCCCATTGTGACTACTGACCCCGAGGATCGCTTCCCGTTCACGTCAACTCTCTGAATCCTATCACTAAGGTATGAGGTTACAAGGTCCAGAGGAACACCTCGAATACCATAGTGCCGGAGCTTCCTGATCAGTGTCTCGTGGTGAACACAATCAAATGCCTTGGACAAGTCACAGAACACGCCTAGAGCGTCCCGTGACTCCTCCCAGGCATCATAGATGTGAGTTAATAACTCGACACCAGCATCAGTAGTAGAGCGACCACGCGTAAAGCCAAACTGTTTTTGATTAAGTAATTTGTTTGCTGAGAAATGTCTTTGCAATTGATTTAGAATAAGTTTTTCGAATATTTTACTAAATGTTGGTAATACTGATATTGGTCTAAAGTTAGTAGGGTCAGTCGTTGTACCCGATTTAAACAAGGGTGTTATCTTACTATGTTTCATCAGATCAGGAAACACGCCGTCGTCAATACATTTGTTAAATATTAGGGCTAATTCGGGTGCAATCATTTCAATTAATGGCTTAACAACGGTCACGGATATACCCCAGAGGTCAGTAGTTTACAATTTAGTTGTACAATTTTATTCTTATTACTAATTGATTGAATTGGAGCAAGTTCACTAAAATCCCAAGCTTTTTTGTCATAATATAAATAGTCCGATATTTTATAATAAGCTATACTTCCCTTTATGTACTTGCATACAAATATTTATTTTATATACCCATATACTACATAATTCTATATGTTGTTCCAGGAGTTTGTGGAGCATGTGACGCAGGTGTTCCTCTGCATCATCTGCCAGGAGGTCACCGTCAGCCCCGTGACCACTCCGTGCTTGCACAACTTTTGTATGGTGAGTGATCGTTACTCGTTGCTGCCACACGATTCCATTCCCGCTTTTTCGCCTTCTAACTACACATTTTAACCGGGATACAAACTATCCCGCCGATATTACTGAACCTGGAGTAACTACTTGTACTACCAAATTTAATGGAACTGTTTAGCTGTTATGGACCGGAATTTCACCAAACATACTTTAACACATACACACACACACTGACAATGATACACATAGACAGTGTCTATTAGTCAATTAGACACACACACACACAAAAATACTTTCATAATATTAGTTAGCATAGGACAGCGGGATAAAAAATGACTGTGCTGCATTCATCAATTAAAATGTTACGGCGTGGGCATTAAAATTCAGCTTAGTCTCAATGAAAAGTGAATTAAAAAAAAACGGGTCCATCTTTTTAATCAGACACAAAGTTATTCTGCTGTTTAGTGGTGCTTGTGGTATTTAGGGGACAAATTCACTTATTTTGACGAATATCATAACGCTTCTGTGTTCCAGGCGTGTCTGAAGCAAGCGTTCAAGAGCACGGGTGCGCAGGCGTGTCCGTGCTGCCGGCACGGGTTGGCCAAGTACAACCTGGAGCCCAACACGCTGCTCCAAGCAGCACTGCGCAGCATCCTTACTGGCTACGACGCCGGGAAGAAGTGACGCACTACTGCCGCCTAGAGGTTCTATGAAAAGTTAGTATTATCAGACTCACCTAATTTAAATGACTAGGGGATAAGGATATCCTTAACTACGCGAGACATTTTTATGAGATTGAACAAGATCTCCTTCCTTTCTAGTGAGATTATCACTTAAAATTTTGTCAAAAGATGGCCATCGTCATCTTAGGACGGAAGAAGTTCTCTGCTGAACACCACCATGAACGGCTGTTAGCCATTTGCATCCATCGGCTTCTGCGACTCTTACAATGTCGTCGGTCCACCTAGCGCCTACCTACAAAACGTCTTCCGGTTCGTGGTCGCCACTGTAGAACCTTTCCCTATCGGTCATCAGTTAAAAGATAGTATTTGCTTAAAATGTCCGGTTTTTTTTCATAAACAATACATGCCCTATCATCATCATCAGCCCGTATCAGTCCACTGCTGGACATAGGCCTCTCCCAAGGTACGCCACTGAGCCCGGTCTTCGGCTCTTCTCATCCAACTACTGCCAGCCACTCGGCGCAAATCGTCGCTCCACCTTGTCGCAGGGCGTCCTACGCTACGTTTGCCAAGTCGCGGTCTCCACTCAATAACACGTCTACCCCATCGGTTGTCGGTTCTGCGGCTTATATGACCAGCCCACTGCCACTTCAGCTTGCTAATTCTGTGGGCTATGTCGGTGACTTTAGTTCTCTGACGGATCACCTCATTTCTGATTCGATCCCTCAGAGAAACCCCAAGCATAGCCCTTTCCATAGCTCGCTGAGCAACTTTAAATCGGTGGACTAGTCGTGCCGTGAGTGTCCATGACTCAGCTCCGTATGTCATAACAGGTAGGACGCACTGGTTGAAGACCTTCGTCTTCAGACATTGTGGTATTTGCGACGAGAAGACTCGACGAAGTTTTCGAAATGCTGCCCAGCCCAGCTGTATTCTTCTGTTGGCTTCTTTCTCGAAGTTGTTCTTACCAAATCGGAGCATTTGTCCTAGGTAAGTGTATTCCGGAACAACTTCGAGCGCAACTCCGTCAACAGCAACGGGCTCCGGAATGACGTGTTCGTTGAACATAACCTTGGTTTTGTCCAAGTTCATCCGGAGCCCAATGCGTCGAGAAGAATCAGCCAAGCCGTCCAGCATTTCCTGTAAGTCCTGCAAGGTTTCAGCCATAATGACGATGTCGTCTGCAAATCTCAAGTGTGAGATGTACTCGCCGTTAATGTTGATGCCACGTCCATGCCAGTCCAGAGTCTTGAACATATCCTCCAAAGCGTTTGAGAACAGTTTCGGGGATATTACGTCCCCTTGTCTCACACCACGACGCAGGTGGATATGCTCAGACTGCTGGTTCTGCACTTGGACGGTCATTGTTGCGGCATCGTACAGACATCTCAGCACTTGGATATATCGCCAATCGACTTGGCACCGTTGCAAGGACTCCAGAACAGACCAGGTTTCAATGGAGTCAAAAGCCTTCTCATAGTCCACAAACGCCAAGCACAGGGGCTGATTATACTCTTCGGACTTCTGTATAATCTGCCGCACTGTGTGGATGTGGTCTATGGTGCTGTATCCTCCTCGAAACCCGGCCTGTTCCGGGGGTTGAAATTCGTCGAGTCTTCGCGCAAGACGATTCGTGATGACTCTTGAAAACAGCTTGTAGACATGGCTCAGGAGGGAAATGGGTCGGTAGTTTTTCAGCAAGGTCTTGTCTCCTTTTTTGAAAAACAACACGACTATACTCCTGTTCCATGCCTTTGGAGTTCTCCCAGAAAAGAGGACTGAACTAAATATGCATTGGAGCTCTCTCAGCACCGGCGTACCACCTGCTTTCAAGAGCTCCGTCGTAATTCCGTCCTCCCCTGGGGCTTTTCCATTCTTAAGCTGTTTAAGAGCCATCTCGATCTCGTCCAGGCTGATTTCAGGCAGGTCTTCGGTGTAGTGGCGAGTCAGAGTGGCTCTGGAATCCTCCGTAAGGTGTTCGGGTTGGGGCGCATGCGACGCGTACAGCTGGCTGTAAAAGTCTTTAACTTCCGCGAGAATCTCTGGCTTAGAAACGACGACTTCACCGCTTGATGTGGTCAACTTCGTCAGTTCGCTTCGGCCGAGCTGTTGCACGAAGACTTTAGACCCCCGATTTTGCTCTATCGCTTCCTCAATCAAGCGCGTATTGGAGCTTCGGAGGTCTCGTCTTACGAGCTTCGTGATAGATTTGCTCAAGGCTCGTTGCTCTGACGAAGTGACTGCTGGATCTTCTCGTCGCTTCTGCATAAGCTGCAGAGATTCTCGCGATAGTTTTGACTTTTTGCCTTTGCTACGCGTTTCGCAGAATCGCATGCCCTCCCCTCGAAGGATTCCTACCACCTGTTCGAGTCTCTGGTCCACGTCAACGTCTATTGTGCTTTCCAAGGCAGCGAATCGGTTCTCCAGTTTAATCTGGAACGTTTCGGAACCAACAACGGATTGGAGTATGTTGGGTCGGAGCGTGGACTTCATTAGACGGACACGTTCAAGCTTGTAGTCAATATTCAGAGTGCCTCGTACAAGTCGGTGGTCACTTCCAGTTTTGAACCTAGTGACCACGGAGACATCTCTGAATATGCGCTTCTTGTCCGTCATAATGAAGTCGATCTCATTTTTGGTCATAGCGTCGGGGCTTTGCCACGTCCACTTCCGCTGGGGCTGTTTCTTGAAGAACGAATTCATCAAGAAAAGCCCCTCTTGCTCCAGGAAGTTGACGAGCATTTGCCCCCTATGATTCCTACTACCAAATCCGTGTTGTCCTACTACCGATTCGCTGCTAGTCTGTACTCCCACTTTGGCGTTGAAGTCTCCCATGACAACGTTGAAGTGGGCCTTAGAGGTGTTATGCAAGGCCCTGGATATGTCCTCATACATACCCTCTACCTCATCATCCGAGTATGTCGACGTGGGTGCGTAAACCTGGATAATCTTAAGATTATACCTTTCGGTTAATCTAATAATGAGGTACGCAACCCTCGTCGACACACTGGAGACTTCTACAACGTTGCCAGTAAGGAGCTTATGGACCAGAAACCCGACGCCACCTTGGGATGGATGGTCTCCCTCTCTGAAATACATAAGATGGCCTGATTCGAGGGTTATGGTATCCTCCCCCTCTCTTCGGATTTCGCATAACCCAAGAATCTGCCATCTTATGTTTTTCAGCTCTTCTTCCAGCTGTACCAGGTGCTCATCAAGCCGTAGCGTGCGTCCGTTAAACGTAGCCAAAGTCAGTCGGGTTTGGCGGCCTTCCGTAGCCCGGAGATTCTTCGCACCCCCTGCCCTACCGTAACCGTGACCGCCGCCTTGGTCAGGAATAGCAGGGCGGCCGGGAACTGGGGGCCGTTTTCTATTCGTGCCTATCATGGGAGGTTAATGCCCGTAATCGCCACGCTGGGCATGCGGGTTGGCGATCGCAGAGCGCAGCTCCTCGCACCGGTGACGCTGCTGCCCGTCACCGGACTGTAACATTTGGCTACGCTTATTTCGGAAGGTTATACCGCCATCTATCGGTTGCCAGAGAGGAACGCTGACTGTTTCCCCTCTATCTCTCCCTTTGCCGGTTTTCACGGCACCCGCGGGATGAAAAGGGGTGGACCTATTATAAAGCCGGGACCACACGGCCTATGTTAAACTGATTTGTGTACTGTCAAATTGACACCAGGCACACATGCGCAGAACACCGTGGCTAGGCCAGTGTGTGCCCAGATTCTTTCTTTTTATATTGTTTTCAACGAAAAATACTACATATAATAGTTTAGGCTATTAGATTTTTTTTTTCGTTTTTGTTCAATCTAAAATTGTATTGTTCGGCCAGCACATCCTTCTCTTTTACCCATGTAGGGCTCGCGTAGTTAATGTAAGTCTCCTAGTTTTGTTTTACCATTAACAGTAGATATGTATAGAACTGCATCTTTTTTAGGCTTAAACATTCCTTGTATTTGCGTTGATTAATAGGAAATGGTCAGGTTTCTTGTCATTAAGCACAATAGAAATCTTAAACTTTATTGTAAAAGTATTTTTATGTCTTGAAATATGTCCTCTTATTTAAATCGTCAACCGTGTGCGACAAAAATCATACACTGCGTTTAATATTGAAATTTTATTATGTTTTAATATTATTATGTTATATTATTATTATGTTTTAAAAAAAAAAAAAAAAATTAAACAACAAATTTGTTTAATTTATTTTTTTTTACTGCAACAGTCTAGGGCATGCGTCATCTACCAACCCGCACTGGGCCAGCGTGGTAGATTACAGCCCATACTCTCTCTCTCTGAGAGAAGGCCTGAGTCCCAGCAGTGGGAACGTGAAAGGCGATGATGTTTTAGCTTCCATGAAAATGTACATCATGATCGCGTCAATTGTGACAATAAGAAAGCTTTGTAGGCTGACTACGGAGCACTATGCTAGAACAATATTAAATTTGTTCATTATGGGTTTTTATTTGAATTTAACATGTTATGATTTAATTTGAAAAATATAGAATAGGTAACCGTGGGAAGTTTTAGGGCCGGTTTTATAAACGTCCGTAAGTTAAATGTGAGACCAAAGTTGTAAATTTAGAGTAAATTTGATTTTATTGTCACATTTTAGTATAGAAAATTCGACAATAATGTCAAATTTACCGAAATTTAACCCACAGATGTTTATAGAATCGGCCCTTAGTAAGCCGGGTGGCGGAGATAAATGAAATGTTTACTTATTAATTAATATTTTGATTTACAATTGTCTACTGAAACTTAACTTTGATTACCAGCAAACAAAATGTCAAGTTTTATGGCGCTTGACAGTCTTACGAGGTTGTGACGTCACAGTCGCATAGTCGTTTAGTAACCTTATATGAAAGATGCTTTCGCTGAAAAAAAGTTTAAGCTATAGGTAGTTGTTAGTTCCTTACGATGTTACAAAACATGCCACCCGCCGCGCCGCCACTACACTTGTTTAATAATTCTACGTAGATTTCTACCTCACATTAGAATAGCACACTTGTCTTTCTTGTCTCGTTGTTTTATATGTAATTTAACAATCATGTATCATCCGTCATAAGATATTATGTAGAACACATAGTACATACTTATCTGTTTATTATATTAAAACACCAAATATTATTACGCCAAATGTTAGCAAGTGTTGAGTGCGCCTTATCTCAGTAATTGAGTTACTGTTGATTAGATAATGTTTGCACGCGGAAGGTGACCTATATTTTTGGTAATTAAAAATACTAGTTACTTTTGAAAAGTGGTTCTTAAAGTAGTTTCCGAGTCGCCACAACTAATGATGGTAAACAACTAGGCCGCAAAAATAACCTACTAGCTTTATTGTAAGTTTGCCTAATATAATTCCAACTAGTTTAGAGTCAATTTAGTACAAATGTCAGTGATTTAGTATATGACTCGGTATATATGGCTATTGTTACTTAGTTTACAACTCTTTTTTTAATTTTTATTCTTAAGTTTTATTGTACTATATATCTCGTGAAACAGGCACATTTTCGTTAAACGGAAATGTACACGAGCAATTTATTTACCATGTGTTTTAGGAATATTGTATAGTATGTATAAGATAGGCAGTCCAGCATTTTCATGTGAAGGTACAATCAACGACAAAAGTCGTTGAACAATCACATTTTTTTCTATTATCCTCATCATCTTAGACACCAATTTTTGACCTCATCATCACCTAAAATCAGGTGTGTTATGTTGTGGTCAAAATGATACCATGCAAAATGTAAAAAAACAATGATATTTACTGATTTGAAACACATTTAGAAAATCAAGAACGATCAGCTACTTTTGTCGCTGACTGTACATCCTATCAAAACTAGCCCGCGCCGACACTTATGTATTGATGTTTACAAGACATTCTGATATGATTGTAACTGCTCACCCATGAAAGCAGCGGTCGAAGTGTTCACCATTATATTACGTGCCCACGGCTAGGACACAGACCTTCATGTAATAATCTACCACGCTGGCCCAGTGCGGGTTGGTAGATACTGTTAGGTTGGTTGCTTTACCATTATTTTTTCGGTTAATGTATAACGAAAGAGCGTACAAGTGAATTAGCGTTGATTTTGTAGATGAGCAGAATGTTTTGTTAGATTTATTTTAGAAACGAGACGTGTCGATTAAGACTCATTTTGCGTCATTTGTGTTCTTTAAAAGAGCATCAACAGAACGGGTTTTACTTAACATTTGTACTTTACCATTTCTAACAATTGTGCAATTTGTGAACCATACACATGACTTTATGGGAAACGAGAAAGAAGTAATGTAATTCGCGCGCCGCTTAAATACTGTTTACCTGGTTGCGTTGTATTTGCATGTTGTAATATAATTGATAAATTGTGTTATTATGGTTAAATTTAAATGTTTAAGTAGAAGAACGAGTTTTCATTTAACGATAAATGTATTTTCTTAATTATTATTATTGTATTTTCCATTTAGTATTTTAGTATGTTTACCTCATCGAGGGCTGAGCTAAGCATGTGTATACTTACCTAATGATGTTGTAATTGTTACTGTAAGCTCGTTGATTGATAATGTTCATTTGATTAAATTAAAATGTTTTTTTCATATAAAACGAATTTTCATTTGATATATTTTAAGTCATCTCTTCATCTCAATTTCAGGTTATCTGAGAGGTAGATAATATAATATAGGTAAATAAAAGATGAAAACTCGATAATGTAACATATTTATTATAATATGTAGGTTGGGTTTGAACCCCACACCGCTCTGAGCATAATATTTATTATAATATGTAGGTTGGGTTTGAACCCCACACCGCTCTGAGCATAATATTTATTATAATATGTAGGTTGGGTTTGAACCCCACACCGCTCTGAGCATAATATTTATTTTGGGTTTGAACCCCACACCGCTCTGAGCATAATATTTATTATAATATGTAGGTTGGGTTTGAACCCCACACCGCTCTGAGCATAATATTTATTATAATATGTAGGTTGGGTTTGAACCCCACACCGCTCTGAGCATAATATTTATTTTGGGTTTGAACCCCACACCGCTCTGAGCATAATATTTATTATAATATGTAGGTTGGGTTTGAACCCCACACCGCTCTGAGCATAATATTTATTATAATATGTAGGTTGGGTTTGAACCCCACACCGCTCTGAGCATAATATTTATCACCGATGCATTCACACATCACTCCGACACAGCTAACTGATACATCCTAAACAATACAAATATCACATCACAGATACGACTCATGACCGGAACGCGCTCATCGTTATTAGGTATAATTTGTACACGATTTTGTCATTAAATACATACATAAATAGCGAGAAACCGTTTTAACATGCAACAAAACGGCTACATGCATCATTTTTTAAATGGATAGCAGGTAACAATGTCCGGGTCGGACTAGTTCAAACTGTGTTCGAACGTACTATGTAACCTTAACGAAGTGCGAGTTCATTGCAAAACAATGTTATTGTAGTCATTATATTATGTTAAATAAATTGATTTACGTTATAAATAAGTTTAATAGTTTACCTCCGTTAAATAACTGTATAGAAAACTATATCTAATAAATATTTATGATAAATAGGTACGGATCGCGTTATCACTCGGGTTTCGCGAACCGATTCAGTCGGTATCGTTATATTCGTCGATAGCAATGTTGTATCAATATTTTACATTATTTAGTAAGAAGTGAGTGGACGGACGACTCCGATACCGACCAAACTCCTTGCCGTAGGTCCTCCATCCATTCTCTCAACAAATGTCATTCAACTTGTATAGTTTGTACTTATATGTAATTATACGCTTACACTAACGAAATGCCTTGATACACTATCTCACTGTCTGGGAGCGGAGCAGTACAAGTTATGTTTGTATAGTAACAATCGTACGATATGGCCTCTAGTTCCTGCTCTGCTGATTGGGTAATGAGGCTTTTAATATAATTTTAATAGCGGTTTAGTAATAACGTCAATAAATAATACGTACTTATTGAAAGGTAAAGTTATTATGGCAATTTGTCAAGTATTATCTAAAACAATTCGTCTAGTTACACAAATTACCTACCGCAATCTAAAGTAACAATTTGAAACATTCATAAAATTGTAAATACTGTTAAAATTAGTAACTTTAAAATTTAACGAGTTCTCACTACAAATCAGAAATTAGCACTACAAATAAAGCTATATTGGACATGAATGTAACAACACTATTCAACAACAGACAATACCTTAAATAATAACAATTGCATGGAATACTCTAGGTACAGTTATACTAAACATTAGCTAGGCTCGTTATGGCGCGAGCTCGCGCGGCCGACTACGCTGCGGTTACTTAAATTACCTTAATGTGTAATGGCACTGCCGAGGGAACAACAGGACGGTCCTAAACTAAAGTGAACAGGTTTTAAATTCAGTATAGCAAGGTGCCGTTCTGGAGGCTGTTTGTGAGGGTGCCGTTCTGGAGGCTGTTTGTGAGGGTGCCGTCCTGGAGGCTGTTTGTGAGGGTGCCGTTGGCGTCGCCGTGGGCGGGGGTGTCGCCTCCGGAGAACTTGATGATGATGCCCTCGAGGGAGGTCCAGGTGCCGACAACGAGGCCGAGCACCCCGAACAGCACGACGATGGAGTTCTTGATGATCATGCGGATGCGCTCCGAGCGGGACACATAGTACCAGTAGGTGCAGGACTGGATAAAGGCGGGGAAGGCCAGCCCGAGCGCGGACAGGCACAGCGCGCCGAACAGAGAGATGAACAGGTCCAACTCGGGCACCGCTGCTGCCAGGCCGACTGCGGACAAACATGGCCATGGTCAGGGAACGGTACGTCCAAATTAGGCGTGCCACCTTTTTTTTTGAGGAATATAGATAGCGTGCTCCACCGTCGACTGCATCATCGCTTGGCAACGGGTGGGGTGGCAGTCAAATACATGCCTATTTGCTACTTATGGGACTAGGAAAGGGTTCTAATATTCTTCAGCATTTGTTTGTACTCACAAGTGGCGAGGACGATGACAGTCCTCAGAATGTACTCCCACACGACGCGGTGCTTGCTGTTAAGGAGGCGGGTGCCAATGTACTCGTTCCACAAGATGTCGATGGCGACATAGCACGCGAGTCCGTGCGTGATGAAAATTGCGAACGCTAGCAAGCACTGCACCACGCTCGCCAGACTGCAAGGAGAGACGACGAAAATATCATGAGTTGAATAAACATTTAGTTTTTCATCGATTAATTATTGTCACACATTTTATTCAGATAATACGTCCAGTTTATCGTGGAAGGACGATCGCAGTTTACAATAAACATACGAATGCTAGACGAAATATATAGAATAATAAAAAAGAAATAAACAAAATAATTTAATTAAAAAAACTATACACCAACATAAATCATCATCATCAGCCTGTTACGATATCACTGCCTCGTCTCAAAGACCAACATATATACAAAATTAAAAGTACCAGGTAAGCTAATAGGTCGAAAAGCGTTTACTACAATTTGGACGTATGACAAATTCGAAAACGTTTAAATGCATGCTGATGTCTTGACCTTCATAGCACCTGAATTTGGGTTAAAACGCTGTTCATATGTCAACCATACATTGAACGTTCCAAAGCAAAAACGAAAAGCAAGTAAGGTAAGGTGGTAAGGTTTGCTCGTTGCGGCCAAATGTACCTAATAGTAATATTTATTATCGTATTATTTACTCACATCTCGAACTCGGAAGGCAAGTTAAGCGTGATGCTGCCGGCAGCGTCGTCTCCGTACTGGAGGTACCCGAACAGCCCCATGCCGACATACAGAATGATGATGCTGATCATGGCCCTGTTCAGGACACCGAACTTGCCGACGAACGACTTGGGGTCCTTCATTTCATTCTCCAGTGGTAGAATCTGGAGGGAAGAATTTGATTGCTCAAAAGCGAAGGATTCGACTGAATACACTGATGGTCCTAAAACCTGTTCTCCTGATTATTATCGATAATTCATTAATCGAAACATTCTATTTATGAAAGTGTAGGTAAATGGCACAGGAAATACTTCATCATCAGCCACAGCTTGGACCTTCTCACACAGAGAGTATGGGCCGTAATTTACCACGCTAGCCCAGTGCGGGTTGGTAGATATCGCATGCTCTGTTGTGGTTTTTAGACATGCCGGTTACCTCTCGATTTTTTGTTTCATTGTTTTAAGCGATGGAAAATCTACTCATAACTTATTAAGTAATCGAAAGCCATCGTCAGCCGAGAGGAGACGAACTCTGTGTTTGTTTTACTCGGCGCCTTGCTCTAGAATTACTTTCGAACATACATTTTCATGATGTAACATAAAGATAAGTAGATGACATACTCACCACGCCAATAGCTTCCAAAGCAAAAAGCACCGTCCCAAAGAACAACGGGAAGTTGGCCAATTTGCCCACAGGAGCTTTGCCCTCAAATGTGGGGGTCTCTCTGAAGAGGTAGTATAGGATGATGGCGAAGCTCACGATGGTGACTGCGTTGGCGACTGCCGAGAACGGAGCCAGGTACTTGAGGTCCCGGACCCAGTTGATGAGGATGAGCGGCAGGAGTATGCACAGCATCACTTGGAAGGTCGTGATCTCAATCTTGAAGTGCTTTTCCAGCACGAAGTGGATGTTCTCGGAGACGAACACGACGTATACGCAGCAGGTGCCGATTTGGTAGACGAGGAGAAAAGCGTTGACAATAGGCCTAAAAGCAATAATAATACATATTACCTACTATGTAATATGTAATAAATTACACTAGAAACTAACAAAGGAAACTTGTTTCTTTGATTAATCGCCTTATTTTTTATTATTCTTAAATAGTTATTTCAATTGAATTGTGTTGTTGACACCTAACAATATGTCTCAATCAGGTAGACGAGCGCAGCTCATTTCATGACATATTTCATTATCATTTTAATATATTACATTTTATAGTATGTACCTAAATAAATAAAATAATTTAAAAAAATAGTAAAGATGTGTATCACGTGATGGTTCTTGAAGCTACTGTTTAGAAACATCACCTGCAACAAAGTGAGCAATAACGACTTAACATACCTTTACTTCCCTGCTGCTATCGGGGCCATTGTTTCATGAACGTGACAATATAAGCAGGTATTTTTTGCCATGTGTAATTTATTTCTAACAAACTCGTCGGATTCAAAGGCACGGGAAAGCAAAATTCTTTTCGACTGCGTTGCTGAGGCACTTCATCATCATCATGAGCCGTAAAAAGTCCCCTGCTGGACATAGGCCTCCCCCTTGAACTCCACCACTAACGGCTACTAGCCCTTTGCATCCATCGGTTCCCTGCGTCTCTTAGAATGCACTTATATCTTTGAGCAAATCACCTATCAAAACTTACGCAGCAAATGGGGCGCAGGCCTTGCACCAATCGGGGCCCTCCGAGAGTGCTGCCTCCGCCGCAGCCGTGTACGTCATGGAAGGCACCTTCCGCCGCTTGCAGAGCACGTAGCACGAGTCCATGAGCACGTGGATGCAGTAGGTGCACAGCACGCCGATGACCACAGTGCCGATGGAGCCGACCACGTAGCCCGCATTGGAGAAAGCGTGCGGCATCGCGAGGATCCCGGTGCCGAGGCTCCCCTTCAGCAGGTGGAGCAGGGTCTCCGTGTTACTGCAGGCAGGTGAAAGGTTACATGATTAGATAACTTAGACACGTTTCAATAGGCAATCGGACAGAAAGCACAAAAAAAGTAAGTAGTTAAATTCAAACTTTACTGTAGCCTTTAAATCTGGTGATATGAGACTAACCGCACTAGTTACCTACGTGTACAGAATACGCACGTGTTCCGCAAACGTGTTGTTGCGACAAATTCATTTTTGTTACATTTTCCTCAGTGCTAAACTACACAAAAACCCAAGTGGAGAAAGATCAATAAACATTAGTTACAGGATTTTTTCGAGACCCAGACTCGCGGATGGCATAATAGAAATACACTGATGGTAGTACTTCTCCAGAGGTGTTCTATCACAAGGAGCTTTACTAAAACGAAAAAATATTTATAGTGCTACTCATGTTACTCAACTCTACTACGAGTTACCACCATAATTTTATTATGCCCCGTAATTACGGTTTGGGTATCATTTACCAACTATCCGTAAACTATCCAATACTGTGACGTAAAACACCATAAATATTGACAACATGAATGCTTGGATTTAATTTAATTTTTTATTTCATTAAATAAACGGATATGTACATTAATATAATTTTTATTTTTATGTGGTACCATAATTATAAACGCGAAAGTTTGTGAGTATGTATGTATGTTTGTTGCTCTTTCACGCAAAAACTACTGAATGGATTTGAGTAAAATTTGGAATAGAGATAGCTTACATATAGCCTGGATTAACACATAGGCTACTTTTTATCCCGGAAAAAGGTTCCTGCGGGATAACGGGAAGACGCGGGGCGCAACTAAAATTAAATACACATACGACCGAACTTAATAATCGATCCTGTTCCGTTATCCGCGGTTTTGGATCGAAATGTCATTTTAGTAGTAATATGTCAAGCCCTAGTACTATAATGACATATTATGAGTTTTGACATGACATATCGTCGATCCAAAACCGCGGATAACGGATCAGGATTAATTATTAATTTCACATGCCACCCTGACTGTCCTTACGAGTAACAACACACCTCCCTCAATAAGGAATACGAGTAAAGGCAAACATTCGTTCCGAAAGGAAGAGGTTTTCCGCCATTCGGGACTTGTTTATGCCCATTGCAATAGTAAGTAATTCTTCATTATGTATTTCTTATACAAAGAATTACATAATGAAGAGTTATTTTATTTTACTTTGATAATTGATATTATCAAATAAGTTGTATATAAGAATATAAGGGCCAAATACACTAAAGTGTATTTTAAAAGCCTCTTTCAAAAAGACTTAGGATTCGAACCCGCGACCTATTAGATCGCGTATTTAACTAGAACTGGTCGCGCCCGAAACCCTCTTTGTAAGTCTTGCAACAAACGCCACCGCGAGCTAACTCGACGCCAATGCCATCTAGTTTTATTTTGTCGAATAAATTTGTCGGAACTTTTAAATGATGCGGCGGGAGGGCGCCATCGGCGGCGCCAGCGTTGTTCTGCGTTTTTGTCTTTTTTACTATTTTTTTGTTTCTTATTCGTTTATGAACCGAATGTTTAAGAAATGAGTCGTAATTATATTTATAATAATTCAGAGATCATGTGATTAATATGGCGTATGTGATATTGGTAAAAATTTAGTACTATATTATATTGTTCCCGCGAGTATGTATAATGTAGACAAAAAAATTATTTGCAAGAGGCTACTTACACCTAATAATGAAAAAAATGGCAAGTAATCACTAAATTTTTTTTATTTTTAACTTTATAAATAATAGCGATAATTTACTAAATTTAAATAAATTCCTTACTTACACTTAGATAGCTGACGCCATGTGTGTTCCCAGTACTATTATTATTGGAAGTTGGACATCCTCGCGGGATGGGGTGCCCGCTGGCCAAAATATAGTAATAATAATCATTTTCAATATTTTTTTTGGATAATTGGCATTTGTATAGGTAGGTATAATAGCTTATAAAAAGTGTTTTAAAAAAGCATTTAATATGAGTAATTTTTAATGTATTTTAAATATTTTTGAATTTAGTTTTAGTTTAGTTTTTTTTGGTTTGTTTTTATTTTAATGTTTTTTTTTGTTTTTAGAAGTATCACTAAAGTGTCTAGTGTCTATCTATCTAGTATTTCCAATATTAGTTAAGACGCGGCAGACTCCATTAGTAAGTAGTACAAAAGTATCAAATTATGTCATCTATTGACATAACAAAGTCCTGACTGTCTTTCGAGAAGAATAAGAACAAGACGTATTATATTATATATTAGGAAAAGTCCTTGCTCTTGAATCGGTGGCAACTGGCATGGGAAGGAACCAGGAAGCGGTCGGAGGTCGCCACTCGCCTCGGATACCACACTAGTTTCTGGTCGATGAATCACCGCGGCAAGGCCGGGCGAATATAACATTACCTGACTGGATTCGAAATGAGGGAAACAGTCTGCATATTACTGACCACTGGGCTACTGCCAAATGCCGAGAGTTACGTGCGTTTGCTTACACTGCAATTGGAAACGAGGTGGTCCTCATCATGTCTCTATTTAGACTTAGGTACCAATTTATCATTTGAAATTAACATTTTGGCATGTTGTATTGCAAGAAAACAGCTGTTTCTTCCATTTGTTAGCATTTGGTAAGTACCTAGGATAATATAGAAATGTATAGATATAATATTAGATAGGTACGTACGTTCACATAAATGTTACCAAAGTCATGTTTGAAATGTTAAAGCTTACTAAGTTATTGATTTTTTGTATTTAATAGAGTGGAAAATAAGTAGACCGCTCGCCTGATTGTAAGGTTATGGACATTTCGAATATTTTTTTTTTTTTACTATTTACAGGGTAGCGTTTGACCACAAGTCACCTGATGTTAAGTGACGATGTGGTCGAAGATGGCACCACGCTACACCTGGACTGGGAACTGGCTCTCAAGTGAGGCTGCCGGAACACACCGATAGGTGCTTGGCGACAGATTCTTAACAAGAGGGTGGTAGCTAGCCAGACGAGTACTAGAAAATACCCTACCACCAAGCTATGGTTTCATCACGATGTTTTCCTTCACCGAAAGCTCAAGCTCATTGTAGGATTCGAACCCACGTCCTACGGATCGCAAGCTGACGTCACTACCACTGAGCCATCATCGCTATATTATGGGCGTATTATTTATTTTATTGTAATTTACTAGCGACCCTGATGTTAGTTGATGATGCGGTCGAAGGTGGCGCCACGCTACACCTAGTTTGGAAACTGGCTCTCTGATAGAAATTTAATTTGCCCTCGATTTGACGCTTCATAAAACTTTTGAATCCAAGTCCTAGCATATGATGTAACTGTAGGTATATGTTTTACTGTCTCCAGACTCTACAAAAATATCCCTCTTTGATATAAATAGGCCATCCGTAAAGATTAGGCACGGGTTGCATCAAGTTGGATCTTGAAAATTAAAGATGTGGCAATGTTGAAAGCAATTTTTTATCCTGACAACCAAAGGAAAGATCTACAAAACATGCCAAGAGTTCCATTCAAGTCCTGATTTAATTATACTGAACCAATTCGACCATAAATTTAAAAAACCCCGACATATTTGACAGATTTTCATCAAACAAAGCTAAAAATGCCTTACATCATTTTGGAAAAGAGCTGATACTCTTACACTACCGGACCGATATTAACCAAACATAGCTAAAAAACACCGCAAAGAAACTGGCTTTCAAATGAAAAAAATCGCATCGAAATCGGTCCATCCGTTTGAGAGCTACGATGCCACAGACAGACATTGACGTCAAAATTATTACACCCCTCTTTTTGCGTCGGGGGTTAAAAATAAATCAATCAGAAAATATATGGTCACGTTATGGATGGATGACTTATGATAAAGTGATGAGACTCACGTAGTAGGATGGTCGACGACTCTGTTCTCGTACGGTTCGTACTCTTCTTCCTGCAAGTTCTTCTCCTTCATGTTCACGAGGAAGATGCTGCCCTTCTCGCCCTCTCGCTTCCCCTCCACCGGAGAAAGACTGGAAATGAGAAAGTTTATAAAATTAATCATCACGATAATTTTAGCATCAAACAGCAATCATCATCGTCATCATCAGCCGGATGAACGCCACTGCTGAACATAGCATCCTCTGAGCTCCACCATGAACGGCTAGCAATTGGCATCCATCGGCTACTTACGACTGCGACGATGCCGGTCGTACAGAACGTCTTCCAGTTCGTGGTCGCCAATCGAGAATCTTTCTTCGCTTACTCTTTGTTATGTTTTGGAATGCTTTATGATCATGGATTGAATTCATAAATTAATTTATTAAACACCCCATGTTTAGTAGTTTCGACAGTTTTTCATCATTTTATTTTTTTAAAACACTTTTATTAGCTTGACTTGTAATTGTATCACTGTCAGAGCGGGTCCTCGACGGAGGTCTCCCACGGGGTGAGTCTACTGAGCCCCAGGCCCTTACCCCGTCCTCGCTACATCTACTTGTTGCTTCACCTTCGTAGCTCCCAATCCCTCAAAACAACAATTAATTAGACGAGGCGTACACAATTTTACTAGAATTGTTTTAGAGATGCAGCAGTAACTATTTTTTCCGTTCTTTTTCATTTAGATTTTTTGGTTAATATGGAGAAACTATATACAGCATATATGAACAGGCTCCAGAAACCAGCGACTGACCTTATTGCCACCCTTGCTGAGATGGAGCCGAGGCTCGGGTCCTCCACGATGGCATAGATGTCAGAATCTGAACGAAGCATCTTGAGCGACTGTCTCTGCCTCCGTTTATCTGAATACCTATCTGTTACTACCCACGCAGAGTTACACCCCGACCGGCGAAAATGCTCTGCGCATCAACGAAAATAAGCGTTCATTTATTGTCACTTTATATTTATTTGATATATTTTATAGCTATCTATTTATTTTTTATTATTTTCATAGAAGATAAATTTTTTTGCCAAAAAAAAATAAAGTGTGTTTGTAGGAATTGTGTTTACATTTTCTCTTTAGTATGTTGATAATATAATCTACATTAATTCACTTTTTCACCACTTTTTGTAGATTGTAAATGTATATCAAATACAATGAATTCAAAACAAAAAAAATTACAAAAAATTTGTAAAAAATTTCTCTCTCTTCAGCAAGAAAATAATATTTTGAAAATTAGATATATATGAGATAAAAATATGAGTGGTACACTTTTCCACCTGATAAACAACCACATTAATGTATTACGCACTTTATACTGTGTGGTGCTTTTAATATAATTTCTCTACCTTTAGTTAAAATTTTGAGTAAAAGTTCCGTTGTAACCACTCTAGAAGGCTAACAATTCGTCTGTGAGGACAAACTTGATTCTGTCGCGCACGCTGTAACCACGCTTTATAAATCCTGAAGGAACCAAATGTATACATTGTACGCGTGCGCATTGGTTCTATTTAAAAATTGCTAGGAAACCGTTGCCGTGTTTTCGTTAGTATTGATTAAGGATTATCCTTTATGTCCCACGGTTCATATTTTAATTTGGATACCTCCATGGCCATTCGGAATGTATCTGAAATATTGTAAACTGTGCGGCTTTTCGTTATTTGACGTCAAACTGCCGACTTCTGTGAGGAAGTGAGTGTCACTCTTTCGTCCCGAGAATCAAGATGGTAACATCACACAGGTATGCACTAGTGGCTATATAGTAGGCACTTAGATTAATTTGGCAAATAATAAATGTTTTTTTGTCAAATATTTTCTTGTTTTTATCTCTGTACAAAAAATGTTGTCGAGAGAGCCGAGCCTTGAACGTCGCAGTAAAGTTGCCAGCTTATCGGAATCATTACATTTAGGAGTTTGCGGTGAAACTACATAACCATATTTCACCATTCCCTTCCATCGTCGGATAATAAGACGTAGGTATGGCAACACAACATCCGTACATGGTTGAAGTTTAGCCGCGATCCATATAAAACGCTTCCCTTCTACTTTGTAATGCATACGGCGAAGGAATGGAAAGAATTGTTCCCGATAAGTTTAATTCCAGTCAAGAGTAAATAGGCATCTTCAGGCAAGCATGCCCATTATCGACCTCCTATCCTATCACCTATCATCAGCTGAGACTGGTCAAATGCTAGTCAATGTGGTACATAATACATATTGAACAAAACAACAGATTGCATTTGTTTTTTAAATCGCGTAACTTACCGAACACACGCGACCTACAACATTTAAATATCTTTGACCTTGGCTTAATTGCGAATCTTCCTTAAACATTCTGAAGTTTTTCCGTGTAGTACTGTTTTGGCAATTTCTAAAATAATATAAATAACCAACGTCCATCATAGCTTATATCAGTAATCTCCATTTATCTCTCTCTTTAAGTTTAATAAAAAAACATTTTAGCAATTTTTAGTAGGTATAGGTAGGTACATCCTTCCATGCACCTAACTAATAAATCAAACAATTATCGTCCGTTAGTTCGTTGCGTGTGCCGGACACAACTAGATTGAACTCAGGATCAATCTGACACACAGGGTGTGGTTAGGCATAGTGACGCAAAATAATGGATACCTGCCTGTAGTTATCAATTGAACTACAATGGGTAATCAAAGATTAACGTCACAGTAACGATCGCGGTCGCAGTCCCTCCATGACAGGATACATCGGGGCACTACATCGTTTTTATTTCTAACTTTGAGATGAGTACAGCAACCGTCGTGTGCAGTCAACGTTGTCAAGTCTCAAGGCAGACTGCTGCCGCTAAGAAAGACTGCCGTCGGCAAGACGACGGCTTCGACAGTGGGCTTCTGGATTCAATTGCAACCGTATATCCCCAACAAGATTTCGCCAAGGAGGATAATATAATACCTAATTACCTATCTATAGTACAATTATACATTATATTTAAATGTAACCCACCTCTGCGGCAAGAAGTCATCTGGCTCGAATGAAGGGTTGACCATTGGTCCACTCTGCCGCCGCGCCCATTGTTCTGCCTCCTGAAAAAATGTTTAAAATTAGTTAATTTACTAAATGTTAAACTATTAAGTATCTCTGTGTCCACCCTCTCTTCAGTTACAAGTGACAAACTAGACTGTGAAGCTTCATATATCGCACCTGAAACTTAAACTGACATGTGCGACATTCCTAGACAAGAAGCTAGACGTATTTCATACTAGCAAGTGGGTCAACATCGAGGAGGCAAGTGGGTCAAAATTTCTTCAACCTTTTCATGTAATCATTGCATTTTAGTAAGGGTATTTTTTATGGTGTGTTGCAGCTATATAAATCTTAATACATAATGAAGAATGGATCTAAATACATAATTTTACCTACTTGGTATTATCTATTCGGTTACTACCAGCGGAGACTTGTAATTATCTAACGGTTTGCCCTACTAGACATATAAATGTGACATTACTTCTATGCAGTGGTGGATTTAGCAGCAGGCTGAGTAGGCTGGAGCCTAGGGCGGCAGATTTTAGGGGCGGCAAATTTAGTGTCAATTAAAAAAAATGTTTTAATGATATTAAAAGGGTCGTGTATATGTATTCAAATATTATTATGTGCACACAAACAATTAAACATTGTTCACCACTTGATTATTCTTAAATTTTTGTCTGATGCATAAAAAAATTACACTTAAAAAGGAAAGGCAGAGGCCGTAAAGGTTATAGAGGTTGGTAGGGGCGGCAAAATTTCAATACTTAGCCTACTGGCGGCAAATGTGTAAATCCGCCACGGCTTCTATGTAGCTTGTGTCAAATGTCTATCTCCAGTAGAACAAACCGTGGATAGATAGGTTATTAATTTCGGCCGTAAGTCGCTAGCATTCTTATGATCAATAAGCAAATAAATAAAATAACGAAATGAGATGCAAAACTTTTGAGACCGCGCGGCTGACTCCGAACTGACTTGTGAACAAGGGGGCCGAGGAGCCTTTATTGGTCAGATCCGTTGCTAGTTAGATTTGTCATTATCCAGCATGCCCAGTACTACCAGCTGTGCTATGTAATATCCTCTGGCTTAATAATACCCTACAGTTTGCTTCCCGCGGAGGTCTTTGGTTCACTTGTATAAATTTTAGATTTAAATATATGTCTATAGCGCGTACAAAGAGGAGCACGTGCGATCAAAATGAAATGTAATGCGTGAATCGTGCATGATCAATTGGCAAGTAGTTTGATATCACTAAAACAATAACATGTTTTATCACGAAAGGATATTTATTGCCTTGTTAGTACCTGAGTGGGTTTCCAAGAGCGTCGAAACCGGCGAGATATTGGGTGTACAAAAAAAAACTGTTATGTATATAGATGCTGGATGTGATTCTGTCATTGTTTTGGCGACTTAGGTCTAGCAGAAAAAAATACTACGCATAGGAATGTCTAGAATGACTAACTACTGCTCAGTATCAACAAATCGGGTATATTTAGTTATATATATATATAGAAAGTAAAAACCAGGTACCTATCTACCTGTGCCTACCAACTAATCTGCCTATTGTTATTTGACACCTTTCGTGAGAAATTTAGAAAGGAAAAGGTCCTAAAATACATTTCAATTATTTGTGAAGGAAACAATGTCAAGCCGCAGGGTGTACAGGGGGTGAACTTTGTTAACCTGCGTCACTCAAACCCAACCGAGTGTCGCAATCACAAAGTATGAATTCTATTCACTCACACCTGTTGCGAGTTCAAAGTTTTAATCTCATTTGCGTATTCTCTCTTGTCATGAATCACAGCCTAAGAATAAAAAAATAATCTTTTTACAAGTTTTAGGATAGCATTTGATCACAGGCAAGCCACTATTATATAGTAGATGATGGCGATGGCGCTACGGTATGCTTGGATTTCGACTGGAGTTTTAGCCAGTTACATCGTTTCGGTTGACTCTATGTATTAACATACTGGCTATATACTACTGCAATGACACGGGTGAAGACGTGGTGGACCGCTAGGTTAGTATAAATATAATTTAGACAGGTCACTTCTTTCCCTATCGGACATGACCAGTACCTGAGTAGTGCTGGAGCTGTTAAGTTACAAACGGACCGACAAACGTTGTGTGTATATACAATATACATATATATATATTAAGAATACATATATTCCTAACTGCAGGCTTCAGTCTGAACACTATTAGTGACAGAAATATGTTAGCTAATACATAGTAGTTTTGGCAATGGTTGAACGGACAGTTATATACTTTTGGGCAAGTTGTCAAATTTATTTTAGAATAATCGAGATGGTACCTGGCTCATCTCTCGAATAAGATAACATTTTGATTTTATTATGTTCAAATTTAATTAACATAACCATTAATTCAACCAATACTAACCGTTTCAAATTTTAAGCGAACAGAGGTTAGTTTTGATCCTCGTCGTACTTTTTTTGCTCTGGCCAAAGTATATCCAATATTTCTCAGTAAAAAGTGCAAGTTCATAGTACAAGTTTAAATTTTTTTTATTTAATGAGATAAATAATATGATCACTTTAAAACGTCAAACTTAAGACTAGCTACGCCTCTTCCAACCTCCTTACGCCGGCAAGACAACAGGCCAGAAGCGCCGGGCAGGTAATTTTTTGGGCGCGATCACATTTGCAATTTTAATCTTACTACTAGTTGATTGAATTAGAGCCAGTTACATACAAAAAGCCTGGGATTGTATGTACATACACTACATACGATCCCAAGCTTTTTTGGCATCTAAATAGTCCGATATTTTATAATAATCTTTACTAATAAGATTTATCTTGGTTGGTTGGTTGTATAACATAAACATTAACGAGTTATGGTTTACAACCAAAGCAGACCAGGCAGCACCCGTTCACGAGTTGACGTATGTAAAAGTACGCAGGCATAACTTACTACATAGTTCTTTGTTTCCTAGATCATGTAGAAGGACGAAGGTAGTACAAAAATAGTCATAAGTAATGTAAACCGCAAACGATATACACGGCCAAACAACGACGTAGGCCATTACGCATTAGTGATTACTCTATGACACAACAATCTTACTCTCAATCAAGTAATTAACATCCATGGCAGACCCAGGAGGAACCTTGCAAATTGAAAACTCACGAACTAGCTATTGTTCAAGGTGTGAATTTCATAACTTTGAGAATAATATGGGCGCTTACAAAAATGTCTCAAGGTGTGTGCTCATCGCGCGTAGTTGTGCGCAATGAGCATTCGGCTATGACTGCTGCGACCACTAGAGCAGAGAGCGCGATTAGAAAAGAGCTTTTGGAAGCTCGCGCTCAATCTTGGAAGATCCTTTTGCCGTCGAGATATGATGAGCCTTTTTTCAAAAGAGTAAAAAGCAAGGACATTAAAATAACATTTTTCTGTCAGCCAAGTCATTTGCCAACAACTAGGTATCACTTCATGTTTCTTTAAGTGCCAAAGGATGAGTTTCTCAAGGCGGAGACAGAGAAAACAACATTGCTTGTTTTCTGAGAGGTTAAATGAAACCAAAGATTTTTTTATTGATTTTGCTTCGGGTGCTTGCCTGCTTCTTGCTCAGCGGCTTCTATCCTATTTTGTTCTACAGTGTTTTTTTTAATTTCCTTTCACAAAACCTCCCACCAAGACCCTTTTCCAACCAGAGGAATACTTCTACGTACCCCAACATTTTCACATCGCACGTCGCTGAAGTTTTGTATGTAAGCTATATTTAGTAGGTACTATCAGCTCACAACATTATTTGTGAAGGCAAGCTTGCTTCGAATGCTCGCTACATTATTTTATCATAGTGGGGAGGTGGTTTGGCGAAGCCGGTTGCGGTTACTTTACCTCTTGAGGACTTTGGAATAAAAGCAGGCAATCCTAGTAGCGACTAGCGTAGTCTACTAGGGCGCCCTCCGAGTAGGTGGAGCGACGACTAGCCCCGTGTGACCAGCAGTAATTGAATGACAAGACCGGTTTCAGTGGCGTACCTTGGAAGGGGCCTATGTTCAGCTGTGGACTGACACAGGCTGATGATGATGATGATCATAGTAGCAGTTGTCAAACAAATCCTTTCCATCCTAGGAGATAAAAATATGTATTTGACAAAGCTTAGTGACGAGTGCCGGCCGTGATCGTGAACTTGAAGCTATACCTAAACGCAGTCGACTTATGGCAGTCGTTATAAGGGCCTGTTGCTGCGTGGTCTTGCATTGCAATCAGCTCAATGTAGACTAATTATAAAAATGTATGATCTAAACTTCATTAAATTAGATGTTATTGCAATAATTTGCTGACAAACGACAAAAATCATTATTTTCATTATATCATTGATAAAATATACTCATTGGAGTATGAAGCGCTCACTTGACACGTATATAGGTACAGTACTTACGCAGCTTGTCCGTTCATTCGTGACCTTAAATAGGTAGTAAGTGCTTTGTTGTCACAGCACGGTCAATACTTGACTGTTACCATCTCCGCTGCCGGCGTCGTAGCGTCCGCCGACGGAGCGGTGTGGCATACGCTTCTCTGCGGACTTGTTTGTAGATGTACGACGTCTTACGCTACGATGCCGTGTGCGGAGAGGTTAGCGTGGCATTTACGACTCGATGCGGTTTTTTTTTCTAAGGTCCTGCTCAATTAGGTATAACCTGTCAACTCCGTCACACTACATCAGGCCAGTTGGTCCCTCTTCTAGCGCCTAGTGCGATCTTGCTTCTTGCTTATATAGAAGCATAGATGTCTATTGTAAACTTGTAATTGAATCATTCAGTCTGCTCTGTCCAGTCACCTAACCTTCCTCTTTATTCTGTGCTATTAGTTTCTATACGTCCACGATTCACCTGAACCTTTTAATTTCATTGAATTCCTCCTGCCTTGTACTCTGTGCCACTGCGGCAAGATCTCATTGGTCCAACAATGCTACAATTTATCAGCCCCGTAAATAGAATCTCGGAAAAATAATCGATATAGTTCAAGTAATATCTATTCTGTGTGGAGAACTTGATAACAAAAGTAGTGATGAAAATATTAATAAAAATAAAATGTGACAATATGCAGAGGAGCAGAGAAAAATCAGTCAGTCACCTGCTTTAAATAATATATATATACAAATGTACCTACATAGTGACATGGAATTTTTATTCGTTCGGTGATAATTTCCCAAAAAAATGGCCATGACAGACGGACACGAGAACGATTGTAAATATGTAATTTTTTAGGTATAGTTTTTGTGATCAATCATAGTAGGTTTTTAAAGTGGAGTAGATCAGGAATCTGTAAAAAAAGTTGGTCCATTGTATGAAGTGATCTATATGTACTTCGTCTACATACAAACTGTGTCTCTGACAATGCCTTCTTCGTATCGATTGTAGCCTAGATATGAGCCAACGACATTTGCGAGGACCTTCTATTGAAAAAAAACCGCTACTTGTCACGGACAAATAGCGGTTCTCATCTAAGCAAATTTTATAAAGGTACATTCAACGACAAAAGTCGCTGTACAAAAACAAATTTTTCGATTCTCCTCATCGTCTTAAACACCAGCATTCGACCGAATCATCACTTAACATCATGTGTATTGTGTTGTGTTGTGGTCAAACGCGGCCATGTAAGTTTTTAGTAAAAAACAAACATTAGGTACTGATCTAATACGCATTTGGGAAATCTAGTATGATCAGCTACTTTTGTCGCTGACTGTACTAGCTGCGCCCTGCTGTTTCACCCGCGTCTTCCCGTTACCTCATAGGAACCTTTTCCGGGATAAAGAGTATCCTATGTCTTATCTTCCCACCATTTTGCAGCCAAATCGGTTCTGACGTTCTTGATACTCGTTATAAATACTCGTAGTGTAACTGTTATTTGGATAGATGTATCATTGTGACATGAACTAATTTAAATCTAAAGGTGTCAAAATACAATGTCGTAGCAAAAACAAAAGATGATACTATCAGGAACAGAACACATACGGTAGAATGTTATACCGTCTCCATTTATCACCTACGTAAACTATTTAATATGATCGGCTCAGAGATTTTTATGTTACGCTACGAAAGTAAGACTAGCAGACATTTTATCGCGACAAACTGTAGTCCACGCGGGTGAAACCGTGGGGAACAGCTAGTCAATAATAATGTAATACTCGACCGCGTTTATTTGAAATGATAAAACATCTCTCAGCTTTGCAGTATGTTATTCTTAGCCCTTGTCCCCCTATCAATCTCAACACAGGCCTATTAGAGTCCCAAACATACTATGTTCCGGCCAGACGTCCTCTTAGGGAACTAGGTCAAGTTCTCGTTTAACAAACATCCTTTTTAGAGGAACGTAATAGATGTGTGAAGCTAAAATTGGCGAATGCGCAGCTCTCGGCAGGACGGCGTGCTGCCCAGCCGCGCCGTCTGCTCGTAACTACCGTCTTCCGTTCGCAAAACGGTCGGTGTATAGAAGAGATGACCACGCACTCGAAATCACAACTAATACTTTTTGAAATGTGTTCAATATCAAATGCCATATACACAGTACAGTATACATGTCAAACTTAAAACTACATACGCCTTTTCTAACCTTACACTGACAAAAGAACTGAGTGATGCAATGGTTTCCAAACTCATTGGTATCTATTTCATATTTGAAACGATTGGGCACCTATTTGAGTGACGATAAAGTTTTAGTTTGCAATGAAGGAAAACATCGTGATGAAACCATATCTTGGTGGTAAGGCGCCTATCATTGTGTTCTAGCAATCTCAATGGAAAGCCAGGCCCCTCTCCGGCGTGGCGTAACACCTTCGACCACATCATCATTTAAAATTAGGTGTCTTGTAATCAATCGCTGGATGCCAAACGTGAGATGTAAAAAAAAACCTGCTGTCCGGCTCAAACACTCGGTCAGCCTAGTGAAGAGGTCAAGTGACTTATCTGCAATGACTAAATGACTAAATTACTCTGGCCGATGCATCTGATTGCTGCTCGGCTTTGATTTCAGACATCCTCAGTCACGGGTCACTCAACCTTACTTCCATTCAATGTGTGCTCACATCGCTCACTGTAACAACTCGTTTTCACCGAGTCGAATCACGAACGCCAGTGGACTACGGACACACATACCATGTTTACGTCATCATCAGCAGCCTATTACGTTCCCACTGCTGGGACACAGGCCTTCTCTCAGAGAAAGACTATGGGCTGGACCAAACTGTCCAGTGCGGGTTGGATGCCCTTGAATGTTGTGGTTCTTGGACCTGCCGATTTTCTCACGATGTTTTCCTCCACACCGTTTGGAGCTATGGACAATAAGCGCATAACTTATGAAACTGATAGGTGCGCCGGGGCATACCGACTTAGTTACTTAGTTTTTTTTTTTTTGCCCTTTTCCTGCGGGATATCAGGAAAACCGAAGGTGTAACCGTGGGCTGCTAAAATTAGATAAGGATGATAGAAACAAAAAAAAAGTGCTTTAAACACAAAAAGAGCGAAAAGTTAAAATTTGTGTGAACGTTTCACGGATGTTCCAAGTGTTGTCTGAGTAATGGACATTAAAAGCAAATAATGAGTCAATTATGCAAACAAGCCAAATGATAAACATCGGTGAACAAACATATTATAGCTACTTGTATTGCGAATTTAACAAAAATATAATAGTATACTTGGAATGGTTTGCGTGATATATCCAGCCCAAATCTATGAAAAATCAATTCCTAATAAACTAGGTTAGCTGCCCCAGAAGGTACCTACCTATGACCTGTCATTGGTATTGCGTCGATATAGCATTTCCGGATTGTGATAGCTCTAGCGTAGTCTTTCAAGAAGTTGAAAAACACAGAAAAGGTATTCCATGGGCTGAGAAAAGCCTCAACAGTTCGTTCTCCGTGATAAGATGAACAACTCTTCTTCGTGTTAACAAACCCAAATTAGATTAAGATAAAAATTAAATTCCACTCGACATCAATTTCAAACTTATTAAAAACACCTTGCATGTCAAAGATAGCAAATTAAATCAAGTTTGTGATTTTATTTACGATCTATGGCAAGCGATTGGCTGATGTTTATCCTTATGACAACTAAAGTGGCATGCGACTGTTGGCTGATGTTTATCCTTATGACAACTAAAGAACTTAGATAGGTATAAACCAAGAAATGCCCAAAAAAGTGCTAGAGCTTATTTTGATGTAAAAACCGGCGTCTAATACTGGAGCAAAGTAGGCAAGGCCACACTTAAGATAGGGTTCTAGAGCGAGCGTAGACGTTGTTCATATATTTATTATACATGTAATCAGAAAACAGAATCAGAAAATTTACTGGGCATAGTTTGATCATATTAAATGATCTATATCCGACATATTATGTGATGACCAACTTTTGCTTATTAAATAGTGCAATATGCGCCAATTGCTAGTGTGAAATTAAATAGATAAAAATACATAAATATAAAGCGCTTCTAAAATAAAAAGATTTTAGTAGGTACATAAACGAAAGGGAGTTGAGCATGGGCGCGGACGCTGAAAGGAAAAGCATGGAAATAGAAGTATGTGAGATCAGTTTAATTAATACTGTCAACACGAACCAAAAAGAGAAGTAATGTTAAGTGGGGTCGCGTATTAAGATGCGCCCGCTGTCGGGCCACACCTCAACTGTGTAAGTAGGTACTTTAATTAGATCTAATTCTCAGAGACTGATACATATTACGCAGTTAGAAAGAGATTGTTAAATAAGAACAGTCACCGATCTCGAGGACGTACTGCGTAACGTACCGGCCGGTACAAAGTAAACACATCCAGTGGCGTATTTACCATAGGGGCAAAGGGGCCATGGCCCGAGGCGGCAGGCCACGGGGGGTGGCGCAAGCCGCCCTCGAAGGGAAGCGCAAGCCGCCCTCGAAGGACTTACAGAGTACAGATACTTAAAAATTTTCGCGCTCGCTCAGGCAGGCAGCGAAACACCTTCATTTTAAACATAAAGAACAAAACAACTGGGATTTGCATCACGATAACAAGGCGCCTTGGCCGCTTTGTCACATGCACGGCAATTTCGATAAACGAGTTTTTTTCCAGTAAAAACATTCGTAAGCGCCTCAGCCTTCATGTTCGCTTGGCTTGACTCATAAGACTTTATCTTATCTGCGAAAATATTATTGTTGTCCGTAATAAAAAACTTTGAATGAATTGAAAATACAAAAATCATCTCAAGGAACGTTTTTATGGGACACTCGAAACGTAACTGGACCTATAAGCTTAAAAGCAACTAGCTAGAGGCTAGTCTAGTTGTCGAGTATCTTGAGTATTAGGAACATGTTACCTGATGGATTGGCTCTCAAGTGAGGCTGCCGGAACGTACCGATGGGTGCTTGATGACAGATTCAGTCTCCAACGTGGTGACATTATTTCACTATCGCCTTAGAACGTTAATTAACTCGAGTTATTACATTCATTGTGCACTCAGGTACGTGTGTGCAAAATTGCAAATTGCCAAGAAGAGCGATACCAAACAGGTAATGTTTCAGGTTTAATTTATTTTAGTAGGTTGGTAGTAAATAAAATGGTTTAAGGTTAAGCATTAAATTACAATTTACTTAAATGCGTAGATACTGCAAATAAGCCACAAAATTGTAAATTTTAGACAAAGTAATACCAATTCAAAGAATGTTGTTGGCTGAATACAAAAATGTACATAGTCTTTTAGCTACAGTATAAGAACCTACGAATACTTAATGTACCTAAATGTACCTAGGTACTTAATAACTACTTAATAATATACATAGTTGGAAACGCTAAAAATCACCCTTTTATAACGCACTAAAAATATAAAATACAAATTAAATTTACTTGTATCTGTTACAATTTATCGGTTAATTCAAAATGTGCTAATAATGAGCTTATTTCCCGAACAACTAGTCCGAATTAGATAATTCTTTCACTGTTAGAGAAAGTTACACCATCAGTGAATGGCTTGTGATTTAAAAAAAACCTTTAATATTCTCAATACAACAATGTTATTCGTGATAATTTATTCGTTGTTTTCATATAATTTTGTTCCATCAAATACAATGTTCTAGAATCCTTCAACGACGTCAAAGAAAACGAACATAGAACCGGTGTATATTCTGTCATAAAAGTTAAGAGTAAAGGCACCTTCCCGGGGGATTCCCATTTTATGTGGCGAACTAGGTAACATACATTGCAGGTGCATCAACAGTAAGATTACAACGTTGTAAAGCCTAACTTCCTTACTAGTAGGTATAGGACTACTACTACCATAGTAAGTGAAAGATTTAATTTTTTTATAAGATAACTAAGTAATAGTGATGTCAATGAACCTCGTGTGCGCTCACTCACACTGTAATGTTTTTTTAATGGCAACCGTTTATCTATTCTTCCTCATTTACTTAATAGCAAAAGATATGTAGTATTGTAAGTACCCGATAGTTTTCCATAGAATTCACACATACAACAGGTACCTACTTGTTTGTATAAAATTATCTTAATGTTTTATGTGAGTTTAAACTAAATTGTTATGTTTTTGTAATGTGGACATATATTGTGGGTTCTATTGAGAAAACTTCAGTGGTTTTAGAGTTTACTAGCTCTTCCCCGCGGTTTCGCCACGTGGGCTAGACATATGAGAACTATGAGTTGACCTCATTGGCGCTATGTTGGATGTCGCACCGATACAAACTGATAGAAGATGGCTACATGCAGTTATTCAGATAATAAAGCTCCTAAATTCTTGACTACACACATACTTAGATATATTAATATGAATTACAAATATTTATGATAGACTAACGGGTTCCGCATACAAGAGTTTGCGGTATTTTCGCAATAATATAAAAACATGTTCCAAGAAAATTAGCAACGATTAGTACGTACATGTTTACAAACATTACTATAATATAAGTAAAGGTACGTCGGTGTGTCAGCCCGAATGGACGCACAGTGGAAAATAACCGCACATCTTCCATTATTTATTTATGAGCGACTTCATATACTTTATATTATTGCACAGAAGACATTGAGACATGTAAACACTTCAAATATCAAGATTACACGAGCCGGGTTACCTGCAGATATGTTTAACGAGCGTTGTTAGTTAAAAAAAACTATACCTAGACCATCAAAACTTAGCAAACATAATTAAATTCTGCCGCACAACGATGGTCAGGATGAATTGCTACAATATGAGTAGGTAGTGATTTTTTTACGATTATGACAATTTAAGGAGAAAAGGCTCATCAAAATTTGGTATTTATCCCTATATGCTATTGACATAATATAATGCAGAGATAAATTAGAAAGAAAGTGACTGCTGGTAGGTACGTAAATGAAAGTAAAGAAAATAGATGTGAAAAATTTAAGTGAAAGATAATATAATAATACCTAAGTATAATCTTACCCTACCTTTATTTTAATATAAATTTATATAGGTACGTCCGAAGATTTAAATATCACTTGAAGTGGTTTCATGAATCCTAATCTATACCTACTTCTATACTAATATTGAAATGAGGAAAGATTTGATTGTTTGTTTGTTTGTTTGTATCGAATAGGCTCCGAAACTACAGAACTGATTTTAAAAATTCTTTCACTGTTGTAAAGCTACGCTATCTCCAGCGGACATAGGCCATATTATTTATTTATATTTATTTATTTATAATGCACACCAACATAATAAACAATATATCATCAATTTACGAAGATCACGCTATAGTCAGCTCAATTCCAATTTTTATTACAATTATAGGCGTAGACTACATGCAAAAAAATAGCAGAAGAATTATATTTAAAAAAAAATAGGGATCTGTAAGAAAATTGCTATTTTGTAACCCAAGGTGTGGAATCGAAAACCAATTTTTGCGTGCGCTGCAAAAACTATTGACAATAGAGCAAAATAATGTATTACGGGTTTGTAGATCCTAGATCTACAAAAAGAGCACGTGTCTAACTATTATAGTTAAGTCACAATAAGTGATCTTTTATTTTAAAAATTTAATTTTAATTTCGCCTCTGGAAAAGGCTCTTTATTTGTGTCTTGGTATTAAATCCTTATCAAAATAAATTACTTCTTAATCAAAACTGCTTGAATACCTTTATATAACTTTTTGAATCATTCAATTCGGACATTCGATTCGAAAGATATCACGAGTTTAAAAATGTAAGTAGTAGAAAAAAGTTGCGTGGTAGCCGCATGTAGGCGTCACTGGGGTACGGGGGTACGGGCCGTACGGGAGGAAGGATTTATGTGTGTGTGTATTACAATATTTAATTTTGAAATTTCTTTTAAATACCCGTGCGAAGCCGGGGGGCGGTCCACTAGTTTATAATAATTAGATATAGGTATTACATATTAGGAAACTAATTATTGTTTGCTCATTACAAATTACTACCGCTTCGTTTTATTTTCTTTTGAGCAAACATTTACCAAGTCCAGTATCTATCAAGTACCAAGTACACACCAAAGCTTTGGAAATATCCACTAAGTACGAAGTTAAATAGTTACCTTGTCATGCCTGACTCACCATGAATTTGTGACTGAAGGTCAGTTCCGCAGCGCGTGTGATAATATTTTGAATTAAAATTATTATTAAATGCAGAGGTTGCCGAAATTAGCCCCAAAAGCGCCGATTAGAAGTGGCAACGAGTAGGCTTGCAAGTTCGCTACCACGAGCTGGAAGACATTGTAGGGCAACCTTTATTACAAAGCTTAATTAGTATCAAATGTTGGTGCCAGCAGTAAAAGTGATTATTTCAATCTCAAATTTGATTAGATGCAATTTTGTAATCCGACTGATTACTGATTACATCATTAAAGTTTTTGTTGTCATTCAACAATTTGAAAAACTTTTCTGAACTGTTTATTATTACAATATTTTCCCGTATCTACTCGTACTATCTACTACATGCAATAAGTTCTTAATTTATTGTAGTAACAGCTCGTTTTGCCACATCAAAAAAAAACTAATTTTAAACTACAATCTGTATATTAAAAATATTATGGTTAAAGTAAAGTATAATTAAAGTACTTGCATTTTATTGTATTAAAATTTTGGAACCACAATCTGTAATTACAGATTTGTACCTGTGTGTATACCTCTTGGTCCTACCCAGCGGAGCAGCTTGTTGGGCCAGTTATATATTTACAATGTATATATTTATATTATGCGTAATTGCACTTACGCACTTGGGAACCGGTACTGCAGAACATTACCAAAACTGGTTCTCACCATCATCATCCTGTCAAAATGTATGGCCAAATAATAATATAACATGTATGTAACAACGTATTCCAATAACGTCCAGACCCACAACATACAGGTTATTTTGCAAGTTTGTGCAAAAAATGCAATCTCCATTGGTTATATCTTATTTTATTACACAGTAAAATAAACTTGTTCTGTACGTATAGGTACTCGTTTGTTATATTCACAATAATTGTGAAGTCATGGCTTGGTTTGGTCAGTACCGCTACCGATGGATGGACAGGGGCGTTTTGTTTTATAATTGCTTTTTAATATGTAATTATTATAATTGCTTAAATTATGATTCAAAGATATAGATATTCTGTGATTTTATTAAAACGCTTTAAATCGAGGGCGTTCAATCAGTATTTTATGTGGTCGCGTTTGAGCACAAGCCAGGAGAGAGTTAAAGGTCAAGTGCGGCCGAAACACATCGATAGGGTTGTTTGGTGACATCGGGAAGGTGGTAGCTATGACCAGATGCACTGGAAAATACCGTCCCAAGATACAAGGCACAGGTATCTGGAAGTTCGGATTATGCTTCCAAGAGTCAAATACACTGTAATATTTTTTATAAAACTTATTATTTGACTAAAACTTAAACCACAGAAAAATAAAACTAAAAAGCGACAAATAAACTCGACGTAGTAAATTTTCGTTCAGTCTCATCTTTCAACGGTGTAGTGCAATATATTGATATTTTTTATCAATATTCGATACTATGCCTATAGATGTATATGCTCATTAGGTACACAGTGCACGCTGTAGCAACTGCACCGACTGCAGTAGAGCTACTTCTGACCCTCAATGTGAATGCACCCTTACAGGTTTCAGCCCTTATCGTAATAACATGACGTTGAGAGCCATTGTAAATAAGGAGTGCAGTAAGTATATACATTACGCGATAAAGACGCGATATCTCCGAGTATTTACGAGTACCGTAAATACCTACTTGTAATACTAACAATCTAACATGCAGTTGGACGAATGCCCTGCTGATTTGTATAACACGTGCTTACGTAGCACGTGTTCTTGTTCGCTTTATAATTATAGTACTGCCTGAAAACACGAATAAAACGATGTTTTCTAAAACTGAAACCTAGCCAGATCGATTTATCGCCCGCGAAACTCCCTGCATAATAAATTTCATAATTTCATGAAAATCGTTGGAGCCGCTTCCGAGATTCAGATTAGATATTGGATAAGAAACATTTTCTTACTGCGCTAGGCATCCCATCTTAGGCTTGCCGTGTCTCCCGTCCTCCATTACACTGTAGTAGCAGGCTAATAATTACCCAAGTTCTATCAAAACAAACAAACATATTGACTGACTAGCTGTTCCCCGCGTGGGCAGCTTTATGCATGCAAAGTCTCAGCCGATCGGTTTAAAATTGACGAAGTTTCATACAAACTTTCCGATCCGTATAGTGGTTTGGGCTGTACATTGATAGATCACTATGTCAGTCAGTCAACTTTTTTGTGTTATATATATTTAGATACTGTTTATCACACGTAATTTTATACAAAGCTTCACTCACTCAATTCATAGTGAGTAAAGCAAGAGTTATGATATTATACTTATGACACGTTTTGAAGTAGCACTTAGTGAGACTCCAACCACATTGTCGCTCAATATTAAGTGCCTTGCGGTCAAACGCCACTTTGTAAGTAAAAAAAAAACCCCAATTTTTTTTAAATCCCTGCTAATTTAAAAAGGGGCTTATGTCATAATTAATGTTAGTAGTTTGATCGTATCGTTCAAAAACAGGGCGAAATCCCTATTGGAAACAGTGGAGGTGGCGCCCGCTGCCGCTTGGCAATTGGCAAGCGCCGCAAGATACTCTGCCATTCAGGCTCTTCTCGACACATCCCAAGCTTGCCAACGATGTGTCGCGTCTACATCATTGCGCACATATTTGCATTTAGAGAACAACATTCCAATCCAAGTACTACTAGGTATTTCACTATTTATTTTCTGCTTTGTAACATAGTGTTTTTAATTGCAAAGCTCGAGTAAACTGGCAGCAAGACTCTACGTGGCACAAGTGTTTAGATCTAATTCGGTATTTGTCGTAATTTAGATTAATATTATGTCCATTTTTATAGCTGTTTTCGGGTGCAGTTGAACACAGCCAACATTACCTTTAGTACCGCTAGTGTGAATGAATGGATATTGGGTATTATTGGGTTTCATTGCTTGTTTTTCTGTGTATCACTACTATCTTTTATTTGCTCAGTTTGTTAGTTACTTCTTTGTATCGGAAGAAATTATCACAGCAAGAAAATAACATTTGTATTAAAACGTTAGCGAAAATTAAACACAGTTTTAAATTCATAATTAATATAAGAAAATGTTGGGAAAGATATTGTGTTTTTGAACTGCAATCAACTACTTCATTAGAAGCATTCATGTCTGCGAAAGCAACATGTTCCATTATTATTATTTGAAAACGTGTTAATGTTGTCGGAATCCACATTACACATTGGACATTTTTTAAGTGTATAAGCAATAAATAATAGTATCATATTTAGAAAGTGGAGCAACTACCCTGAGCATCAGATAGGACGTGCTTTAATGCGAATCACCTTCAACCTCAGGGTGTGGCCAAACAACTGGCTGAGGCTCCGGGTGAATACGCGTCATATCAAGCCTCGGCGGGGTTCGACACCGTCCGTCTAAGGAGGAAATCATGGAAATTCCCCAGGGACCGGTCCTGCGCGCCGACCGGTCTGCGCGCAGAGACATGCGTTTTCTACGCGTCGTGCGACAGTGCGCCGCCGCAGCCTCCGCGCACCACGCACCGCATGCGTCACAACACTTGCACAGACACACCTTTAATATTATAGTCAATTGCTAAGCACTAGGCATAAACATTGCAGTATTTATACAAGCAATCGATCTGTTTACAATAGGCAATATATTGCAACAATTGATCCAAGGAAACAACAATTACTTGTTGGTCGATGATGGTCTTCTTCATTTAACCTTTAGAAAATGATAATAATGGTGAACCGGTACCTATTTTTATTTAGTATACATGATAACATGGTTTACTCCAGTTTAGCCCTACACACTGTGGTGCGTGTGCTCACTGATATACCTATAGAAGTCAATTAAATTTGCCTTAGTTAAATTGGAAAATGAAAATATTTTGCTTGTTTCTACGTCCATGCTTTGTATAGGTACATTATTTAATTTTATTACCTTCAGTTTAACCAAGCATCTGTCTGTATTGTTTAATGACGTTTCGACATTAGCGTTTACCCAATCGACAAGGTGACTATCTATACATACTATAGTGTTATTCAATTTATATTGTTCATTTTTTTATATCTATAAGTAGACTAGACACACAAAAGAATATGAACAAGCGAGACGTTTTCTGTCTGTCTGTCCGTTTGTGTGCGCACAGATAGTCCGACTTACACACTACATTATCTGATGAGCTTTCAGTGAAGGTATACTCTTTATACAACTGACTCTACCACGATTTCACCCGATGGAAAGCGTCGGCGTGGTGTGACCGTCGAAGTTGTAGCACGCTCGTCTAGTAAACTATACTGATTAACTCTTGACTTGAACACCCTGGGATTGTACTTTACAGGAAACACCGACCATGGCTGGGCATTCCACTCCTTTGTATTATTGAATGGATGGCGCTTATCCAAACGCCTGATTGTTCTGTGATGGAATGATGCTGGGGGGAGGTCGTGACTCGTGCAGTTCTTGTGCACACTCTCCGTTGTGCAATGTATAAAACTAGCTTAAGCCCGCAACTTCGTCCGCTTAGAAGTTAAAAATGGTACTAATAGGATTTTTAATTAATTTTTATATGTTTTACGTTATTAATTTTGGTATCGCTACATAGTATAAAACAAAGTCGCAAGTCCAGTTGATAGCGATGATGGCTCAGTGGTAGTGACATCGGCTTGCGATCCGTAGGACGTGGGTTACAATCCTACAATGAGGTTGAGCTTTCGGTGAAGGAAAACATCGTGATGAAATCATAGCTTGGTGGTAGGGTATTTTCCAAGCACCTATCGGTGTGTTCAACAACAGTACTGTCGCTGCACACCCAAAAGTCATTAATATTACTTGGTTATACGTTACGAAAGGTAACCTGGTGTACTATTAGGAGTATAACTTTAGTTCATGTTTGTAGAAATAAGGTCAGTCGCAGTGCACACCTTAATACATCGGGTTTGTGGCAGTCCCTTTCCCTCTCGTGAAGCCGAGCACAAATGCTAATTAAAATTAGATAAGTGCACTATAATTTACCGAGTAAAATATTGCAGAAATCGCTGACCCCGATTACCTTAGTGCGAAGAATAAAACCAATGTAAAGCACCTGCTCCAATTTCGGGTATAAAATAGAAGTATCTAACCATATCAGAGAAGTGAGTTTAATTTGTTTATTGATAAACAAATACCGGTTTGCGTTTTGCACATTGACCCACAGACATTTATTAACAAATAACATACGTCGATTTGATCCAAGACCCGTCGATCAATCAGGGGTCTGCCTCTTAGCTCAATTACAGTCATAGAATCAGGTCTATACCAGTTCGTGGCAACCGGCAACAACCGGCGACCGGAGCAGTGCGAGCGGCCTGCTGCAGCATTATTTAATAAACGTCTTGCAAATATTGATGCGCTATATATAGTACGTGTACTCACTCCTTACACGTATAATGTAGGTTTATACAGGTTCCAATTTGGCAACTGGCTATTAGTTGGTGAAAGACATTTGTATTGTTAGCAATGCTGAGTCGGCAAGGCGAGTCGGTCCAGCCGGGAGAGGCCCGCCGGGGGCCAGGCTGCGCGACCGCACCCCGCGCGAGAGACGTGTGCGTCAAGGAGCGCATTGATTTATTAAAATAGCAAATACCTAGTGGTCAAGTAATATATTAATCTATGGTGAATATTAGTTTTCATTTATTCACCTAACAGTATAGTTCAGGGCCGAAAATAACGCCTTGAGGAACGCCATTAATTTCTATTTTCACATGCATTAAAGTTGCATAAAATGATTGGTGAACGTGGTATTAGCGAGTTTGGTGCAATTCTAACTCACCTTACCATACGTCTATGCAAAACATTATGTACGATATTGCAAATGTGCGTAGGTGTAGGTACAATACAATGTCGAAAGCCGTACTCCGGACGATTTCTTCACAAATATTCGCAATGATCATTAACTGATTGAAATCGATGTTTCTATCAGAAACGTTAACTAATGTGACCTCTGCTTACAAGGTACCTACACATGCACCTCAAGTGACTACCAACACAACTGAGCTACCTGAATGAGGAAAACATATGGAAAATATATATAAAAATGTTATACGAGTAAACCGGTATTTGGATAATAAAATTATATGGGTATGTGTAATAATCGTAACAGAAACCAGAATATTCCCAGTGACTTCAAATTCTGACTAATGAGCGCATGACGAAGATACCGTTTTTTGTATCTACCTACTTAACGTGTTAATTTGCATTCCAAAACAATGCTTTGTAGTAGTAGTATTGCACGCGGAATATTTAGTGTTAAGAGCCTGCATAACGTCGTTGACCTTGCTTGATCAAGTGAAACAGCTCCGCGCACTCCGCGCATCCCCTCACCAAAATTACGCGATCTGCGGCCAACGCGCCCGAAGCGACGCTCTCGCCATGCGGCGCGGCGCGGTACCTCTACTAATCGAGCCCGCCGTATCTACATATATACACAGTAGCAACATCCTACTATAATATTATAAATGCGAAAGTTTGTGTGTGTGTGAATGTTTGTTACCACGTAACTACTGAACCGAATTTGACTGATGAAATTTAGAATGTAGACAGTTTAGGTATTGGACTAACACATAAGCTAATCTAATTTTGAAAAGTCAACTCTGAAAGGGGTTAAATAAGGTAGATAAGTTTGTATGAAAAATGTCATTCCTTGGTTCGATTGACTCAAAAATAGGTACAAATAAACCTTAAAGTAAATCATTGAAAACGCATTTTTTATTTTTTGATATGTATTACTTCTACGGGGTGTGCCATAGAGTTTTAAAGTTTGTATGGCTTTTTTTTATTCCTTATGTGGATTTTCTTAAAAGTAGGTACAAATAAACTATAAAGTAAATAATTAAATATGTATTTTTTATATTTAAGAAAACCCCTAGAGGTTGTGCAATGGCGTTCTAAAGTTTGTACAACACATCAATTCCCACGCGGGCGAAGCCGCGGGGCACGGCTAGTAGTCACTGCCGCGCCATTTGAATGTGCGCGTGAGTGAGTAGCGAGCGCCGTGTACGCAGGGACCAGCCTGGGACTCAGTAGGGCTGTGCCACGCGTTTGATCGCGCGCATTTATGTACTACACTGCTCGCTCGCTCGGATTTGCTGCTCTCACTGACTATTTCATTTGTATAGTTTATAATAAATCGTATTTATTAATTTATAATTATTAAAATGTCTTTAATATGCAACCCATTTATGAATTGGTAAAACATTTTAATAAACTACATGATTAAACACCTTGCGCTGTCATAATACACAGATAATATAATCTATAAAAAAAGGCATGTTAGTTACAACACTTAGGTATAAGTCGATAACGGCTGGACCGATTTTTATAATCTTTGATTTTTTGCATTTGTCTTCGTCCGGAATAAGATAAAATATGATACTCATAAATAATAAAATTAATCATTCATTTGTTGTAAATGGTATACCAAAATGCAACTGACATGGTGTAACAAAACACAACTGACAGCTAAACGTAATGTTGTCTATGGTTGATATTGAAGTTGTGAATTGAAGATGTTTTTGTTTTATGCGAGTTTATTTATTACTAACGTTAATTAATTTTAAAATCCTAAATCTGCTCATTTATTGCCTCTTATGCGGAAAGAAGTTCGCCGGGTCAGCTAGTATTTAACTAAAAATAAAAGTGACAACCCTATGCATCACCGCAAGAGTAGGCAATTAACTCGCCGGTAGTTCAGCGTACGACTTTCAGCTACAAAAATATGCGGAGAAAAGTGGCACAGGTCCGTTCAGCACGGCGGCTCGTCCCGCACTGACTTTATGGGCGAATGAGGGGTGTACGTGCCGATTTGCGAGTATGAAATACGTAAAAAATTCGCAAAAAATAATTAAAGCAGTATTTTCAAAAAATGGCCTGAAGGTGTCCTGGGTATTATATTTTTTTATAAGCCGATGGTATTAACAAGTCTTTGTTACATATATAGTTTAGGAGTAAAGTAGTATTAAACTTTTAGGAAATGGGGACTTTGCACATTTGTTTTCAATATATAAATACATTTTTTGCATTTTTCGGCCTGAAGGTGTCCTGCTATATATCAAGTAGATTAACATATATTTTTATTAGATTTTTTTAGACCAGAATTACACAGAAAGATAGCTTTAAATAACCCCATTTTTGGAAACCTGCGCCTTAAACACGAATTATTGAAACGTCTCTTATAGAGAGCAGTTAGACATATGTGTGTAGCGTGAGAAACGATCTAGTCTAGTTAAGAGCGTTTAAGTACTTCCTCGTGCCGGGCAGCATTACAGCGAGGTGAGGTGGCACTGGCAAGGCCACCGGCCGCAGCGCTGGTGCGGCGGCCGCTGCGCAAGCTAATTGCAAGGAAGTCGCGCCGCCTGCGCCTGCGGCTGCCAGGGCTCATGCCCGCCCACACCCGCAACGCTTCCCGCCCAGTGATGAGTATCCACTACGCATCTCCGAGAGGAGTCTACGACACAGCGACGTTTGTAACTATATTTATGACTGGATGTCACACGTTTCGTAGATATCGTACCTCTCATACTTTGAGTAATTATTAAAACAAAACTGAAATATTTTTCTTGATATTTAACTAAACTGTGCACAACTTTATTCTGTGACTGTGAAGTAACTCCGATGGCTCAGCGACCCAAAGTGTGTCTTTTGACCTCCGAAACGAGAGAGCGCCACACCTCTCTACCCTGAGCGATTTCAGCCCAGCTCAGGAATAAGTTTTACTCATCATAAACCCCAAATAGGTATATCTACTCAGTTAAAAAATAATATTATAAACGAAAGGAAGCTTTTTTTAAGTTTACAAAAATTCATCAAGCATGTTGTTTCATCGTAGAAAATAGCAAATTGTACGTATAGAATATTGTTGCATGTATCAAATGAAATAAAATCATACTGTTTCTTGCCTTGCCTGTTATTTATTAGGTACTTAAAGTATGCTATTATAATAACTGTTTATTTTATAAACTTGGTTGATTGATTACCTACTCTATTGTAGGTACGTATCTACCTCAAGCATATTGTATACAATAATGTTTTCTCTAACTCGTACCGACATAAGTTTACTGGGTTTATTAGTTCCTTATTCTTGTGTCGCGTGGCACCAACTTCGACCACATCTTCAGTAAACGCTACCAGGCAAGTAAAAAAAAAGCTGTTTAAAGTTTTATAGCCTAATTTGTCATACGCATTACCTTTTTAATAGACAACACATAATCAAAAAAATAAATAATGTAGGTCAATCCTATAAGGCAGGTGAGTTGATTACCATTTTCTGCTCCAACAGGTCAACCTTGACATTTTTCTCGTATGCGAGTTCGTTAACATTCAAGGTAGGTATCCATGTAAATTAAGTGACGTTGATACCTTTTGGGCGGTGTGTTTAGGATCGCAAGTAAATAAACAGCTTTTAGTTATATATTTCATTTCATTGCAATTGCTTGTTCTACCTCACGGGTTTTTACGACTTCACGGATGCGTAAACTACGTTTGTGCAGAAAACGATGTTACTTAGCTGCTGAAAATCAATCTGTCAAATACTAATGGCATCATGGAAAATCCAAAAATGATGGTGTTGGGTGGTGCACCCCGTGCACCGCATCACACCGCCACCGGAGAGAACTGCTTATGGGCATCATTAAGCAATATTTATTCGCTTGATGCAGTCACCAATATTCGCACAGGCGGGCACCATTTTAGAAAAGCCTAAAGGAAGATACAAGAGGGTATGGGATAACAGCTAACATATTGAAGCGACCAAGTCGACAGTGAGAGTCGTCATCTATTTTTCAATAATGTATGCTTATTGTTTACAAATGCAATGTCGTTAGTTCACGTCTAAGTACATAATTTATTGAGTTAATACTAAATACCGTCCGTATTTAGTATTAAAATAACGCGTGGGCATGCTACTAGCAGCAGGTACATGATGCTAGCAGTGTTCCGGTTCATGTTTGTACGGCGTCACTACGTACGTAACCTAGACAGTGAACTTGTTCAACACCCTCGGGGTTACGATCGCAACGCACTACCAGATATTGCGATTTTAAATTCTATAATGTAAATAATATTGGTGGGTATAATATAAATAAATATGAAGAAGTGGCGCTTATAGGCACCATCGGCCAAACTAACATTAGTTCGAAAACTATGTCTCAACTACAAAAATATATCGCTAGGCTTATCTACATAAAATGACAAAAATATAGCGCCACTTTAAAAATACACAAAAGCAAACATTCTTTAACAGGAATCAACGTATTCAACGATTGCTTGATCAGTCGTTACAAACGTTGTGATGTGTTTGAAATAATATGACGCGTAGCTGGACTTTATGAATAGAAAACACCAGTGACGTCACACACGTCACTAAACCAGAATATGCCGTAGAACATTCACTAAATAGAATTGTTGTTTCATGAATTACAGAAATACCCCATGCACCAATGTCCCCACGTATTATTATTGATGTAGGTTGCAAGAACTTGGCTAGTAAACAAATTGTTATGAGTATTCTGGGATCTCAATTGATTTATTTCTTTTTAGTTGTTATGTGTACTATATCTACACCAAATCACATGTGCTAGTAACGCAGTGAACTTATAATAACATCGATAGAGACTTCACTGTTAGAATTAATTAAACAGATCGCAAAAAGAACATATTATGTAGTATAGATGACCTATAGCAATGTTATTTCAATACAAGTACGAAGGTAGTAGTATAATGTCGAATGCGGAACACTAGTGGTTATCCTTCACAAAGTGCCTATCTCCACTTACGTACCTTACTTCGCGTAGGTAGGTATAGGTAGGAAGATACCTATATAGGTACCTAAGTAATCTGGGAAAGGCACATGGTATTGTGTCAGCAGACAACACTAAATAAATTATTTTTTTAGAATTTACCATTGAGTCTTACGATACCAGAGCCTTCCACGCGCCTCGCGCTCTAATCAAATATTTGCACCGCAATATGTCTCTAAATAATATGATCACTTTACGATATGGCGATCTATGAAACCGTACATTTTGTAACATGCGAAATTTTATTAGATATGTTTATTTGTAAAATAACTAAGACAGAAACATTCATCTAGATTTTACGACACGTATAACTGGTGACGTCACAACCTCGTAAGGCTCAAAGGGACAACATTTTCAAACTTTAGTACCCAGTTGAGTTCCGTATATATACAAAATGCAAACATTAAGAACCGAATCATTGGTGATCGAAGTCAGAGCATGAAATTGTTAACTTGAATAATAATTAATATAATTATAATTAATATAATTATTGTTAATATAATTATAATTATAATTATTAATATTGTTAATTAATTTTGTGTTCAACTAAAATAATTGAACCAACAAACTAGTAACTATACTGTACTACTGTGGCACAGCATGGCTCTTGGCAAAGGTCGGTTGCAATTCGTAACGTGTAATTTTTGCGTAAACACCAATGTTCATCGTGGCCACCGCATGGCGCATGGTAGGCTGACTGATCGCTGGACATACAATTTGCTATTTGTATTCCGTCGCCGCGTCGGTTTATTTTATTACACTAAGGTTACAAGTATTTACATTACCGGTACTTCTTATTTATATGTTATAGAACAAAGAGGTAGATTATAATCTAAACGCACAATTTAGTCAAGGAACCTCGTTTCTGGTTGAGCGATTCGTTTGAGATTTTCCGCAATTAAAAAAAAAACAACTTATTATCATAAATGACTCCATTTCACATTTTCCGTGAAAATGTGTCATTCTTGCTGATGGTAAAATAATTTAGCACTATGGCAATAATACTAGACGTAGAACAAATAATGAGGAAAGCCGCTAAAACTGCTTAGTATACAATTACTATATGGAATGAAAAAGCACTTTTATTTTAGAATCGTTTGTTACGTTTTTAGTTGGTATTTGATATTGGAGTGATGGAGACCGAACGGTAGGCGGCAGTCAACTTTGTTTCGCAGAGTTTTATCTCGTGAAAATGCGTGGTAACCTCGGCTAATGGGAAGACTCGGCAATGCGGGCGCGTATCTAAAACAGTCAGTCAGTCAGGGACAAGCGCCGATATTTAAGCCGAATTTACGAAAAATTTACCGTATCGGCGTAGTAGTATATTCTGTGACAGTGTTGTTGCACTGGTCGGTACTCAAGATGTTTGAGAAAATTGGAAAATTTTCACATCCACATCGAGCTTAGATGTTGAGTTATATAAATAGATGAGTAACGCGTCCATGTAACGACATCAGTGTAAGTAATACGAGGTAATACCATAGTGGAAAGATTATTAGTGAGTAAACTGTTGTAAAGTCGCGTAATGCCGCACGTCACGGCTATAGACGGACGTCCAAACTAATGATTACAATACAAAACATGAGTGCTACGAGTGCTACGACAACATTACTGCTTCTCTAGCTTTAGCCAGCGCAGCTACTACTATCGGCCGAGTGTGACTACTGTACGAATACCTAAACTGTGGTAGTACAGTAGTTATAATAAGTAGGTATTACAGTGCTTTAGTTGTGTCAGTAGTAGCCGACAGCCAGTACATACATATTGCACAATTACTGTTATTGCTCACTTAATGATCTCTACATGCGGCTACTGACGCGTCGGAAAACTTCTGACGTTACGTCCTACCTATGACATTACACTCGAGGTACATGATGAAAATAATCACAAAGTCGATTTATACAAGGTTTGCCCTGCGGTTCCCACTGAAATAGTACAATTTTCTTTGCTATAAAGTAGTCTCTACGTCTTAAAAATAAACTAGCTCTATGGAAAATCTCGTCAATCCGTTGCTCCATTGCTGCGTGAAAGATGAACAAACCAACAAACATACCTATTTAAGCAATATAATGTAACAATCAGGACATGGAACATATCTAATCTATTTATAAATTTACTGTCTGGATGCAGGCTAAGATTAGAAATCAATTCAGGATAGTATGTAACAAAAGTATGTAGCAAAGGAGCCGAACTAAACCACATAAAAGTATTGCATTGTTATGTTATTGATCTCCTAAACATTCAAAATAGAAAAGTCGCACAGCAGTCGGTGACGCAGTGTCGGCGCCGCACTCTCGCGCGCCAAGATCAAGGGCGACGGAAACAAAGTCACTGGGATCGATCTTGGCATGCGCATGCGCCTGGGAGCCGACCGACGCGCGCGCCAGCTGCGCGCCTCTCCACGTAGTTTGCACTATTTCATGAGTAGGTATTTCAAATGAAGGAACTTTATTTTTTTATTCTACATAGTACTCTCCTCCCACTTCAATACACTTGTTCCATTAGTGCTTCAGCGCTTTGATACCTTTCCTATAGACCGATTCGTCAAAAAACCGCAATCACGCCGTTCGTCTTCATGACCATGATAACTTTTTTTTCTTTTTTTAAACTATGATTCGACGACGACTTTAGGAGATCTAAATTGTCAGCGCCTCCCAAATGTTTTTCTTCGTTTTGAAATAAGTAAAAGTCCGATGGCCCAAGAACATGTGAATGAGGCGGGTGGTTGGTTCAGTACCAACTACGAACCGAAGTGCGTGGAGCTTAGCCGCCGCAGAAGTATATGTGACAGAGCAAATTCTCGTTTTTCCTCGCCTTTTTTCCTCAATAAACTTCGGCTAATGTGTCTAACGGGTTAGCGTTGTATTGACCAGGCCTTTGACCTTGGCAAAGGCAATATGAAATTGCTTTGGAATCCTAAAGCTCTGACGTCTACACTTTTCCTGCACAACAAACTGTCTTGGACTTCTTAGGTGGTGGTGAACCAGTATATTCCCACCGTTTTGACTGCCTTTTTTTCTTTATAATATAGAGATTCTTTTGAAAAGCGCAAATTTTTCTTTGAGAGCATTTAAACGTATGATCTCTGTGGTGAGTAAGTAAGTATGGCAAAGTGGCACCGGCACTCATATTGCAGACACATTAGACATGGCTAACTCTCCAGTTCAGATTAAAGACACGACTAATTTAGAAATCTCACGCACTTTTAATTGTTTTTTCAAGCCATTTATGGACGTTTTCCTGCGATGTGGACATGGACGGCCGCTCCTTGGCTCATCTTCCACGCTGACATTGCGGTACTTGTATTTAAAGCTGCCCACTTTTACTGTTGAATACAAGTATGAAGGCGCAGACTCTCCTAAATCGTTATCTATGTGCATGCTTACTTTAGTTAATTTTGGCGTAATCTGATTTCTCTATTTTCCATTTTCACGTAGGTAACAGTTCCAATACGATATTAAACTTCAGTAAGCTATCGCGTCAATGGTGTCGATTCGGTTTTGTATTTTCTAAAACTAAACTAAGTTTGACAGGTCTAAGAGTAATGCTGTCCTTTTTTTAAAACACTTTTATTACTTCAGTGGTTAGAAAAAGACAGCAATATTATTAGACCTGTCAAACTTAGTTTAGTTTTAGAGAATGCAATACCGAATCGACACCAATAATATAACATTTTTTTTTACTACTTTACTAATATGTAACAACGATTATTATTGTACATATAATATATATATATACATATTTATGTAGGTATATATATATATATGTGTGTGTGTACGTACCTACAGCTATCGACCACGGAGACCCGTGTAGGCTACCTTTCATTCCTCAATAATAGAAGTTTTCCATGAAAAACCGGGAGCCATTATTTTATGCGGGACCTTCAGAGTTGTTGTTAATTTTATTTGCTTACACGTGCGTATCCGGGGACAATCGCAAATTAGGGAACATGGGACGCTTTTACAGACGAAATTCAAAGAAGTTCCTACGCAGGTAAGTTTGTACATGCGATTGTGTGGTAGAATTTCAAATCTTTACAAATAGTAAAGAATAGCCATGAACCACATATACATATACAATGAGCAACACATTTATTTCTCAATGCCTCCCGGATCAGCGAGGTATGGTGTTCAAAAGCTTAGGAAAATTCGAGATGCATTTTCACTGACTTCTCGCTAACCATGCGTAAGTGTAAAAATTGTTTTGAGTAAAAAGAAGATTTTTAAATAAATGTTTAAATAAATCTTGGAACCTACTATCCAATCCGCAATCTTGCGTATCTCTTTGTTTAAAGGTAACGAAATGCTTGAATAAACGATAAGGTTTGTGCAATTTAGTTGCCGAAAATTCGCTATGCAAAACCCGCAGTGCACTTTCGCATAAATAACGGCTTTTTAAATGATCAATTACTGTTGATCGACGTTAACGACTTTGTAACAAACTGGTTTGAACTTTAAAACAAGAAGCCCTGGCACACCACACGAGTACTTATACTTTATATATGGTACTAGCTGTGCCCTGTGGTTTCACTCGCGTGGGGATTCCTGCACGAACTGTGTTTTTTTTCATAGTTTCTCTGCGGCTTTTCTATCTCTATTGAAAATAATCATCGATGCGTTGATTCCATGCTGAGGGAAAAAAGGTCAAGGTAGCAAAGAGGCACTTTCGCAATAAATGTGTGTGTATAGCATTACACACATATGGGGTTTCTGAAATACCCGATTCTTATCACAATGAACTTTCGTTTTTTTTTTTTTTTTTTTTTTTTATTGATTAAGTTTTTCACTACAGGCTCGAGGCCCATACTATTGTCAATACATTTTCTTATAAAATAATTCGGTTATTTCGCGTTTAAATTTAATTAAATTATACTAAAATGAGCTAATTTAAAACTAAGAGGTTGTGCACATTGGGATATGGAAACATGAACATTATACAATTAAAACATGCAGGAAAAACATTTTAACAATTATTAGTTACGGGATTACAACTAAAACAGACCAGACCCCACAAGCAGCACCCGTTCACGAGTTGACGCATGTGCCAGCCATCGCTCTCCTCGACCATATTAGAGGGAAGAGGGCGACCCGATACACGACGCCGCTGCAAGCAAAGTCACTTTCGTGAGCATGACTGCTTTAGTTGTTTACAGTAGATGGTTGGAATAGAGAAGGAAAGGGAGAGCTAAAATATACAACTTTTAACGACTTATATACATTTTACAATTATTTATTTTACAATTAAGACATGCAAAAGAGGGAAAGTCAAAGGAAGGTTTAAGGGGGACTGCCAGCCGTGGTTCTCGCGGTCTCCAATCTCGCGAGTGCCTGAACTTTCGTTTTCCCGAATTATCTAATAAACTTTTTTAATTTTACTTATCACTTACTTTTAATTTGTCGTACTTTCTTCGGAAGAGGTTTGTTTGTGGAGGATACTTTGTTTGTTTGTAAGGATTGTAATGTATTATATTTCGGAGCTCGAGTTCGATTACCTTCAGATTTGTTTACTGCACGCGTTTACTTATTTATCGGATCCCTCGGCGGCGCTATCTGAAGTGGCTACTTGAAATATTCCACATTACGAAGTAGCCAAACAGTTTCGAAATTACATCTAAGTACTGATTAATTATAACTACAACTTACTATTTATTATAATAGGATTATTTATGAAGTAAGTGGGTGCGCAATGTAATTGTTTCAACGATTTCTTAATAAATCGCACCTTGAAAGATTATGACGTGTTTTTGATTAAAAAACAAACATTATTGCTATGTATTAAGTGTTAATTCAATTTATGCCAACATGCTTGATGCTGAAGATAGACTGGGAAGCTTGGAGATGACAATAACGAAACTGGTTTATAATTATATAGGTAGGTATTATTATTAAGGAACGGTGCCTCTAATCCCAGTAACAGCTAGGTAATCTGTTGAAATAGTTATATCTATAAGAATATAGTAATAGTAAGATCCTAGCAATGAATACACTTAGAGATTACTTACAGATTATTTACCTATTTGTCCTATCTACAAAGAATTCAAGCCTTACATTATTCGTTTATCAAAAATCGTAGCTGTTGTTAGGTCATGTATCGTGCCTTGGCTAATGAGGCGTGATCTGTATTCGATTTTATGAGTAATCAATTATAGCTAGAATTAACAGTATGGCTGTGGATATTTCCTACTTGCAGTGTCTTGTATTGGCTGGGAATTCTGGCGGCGTGCCGGAAATACTCTCTCGGGCCGACCGACGGTATCAGGTGCAAGGCAACTGTCGATTGGTACACAATTATTACCGATTGCGCCTAGATTGAGCTTTATTTCTGCGAAACTTTAAAATAAACTTTTATTAATTTAGTAAACTCTTAACTTATCTCGTGTTGCTTTTAGTATTTTGTAAACATTAGTTAGTAGGTTAATTGTCTTTTATTTTAGGAGTTTAGACTGCCAGAATTGGCACCCATCGTTGTTTGCCTAGTATGAGCTCCGCGTGTGCATTACGACACTTTTTACAATAACGGTAGGTATTTCATGTACAAAATAAAGAATTTGTAACGCATCACTTTCATGAAAATTATTCCTTTCTGGGTAATAATTCATAGAGTCGGTATAGTAGTTAGCCCAGTCGGGTTAGAGTTTCAAAAGAGCCTTAGAAAAACGTTAATTCTTAGTTAATTACGTGTTTGATATCGATTAAGAGGTTAGCATAGCGTACCTACTATAACCCGATAGTCAGCCCCGATGGAAATACCGACGCTGTCTTCTAGCAGCGACTTCGTGCGTGCCTACATGTGGCACTGAACTAGTGCGGCTGGCCCAGCTGTGATACAGCTTCTGCTAATTCGTAACTTTGCTACTAATAAACTGAGAATTCTCTGAATACAGTAAAACAAGAAACTGTATTCTGTAAAGTGAAAGTTAGGAAGTGTCTGAAACGAATGAGATTTGTAAAAGAATAAAATAACAAAGTAGGTATCGTGTATGTAGTAGCAAGGAACCTCTACTATCATATAGAGAAAATAAGGAATAGTCTATAGATAAGTTAGGTAAGGTACATCTGTACCTACCATACATATTCCCTTTTTAGCTGACGTTTTGAATCAAGTTCAAGAAGATGTTGGTACTTACTTACACTGTCTTGTTTTTACGTAGGTACCTATTATTATTGGGTGTTAACCGTACCTAATTAGAAGCAGGTGACGAATTTATGATATTAGCGTAAAATAATTTTACAAGACATAGTGTACATTGTTAACTAGATGTATCTGATGATTAGCATTAAAATGTGACGCGGAGGCAAAGTGTTGGCGGCCCTGACACGGCATGTTGATTTCATAATGCTAAATACAGGTATAGACGCGAAAATGTATAAAACTGTATGAATGGCTCGTTTTCAACTGGTGCGTCGCAGGAGCCTGCGGCATCGCGCGGCAGCCGGATGGTGGCAGTTCAGCGAAAATTAACCAATGAAGCTTGGACCCTGCGGAAATTGCTAACATATCATTTAAAAATAATTCAGATTGTTCAAAGTTCATAACCTCGGTGTTGATTGACCCCGCGTGAACACACTAGAAACTTTTAGCAAGACGAAGCTTTTTGCACTTTTTGCCACATCTGAATCCTACTAACATTAATAAACGTGAAAGTATATGAGTATGGATGGATGGATGTTTGTTACTCTTTCACACAAAAACTACTGAACAGATCTGAATTAAATTTGGAATGAAGATAGCTTATATACCCTAGATTAATACATAGGATACTTTGTATCCTGGAAAAGGGTAACAAGAAGACACGGCGCAACGCGCGCGGCGCAACTAGTAACTTACAAAAACCTACTTTATACCGATATCACCATGTCGATTATAATGCGCCTTGTAATGACGTGCTTTTTATTTTATGTAATAGTTGATGGCTAGTTTTTGTCTTTCGACCGGCCGGGGCCTACTTGACGTAAACCCCCTGTTTTTTTTCCAATTTTCCAATTAGATGAAGTCTTTCACAAACTTAATAGGAAGCCAGCATCATTTTAGAGAAAGTTAGTAAGTAAGTAGGTAAATGTTTGTTTGACAAGTAGTTCTCAAGGTTTCCATTTAGGAAACAGAAATAAAAGTACCTAACTACTGTGTTCACTCATACAAACTGTAGGTAATTGGCAATTATCAGTCATAATAGAAAAAAAAACAAAGAACACATTTATTCGACGAATGCTCACAAAACGAATACTTGCTGAATAAAAAACACAAACCGATATAAAGTAAATAATAAATAAGAGTATAAGGTCAGTAATCTAGCACAAATTTCGTTGCAATGAGAATGTTGCAGAATTTGAATTTGATTGTGCCGACCGAATGAGCAGGGTGTGGCGTCGAATGGAATTTAAAGGTAGCCTCTAAAGTTAGTTTCAATATGGAATTGTTAATTTTTCTCTTATACTGGATAGTTGAAAAAACAACATTTAATGTTAATCTTATATACAAAAATGAATCGACTATGTATGTACACGCATAACTTCAGAACGACTGCACCAAATTAGATAATACATTTTTTGTGGTTGTGTCAGAAGTACCATTGATTTGTACCATTAATGGTACTAGTGACACAGCTTTGTGTCCTTAGTACCATTAATGGTTAATTTTTCTCTTATGGACGACGCGGTAGCCGAGTTGGTAGTATCCCTGCCTGCGAAGTTAGCGGTCCTGGGTTCGAATCCCGGTAAGGGCAAATATATGTGTGATGAGCACGAATATTTGTACCTGAGTCTTGGATATTTCTATCTATCTAAGTATTTATTTCTCTATATAAGTATGCATATCGTTGTCTAGTACCCATAACACAAGTTTCGAGCTTAATTTGGGGCTAGGTCAATTTGTGTGCAATTGTCCCCGATATTTATTTAAAAAAAAAAAAAAAATGGTACTAGTGACAATTATTTAGGATAAGTAGTACCATCATAAAAATTGATGTATCGCTAGATTATCGATAGAAATAATTTTTTATCAGTATTTGACTTTGCTTATTCTTTTATTTTATTGATGCATTAGTATGCATTTGGTAAATAAAATGTAGTGTAACAGTAGGTTAGGGTGCGGCGGGGGTTGCCCTTGGGCCACCCCTAAGCCGCCAATATTTTTATTTTTATCTGTGGTCGAACGGCACTGGAATGATAAAACCTAGCTCAAAAATCAAATCAAATCAAATCAATCATTTATTGCATTCATATATGTTAGTATACATGAGATCTTAGTGGTCAAACGAAGCATAAAGCGTGGAGCATATAACATTCTACTTAATCTGTGAACCTATCACTAGTTCCATAGCTATCGGTTAACATTACGGGGGAATATCCTCATTTTTCTTTACTGGTACTAAACATACAAAGAACACACACTTGTGTCACTTGTAGAATCAATGGTACTTCTGACATAAAGGCCATTTTTCGTTGTATAAGGCAGGACTAGATTTGTATGAAACATTTTTTATGGAAAATCGGGAAATTCGGGTAAAACGCGGATGAAACCGCGGGGCGCAGCTAGTTTACATTAATGACGTAAAAATCACTTAAAATCGCAAAATAAAAACAAAATAGTTAATTTTTTTAACTTTTTCTAATACATAAGATTAAAAAAATGTTTTTTTACGTTTTCATTAGGTATACCTACTCTGTGATCAACATCGGGCATTTATTTTCAGGGATTATAATATTTTGTGAGTTATTGCGCGCTTGCTGGTGGGATACCATACCCGCACGGCTCACACTTCACTATACTTATTATAAAACAAAGTCCTCCGCGCCGCGTCTGTCTGTCTGTCTGTTCGCGATAAACTCAAAAACTACTGCACCGATTTTCATGCTGTTTTCACCAATAGATAGAGTGGTTCTCGATGAAGGTTTTAGGATATAATTAGTTAAGTTTTTGTATACATTGGCTAAAATATAACGATATTTGTTGGAGGAGTCGGAAAAAAATAAATCGTCTGGGAGCTTTCAACAAAAACGCTGCCTAAACCCTTTGAGATATATGACAAAATAATGTATGGTGGAATTATGTATCTTATATAGGTCTACAAGTCCGCGATGGCATATGTCTATCTCATAAGGATAACATACTACATATAAATACTTTTTGACATTTTAAAAGTTAATAAAAATGCCGACTAAAATCAGACCGTGTTATCTATACTTTTATATTAATCCTTATCCAAATAAATCATTTCCTATTCGAGATTGTTCCAATGCCTGTAGAATACTTTTTGAATTGTTAGAATCGGACATTCCATTCAAAAGATATTACGAAATTAAAATGTCAATCTATTGGAAAATTAAACCACCGCGCCGCCCGCGCCCCGTCCCGCCATTCATGGCCATTGGCCATGCAGTGGCCGCAGCGCAGCGGGTAACGCGGCGGGCACCGAAGTGCGGGAATAATTTTGGAGTATACAGAATATATTATACGCTTTCACGCCTAAACTACTGAACTGATTGAAATGAAATTTGGTACATAGATAGTTTGAGCCCTGGAGAAGGACATAGAATACTTTTTATCGCGATAAACTGTACCCGCGCGGGTGAAACCGCGTGGAACAGCTAGCCATACCATAAAGAGCTATAAAATAATAATATTTTATACAAAATAAGCCCTTCAGGTTTCATATAGGTACATAATTTATTCAGACTTATAAGAAAGACATCGGGCGCATTCATTCAATTTTCAAATGATTTTTCTATTTTATCAGCGGACAATGATACTAATATAAATCGAATCTTTTTAATTTTGTCTATACTTTATATTTATGTAGATATATAAATATCAAACATTCATTTTTAAATTACAAATGTACCAAACAAGATGCTAGTGCTGGTCCGTTCCTGATGCTGTTATTGTCGTTCGATAATAAAGTTCTGAGGTTAACAAGTAGGTAGGTACCCGTATCGTGTCAATGCGGAGTGCTGAGAGGAACTCATAGGAACTCATGCATGAAATGCTACTTCCTTTCTAACATTCAACTTGAACATAAACGACACTATCTCTACTATAGAGGTAGAGAAGAGCTTTAGGAAGCGGCAGCGCAAGCACCGATGTGTTTGTTTACTGTAAACAGTCGCTACCGCGGCGGCGGCGTCGGCGGGCTTCACAGCTACCACTTGTCCTAAACAGATATTATTTATACGAGTATTCAATAACATGAGCGGAAAACTGTAGTCAAATAAAATAATGTAGGCAGAATTCCAACGCACATTATTTCATTGAAACTGAACTGGACCAACACGCGCTACCTATCAGTATGTATTCAATAGTCGAAAACTAAACATCACCTACCTTAGCAGGGTAAATTGTCAATTGTACCTACATTATAAAAATTATATAGTTTTTGAATATGATATGCAGGACACAATAAAATCGGCGTCTCTTCTGTAGTACAACTAGAAAGCTTCGCATAAAAGTCTTCATGCGCTTTTTCCTTGCATTTACTTATTTTCATAATATGAACTCACCTTCTTGTTCTGGCGGGCGGGCGTGAGCCCCACCTGAGAGCCCATCTCGGCTAAAATATTTCTCGGCATCTTGGCACTAAACAGTCCGCACTTAAATGTCGAATGGGAAAATTTAATTTTCGCGGTTTCACGAGTGTCGATTGAGGCGAGACGAAACGCGAGGTGCGCGGCGTGCGCGCAGAGAACGAATGAGAATGAGCGCGAGCGCAGCCGCGCAGGTATAGTAGCGCGCTGGGTGCTGCGCAGCGCGTGACGTCACCGCGCGCCGCCGCTGCTTGCGCCAGCGCAGCCTGCACTCCCTGAGGAAAACATTGAAACGTAACGCACACGGCTCTAGCGTAAGTTTTCCATCCCATCGCATCGCGTTGAGGTGTCATTGTGTACAGGGGCTGATGTCCTTTTTTAGGCATTATGCCTCCTGACTCCGGCTTTGACTCCAAGGTCAGATTTATAGTAAGTAATCAAGTTACATCCCCAGCTACTACCCATCCGTTTGCTACCGATATCCAAAGAGCTCGACTGACTCACTGTGAGCTACTTTGGAGTTTTTGGCACCATAGCTTGTGCTGTGTTCGTTTAAATACCTTATCATCAAAGGGTATTTTACAAATTGTCATGAATCCACACATCATTAGCTTTTTACGTTCCCACTGTTGGGACTTTGGCCTTCTCTCAGAGAGAGAGTGGGCCGTAATCTCCCACGCTGGCCCAGTGCGGGGTAGTAGATGTCACACACATGCCTTTGAATGTTGCAGTTTTTGGACATGCCGGTTTCCTCACGATGTTTTCCTTCACCGTTTTGAGCGATGCACATAACTTATTAAGTCATAGGTGCGCCGCGCCGTGCGGGGCCGAGAGGATTCGAACTCGGCGTCGTCGGCGCCTTACCGTTCGGCCAACATCCACACGTTTCAGCGATTTACATAGGTAAAGTTTTTTGACTTTTGGATTTAGAAGACGTCACCTGCGGAAATGGCCACACAAAGCTTGCGCGCCCTTGTGCGTTATTCGTATTTCTTGTTCCAAGGCGGTAAGCCGTAAACAGGTAAATAAGGTCGTAGTAATATCTACATCAACATTTATTTTTGTTACTGACTATGAGCATAATGTCAAATACCTTGCTTTACGATATATGAATCGCCCTAACGCTCAGTTGAAAATGCCGCTAAAGTTTAAGAAAATCGGTGACTTTGAAATGGGTAACTACTTTATTAATACTGAAAGCTATAAGCATTAGCTTGCTGGGAAGAAGCACATCGGGATAATCTTTATACAGACATTAAGTCATTGTTACATTTAATTAAACATTAATTTATAAATTATTTTTTATCTAAATCAATTTATTAATGTTTATCTTGCTTCCCAAGGAAATTTTCATTAATATTCTCACTAGGTGGCGACGACAAATTGTCCATTCAACAATAGAAACCGCGCAATGTCATCAATAGTTTAGGTACGTCTCATGAGTACGCACGTACACTAGGTACCTACGAGTACATGGCCGGTTGAATTGTAGGCATTGATTGAGAGCATATTTATATGATGGTGCACAATGCATCAATTGCTGGTGTCCGAGCCAAGGTTACAGATTGGGGCGTCAACAGGAAAGCAATTATTGTGCCGCTTTGTAAGTTGGGACACCTCGCAGAAGGCCGAACCGTTTATCGGACCTAGAAGCCGACTCGATAAGGACTGCTCCCGTCCAGCAGGTACTTCTATCTGCTACTTTGTACAAATATTTGGGACATTCACGGTTCACCAGGTGACTGACTGCGCACTTGAGTGCTCATGGGAATTGGTACTCTACTAGTGACAAATATAGGCAGACTGTGTAGTGGTCGTCATTGTGCGCCTTTATACCTAGTACTCCAAGGGAATTCCACCTGATTCGTTAATTTTCCTCAATATTAGTACCTATGCCTATGTAGAGTCTGACATAGCAAAGAAATTGCCTATTTGGCATTCGTTTCGCAAGACATGCTTGAGAGTAGGTTTTTATTGTAAGATGAGGCAGGATACTTTAAAAAAAAGCAACAAATTACTGTAATAATAACAACATTTATTTTCAATAATTACAATACTTTTGTATGATACAATTAAGTTAAACACGAGACAATATCACTTAGATTGTTTACATTTAAGTTTTCAGGAATAAATTTTACTATTACATTATACCAATTTGTATATTATAAATAAGTAATTGAGACTAGTACCTATCTGTTACGTAGGTCCGCGCCCCGAGTGGGCTCGAACATCGCCGGCGCGGGTGGTCGGAGCGTCGACGTAGCGGATTTCTTACAAAATATTATGAAATCCAAATTCGACTTAATGGAGCGGCCTCAGCGGCTTTCTTATTTTCACACAACCCTACATCCGAGTTGCTCTACTTTTTGTTCCTTACAGGCATCAGAGGTCGCGACTCGCAAATCCATCTCTAATGCTGTACCAACTGGATCCTTGGAATATTCTGCTGTTATAATACCATATTTATATTGTCATGTATGTTTCTATTTCAAGCTGTGTTGTGCGACCGCCTTACGATTTTCCGATACTCTTTTATACAATATTTTATTTTGAATTTAATGAAGTAGTCAAGTTAAAGTCACGAAAAATTTATGTAACAATTTGGGATACTGTGATTTTTATGATATTGCTACATCTTTAATCATGCCGTTACTGCCTAACTCTAATTTTACAATCATTAAACAGATTGACAAAAACGCATTAAAATACAAGACGTTTTTTATGGAATGTCAAAACAAAATTATAATATTTAAAAATGTCATTGTGATGATTACATTATCAAGTTCCTATGAATACACTAATTTGTATTACACGAAATTATAAGGACATGTTTACAAAAATAATACAACGACGTGTTACTGTTGAACGTGAAACATTTGTGGAAACGACGAAGTGGTGATGTACCGAGGCGGTAGGTAGTGCGGATGGTAGCTCACAGCAGCTTGAAGTACGCGTCCGAGTTGTAGTGCGCGGCGGCGGCCAGCGCGGCGTAGAGCGGCGGCGCGCCGCCCGCCGCCGGCCGCAGCGGCAGCACGCGCGCCTCGCCGCCCGCCGCGCCGCCCGCCGCGCCGCCCGCCGCGCCGCCCGCGCACGTGTACCGCGCCACGCGCGCCATCGCCGCCGCGGACACCTGCACAAGACACCTACTATCACAACTTTGCAGACAGCTCAACAACTCTAGCTAACGTCTCTCATTTCATTTCTGCTCAATACATTGGTTGAAGATATCTGCTTCAAAATTGAGTTGCAAGGTTTTACGAGAACATAGTTTTACATACATACATTGTAAGTTAAACAAAAGCCTGTACAAAAACAAATGCAGAACTAAGAATTACGTTTTGCCAGAAAATTTGGCTACGAGAGAAGCAACAAGGAATATTTTCAGTTTTGAAAACAAAGAAGTATCACTGTCTCATGCAAAAATGAATTTGTATCAAAATGAAGAAGTGAAGTTTGCACCGACCTGCACGTCGTCGTCATCGTCAGTAGTGGCTATAGTCTCGAACAACTTGGTTGGTCGCCTCTGAGCCACCATCAGCTGTAACAGTCATAGCAAACAGTTGTTACACATACAATATAACAACACGTCCCGTAAAAGATCCGTCCATCTTGTCACGGATCAGTATAGACATTTGTCAAGTGAAGGCGGCTCACCTCAATAACTTGGCCCTGGTAGGGCCCGACCGAACAGAACTTGAAGTCGATCATTTCCACGATCCGTTCCGTATCCGCATCCGCTATCACCAGAAACTGTCGACAATTATTAAAAAGTTAGCGGTTTATACATAACTAACTTCAAAATTCAATAAATGTATTTAGTAAGACACAACATGTGATTACTTTAAAACGTCAATCTTAATACTATATAGTTACGATTGTCCCAAGGTTGGTTGCGTACGGAGGTCCAAGCAATTTTTTCATCTATATTTAGACCGGATCGGACTATTGTCCGATATTTTATAATATGCTTTACTAATAAGATTTCTCTTTATACGGACTTGAAATTTTGCTATAAAGAAGTCTCGAATTTTACTTGAGATTTTGTTGATTGTGTTTTGTAAATATAGTTAGTAAGAAATCAATTTATAAAATGTAGGTGTGGTTGTGTTGCCTTATGCGTGAGTAGCAGATGGAAGGGCTTGTCGTGCAGCAGCACTGTGAAGCCGGCCAGCACGGGCGAGTCGGCCAGCCGGAAGCGCCAGCGCACGCAGTCGCGCCGCCACCCGGCGCCGCCCGCCGCCGCGCCCGCCCGCCCACGCGCCTGCACACACCATAACACTAGTCGCTCAAGTCATCGATAAACAAGACAAGTTTAACTTATAACTAAAAAAACAGACTTTAGGTTCCCCTTGATTTCTCTGGGATGCTATCATCAGATCCTGGTTTCCTTATCATGGTACCACCTTTAGGGTATCCCCTTTCCAACAAAAAAAAATAATCATTAAAAGCATTTCATAAACGACGGAATTCCTCCTTTTTTGAAGTCGGTTAAAAAGCACAAAAAGAACATCAAAGAAGATATTTATCTTCTCTCTCATTTCTGTGAATTCACCTTCTTTTTGTCAAACATAACGAGTGCACAAAAACTAACAACAATGTACATTAGTTTAGTGTTCAATAAATAATAAATATTAATTGATAAAATATGGTTAATTTGGTAGTTGTGTTTTCCAACTGTAGCTCGGTGTCTAAATATGATCATCACACCTAAACCTAGAACTAGCATCATGCTGAGTTCGTGCCGATTCATGGCAAAAAACAGTAAAAAAAACTAAAAGCTACAATAAGTATACACAGTTACAGTAGTACTTTGTAGTTTACATTTATTTATATATATTTTGTACTGTGTTGTATTGTTTTACTGCTAAAAATAACAATCGTTGAATCGACAGCGAGTAGGACGTTAATTTGTTTATTTGGGAACATGAGTGTGGAGGTTCGCACCTGCGGCACCGGGTCCCAGCCGGTCTGCGAGAGCAGGCCGTGTCCCGCGAAGGCGACCAGGTCGGCGGTGGCGCTCAGCGGCTTGGTGAGCGCGCCGAGCAGGCCGCGCCGCAGCGCCGTGGCGCCGCTCGCGGACTCGCCCACCGCCACGCCCACCAGCGGGTGGTGCGCCAGCCCGCCCACCGCGCCTGACACCACATCACTGCTCACCACTTACGTAATAATATGTCAAGTTCTAGTACTAAAATGACATATTATGACATGACATATCGATCCAAAACCGCGGATAACGGATCGGATCGATTATTATTAATTTCGGGCATTAATTGCTAAGCAAGCCTGCAAACTTGTCTTTTGGCACAAGTAACTTATATATACATATATAAAACCCTGAGCGTAGCTAAGGTTTCAAAGGTACGAAACGCAGAATAACTTTGCTGCCGAGTAAAACACAACTTTTCTTCTCACTACAGAAATAAAAATTTTTTTGAGCGAATTTTTTTTTGTTGTAAAAGTCAGTTTAATGCACTGGCGTGAAAGAACTATTATTACATTTTTTAGAGGACTAACAGTATAGAAAACTTGAATAAAGAGGTTCGAATTTCAAAATGCTTTCCTCGCTACCGGATAAAACGCCCTTTTACACTCACATTTCGCATGATAAACCAAATCTTTCCGAGCTTAAGAAATGAACAACATATTGAGTGAGTGTGAGGCGACAGTTGGCAAGTTCTGTTGCGTCAGTAGTTACCGAGCACGTTGACGGCGAGGTTGGCTAGCCCGGCGGCGAGGCCGGCGGCGAGCGAGCGCGGCGCGCGGCGGCGCGCGGCGGCGGCGCGGCGCGCGTGCTCCTCGTCGCCGGCCAGCAGGTCCAGGTTGCGCGCCAGCGAGCCGGCGCACGCGCTCAGCGAGCGCAGCAGCGCCGCCGCCGCCGCCGCCGCCACGCCGCGCACGCCGCCCGACGCGCCGCCCACGCGCGCCGCCACCGCGCCCGGCGCGCCCAGCAGCTCCAGCCCGCCCACCACCCATCCTGCGGACGAGGCATACTTGTTTACTGTGAGGACTTTAAAATGCATTCAAAAATAACAATACCATACAAGCGCCATTAGAATCTACTGAACTAAATATTTTTTGTTAAAAATAACAGAAAAATCTAAATTGAAAACTATTTTGCGGGGTAACCCGTACATCGTTCTCACGTAACTACACATTTAAGCAATGAAAATAATTAATTAATTAAAATTCCTACATTGAATCTATCACTTATATATGTGAAGCACCCCGCTCAAGTGTACATACGTGGTCCTTCGAGCCGGATCAACCCGTACAAGTAAACCCTACTACATCGCCACCTTTACATACACGTACAAGATACAGTTCAAATAGATAGTACGAAGAAGTAGTCACCAGCGCCGAGTATCGCGGCGGAGAGGTAGTGCACGGTGAGCTCGTGCGTCAGCCGCTCCGCCGACGTCATCGTGTCGCGCAGCTTGAACGCGCTCAGCCGCAGCGGGCTCTGGTCCAGCGCGATGTACATGCGCACCTGCACACAATCAACACATTAGCATTAAAAAAAAAATTGTGTGCCACCCACGGCATTTGCCACGACCCCAGCTGTCACAGCTTTACCGAGCTAGAAAAAACAAGCATTACAGATTGTATAAACGACATAAAACATATATAGAGCTTGCTTGCTCCTTGTGTCGGTAACTCTATCTATTGTATTATTAGTACTAGTGTACTGACCGCCGTGTGCAGCGTGAGCGTCAGGTCGAGCGGGTGCAGCACGAGCGAGCGCAGCCGCAGCGGCGCCCGCAGCGCCAGCTCGTCCGCCAGCAGGGGGGCGGGCGCGCGCGCGCGGGCCCCCGCCGCCGCGCCCGCCAGCGCCGCCAGCGCCGCCACGTACGCGTCCTCCACGTACAGCGCCAGCGGGCCCAGGCGCGCCTCCACCTCCGTCAGCTCTGCAACGGAACAAATCCTCAAGGACCTGGCTCCTGACCTCTTCTCACACAAACTTTAGCAGCACACAATACGCTTCAGCGACTAGTTTGCGATAGTCGTCAAGTTAGTATCTAAATGCACGGTATCAACTTGTGCAATATGTTAAGAACAACGTATAATTTCTGCAATAAAACAGTCTGCAACGACCCACCAATCCACAAAGTTTTCGTCTTACCTAATCTTCTATCAATTTCCGCCCGGCTCGAGGGACCATGTTTTATCTAATCTGATAGCAGAGGGAGAGAAATAATAACTACACGTTTGTGGACCAGTGGATCGTTGGTGGAGCGCGGGCACCACCGACCTGTGTAGGTGCGGTCCCACAGCGCCCACGAGTCGTGCGTGAGGCGCAGCAGTGCGTGCGCGCCGCTCGCGTGCGCGCCGAACGCTCGCCGCTCGCCGAACATGTTCCAGAGCGGCGCGAGCGCGTCCGCGGGCGGCGGCGTGCCGCGCGTCGTCGCCACCACCGCGAAGTCGTACTGTCCGGACTCGTACTGCAGGTTGTCCACCTGGACGTCCGCTATCGACACTGTCGTTTTTATCCTCTGTCCCACAAAAAATGTTTATGTCAGTGTTGCTTTGCCAATGTGTTGACGGAAGTGAGATGCACCACCACTCGCCCACCACACGCGAACGCGTTCTTCTGGTGCATACAGTAATTTCAACTTAGGCATACAAATAATGAACAAACGTGAACGGTGAATTCTTACGGTTAACTAATATGCAATAAGTAGATAGTGGTCGTAAAAAACAATGTATCACAGGGGCATTAATTAGATGGACACTCCATACCACGTGCCGCACTGGATTCAATCTACAAGAACCTCTGATGTCAACCGTGCAGAACAGTACCGCTATCTCCGGTATTGGCTCGCTACAGAGCACGTACCCTGGCGTCCGACCGCACGAGCACGACGGTGCGGTCCAGGTGCAGCGCGACCAGCGGGCTCGCGTCCTCCGCCGCCGCCACCTCCACCACCACCGCGGCCGCCACCAGCCGCACCCGGTCGCACGCCGACCAACTGGCTGTCTCGTCCCACTCTATGTCGTCATATATAATAACATGGTAACATAGTTTACGTTTTAAAGTGATCACAATGTATCCTATTGAATTTTTTTTTTTGATTTGATTTTATTTGATTAAATAAACTAATAGAAAACGTTTGTGACTTTTGTTTACACGAAGAAATGTATACCATCAGCCAACAAGGTTGTCACTTCTGATATTAGACTATGGAACATAATCTACTACGCTGGCCCAGTACGGATTGACAGTTGTTACCCTAAAATGCAGTGGTTCTTGGATATTATGTCGGTTGCTTCACGATGTATAAAATATCATATATTACATATGTGTCCGGATGCGTACCATTATTGGAGACGTTGTGGAACACGCTGCCGGCGCCGAACGAGTCCTCGCTGTCCGAGTGCACGTCCGCCCTGGACGCCTGCTCGCCCCCTGCCAGCACAAGTGCACAACGTGTTAACCACAAGTACACTTACATACTATACATGTCACCATCAGCATGCAACAATCCGGAAAACCCTGGGTTGCAGAGAAACGGCTAAACCTTCAGTCTTATGTACGGAGTTCAAATACTTACTATTTCATCAATACCAGCAAATTTGGAAATTAACAAGTCAAATACTATGAGAGCGACAGCACGTGGCAAGCGCTGCATACAAGTACAGTGTAGTTTGGTGGTACTGACCAGGGCTTCCTCCGCCTGCGTCCGCGTATATCTGGAGAGTGGACGGATATATGCTTGCCCCCTCGGTTTTGGTACTGATTTGCGAGTGACTCTGTGTGATCGGAGGGACGCCCTGGGTCCCCTGGGCTACTCCGCTGGCAGGCAGGGCCCCCGGCTCCGGGGCGGCCGAAACCCGCGACATCAGCGACCCTTCAGCGGGCTGCGGCTGCGTGCGTTGCTCCAAAACTAAGAAAGTTAGGACGTTGTACTTGGGGGGGATTGACATTACAGAATCATAAATTAAAGCGTTTTCTAAAATACATAGCATTATAAAGTGACGGTTTGGTCTGTCTCTGCTCTAAGGTACACAACATGCATACTAAAACTAAAATATACAAAATGTACTGACGTTTTTCCTCAGCGCTGGTTCTCTCCAGCCGATTGGGCGCAGTTTTCTGAAAACAATGGTTGCAACTACAGGAACTATTCAATATTACATTTAAAAGAAATTATTTTTATAATACATAATTATTTGAAGATGTTAGTAAGTGCGCACTCACATCGCTGGTGACGTATGAGCTCATGACCTCCTCCGAGGGCACGGCTCCGAACAGCCGGTTGCGGATGTCGCTCGCGGAGATGTCGTGCTGCAACGGACATTACTTACATCGATAGATAGACGCCTCATTGTATAGTACAGTACAGTAGTTAAGTGTCTTTACTTAAATACAAAGGGGGCTATCCTCTTTGGGCCGGCTTGTGGCTGGCTCCCATCATCATCATTTAATATTTGATACTCTCAGAGTTTGATACATTTAATACTTTTAACACAAATTATGCGACGTCATAAAAAAAAAAACCGGCCAAGTGACTCGCAGACTCGCGCACGAAGGGTTTAAATATTATAAATATCTATTTTTTAGTATTTGTTGTCATAGGGGCAACAAAAATAAATCATCTGTGAATATTTCAACTGTCTGTATCGTTTGAGCCTGGTGACAGACGTGCGGAGGGCGATGTCTAAGTGATCTAAAAAAGGATGTCTCACTTGGTCGACGTCGCGCAGCTCGAGATGCGTGGAGTGCGGGTGCGTGCGCACGCGCAGCTTGACGGTGCCGCCGCCGCGCAGCTGCAGCAGCTGCTCGCCGTCCGCGCACGGCGCCGCCGCCGACCACGCCGGCTGCTGCCCCTCTGCATACACAAGCACTCTACAGGCGCTCTCCACTCGGACCCCTCCGAGCTAGCGGTCTCAACTACAAACTATTTAATACATCAACATCTTGGAACCATATTTTACATCACCCATCGCGTGTACCACTTGTAAAGTTAAACTCTTCCTAATATAAAAGTGAACTCGCACCTGTTTTTGTGGCGGCAATTGAATTGTTAACATGAACAATTGATTTTCATTTCCAAAATGTATAAAACCGTGTCAACATCCCTAGTGCCTGAAGGAAGCTAACAAGTGTGAGACGTTACCGTTGTGTTTGGCGAAGGTGAGGAAGGGCACGGCAGGGGGGTGCACGGCGTGCGGCGGGGGCGGGTACCGCAGGCAGTGGCTCGGCGACGAGTAGTGCGCGCCCTCCCCCGCCCCCACCACGCAACACCAGCGCGCGCCGGCGCATTCCGCGCGCGCCTGCGCACCACACGTCCGGTCAAACGAACAGCACACTCATTACAAAATATTAAAACGCCCGACATCGACAGCGGCATCCTCATGAGTGTTTTTGAATAAATAAATAAATAAATCTTGGACCGATTTTCCTCAAACAGACCACAGAATCTACTTCTACTTAGCGGAGATAGTGATAGATCGACCTAGCGAAAATTAGATACACTTCTATGTATTGGAGTTGAATGCGTACAAAGCGTCTTGAACGTACCGTAGTTGGCGGTGATGTGGCAGATTTGGAGGTGGTCGGCTCCTCCTCGGAGCTGACGGGCTCCGCGATGGCGAGCGCGGTGCGCGTGCGGTTGTGCACGAACAGCTGCGGGCACGGGTCCGGGGCCACCGTCACCACCCACCGCCCCTCGTGCTTCACTTGCGTCACCACCACGGGGATCTGCGCACAGATATTTGTTCCGGAGGTCATCAACTAGCAGCCGTCAGGTCAATTCAGATGCACTAGGTTCGCGTGTTTCATGACGTATATGGACTTACAACCCTGCGAAGCCACAAACAACGCTTTCCCTTACGATTCTCATCCCAACGTTGGCTGCATCGAGCCCAGTATCCAAGCATCGGTTCACGCGCGTTATGATTGGTCATCGAGTGATGACCAATCATGCGGCGTAGGCGTTGGCGCCAAACGTACCGAGGAACGTACAAGCGCGCGCACATGTGGACAGTCACAGTCCGACGTTGACCCTACCCAGTGTGCCCCGCAACGTCTCTCGGTCCGCAACCGAAGGGCACCGGCCTATTTTAATTTGTAATCTTTCTATCTTGTACCTGACTTTTGTGAAATTATAAAAATGAATATACCTGTGCCTGTGTTAGTTTTAAACTCAGTGTTTTCAATTACTGCACCCATCACGGTTAGAAGGTCCGAAACCCATGCCCGTCGGCCACATTGGCGCCCAACGTGGCGTCTTCGACGACAAGTGAGTGCATTTTTTTTTTAACTATTACCTACTGAAGCGAAAATGAGAAAGAGAGGACAATCACATGGCAATGTCCGATTGGCCGCGGGTCATAAGCGGCACTCACCGAGGTGCCGGCGCGGTCGTGCAGCGCGAGCGCGCGGCGCGCGGGCGGCGCGGCCAGGCGCACGGGCGGCGCGCGCGCCGGCCCGCCCTGCAGCGCCGCGCACACGAACAGGCGCAGCTCGCGCGCCGCGCCGCCGCGCCACACGCGCCCCGCCACCTGGAACCGGCTCAGCGGCACGCCCTGCACGCTGCCGCACAAGCATTACAATAACGTATCTGTACGTCTCTCTACTCACTATGCAAAAGCACGATACCTACTCATTTATATAACATGCGTTTTACCATAGCGCGGCGAAAGTATACATCGATACACATTTTAAGCAGTAAACTTATAATTCAGTCCGCCATTTCTACCCTACATAAAATAGTTGGTCCTTCGAGGCGGATGTACCGGCTAACAAACACACAGAGAGCTATGCGATTTTAATTTAGACAAACTTTACCTACACAACATATAATACATAACGATAGTGCAAAGTCGTAGGTACCTCCCCTCAGCAACGGGTTCAACGACTTTGAACGCGGTGGGCTTCAGTACCACATCCTGCTCATCCTCGTCCGGGACCGCTATTGCAGAAACCTGCACAAGAGGGATAGTGGGACTCTACAACATCACACGACAGACCATGTAATTTAAAACAAAATGTAACCGGCAGTACCTACCGCACAAAATGAAAGCAGTGCGCGTGTGGCCAGAACACAATGGTATTTAAACTTGACAAGCACCCTCTAAAGCCAGAATTGTCTTCGAAGTCGTAAGTCACGGAACTGCAGGGTTTCGCGAATGGAGCATTATACTTAGACTAAGCTGAAGTAGTACTAGACAAAACGGACCGCCACGTCGGTGTAGCGGGGCGCGGCACACTCACCAGTAAATTAGTGCTCAGCCGGTTGATCAGCATGTAAGTGGAGGTCAAGCCCAGAATGTTGATCTCCTCCTTTATCTCGTAGTACATTGTCAGTAGTACTACCTGAAATTACATCGTAGGTATGTTAATTGATGTCCTTCGCGTCCGTATGGGTAAATATCATCTAAACTAAAGCTGCGCGCCTCTTCACTACTTAATGTGTTTTTTTTATGTGAGAGCATCTATAATGGTTGAATAATCGGACGGTCAGGTCGGTGTGTCATCTTCTCGACCAAAGGTCGCCTGGAAATGATTTATTTTAGCGATGAGTTACACTCATTGTTTCACTTCCTTTAATTTTAATTTTGTGTTGTGAATCCTTTTTTAAGGTCCGACTCAAACGGAAAGATATTATAAGTTAAACATGCGCATCTGTCTGTGGCATCATAGCTCACAAACAAAAATGAAAAGATAATGTTGTTTTTTATTTGTTTAACGTGTCTTGATCGACAGTTTTCTTAGCTGTAACACATGTAGTCATCTGTCTCGGAGAAGAGTGTAGACTAGTTGTATCGATGGTGGAGTACCTTCTGGTTGCACTGCACGACGAGGTCGGCGGGGCGGTCGAGCGCCACGCGGCCCGGCGGCGGCGCGCCGTACCGCCCCAGCTCGGCGGGGGACACGCCCAGCTCGCCCGACACGAACGTCTCGCGCCCCACCTCCACCGATATGAAGAACGGTTTCTGTCACACGGAGACGAGCGCTAAGAACATAGGCGCGTGCGCAACTAGCGGACTATTCGACGTTTTAGTCAAAGCATCCAGAAGATACTATGTCTTCTATAATTTATGCTAAGGCAAATCTTTGCCTTTTGTTTTTTTGTATTTCAGCCAAAACGGTTGAATTGGTTTTCTTATTTCGACACCCAAACAACTTTCTTACTAACAAAATTTACAAAATACAATTAAAGATAGAAATTTAACCAAATACAGGAGGAGTCATTTATATGTATAAATTTCCTCGTATACATAGATAAATAATAATAAATAATCAATAACATTATAAGGTCATACAGATAGGTGAATAAAGAAATTTAAACATTTAACAGTTTGAATTGGCATTTTACTTTAAGTAAACATCCTAGGAACCGGAAGACGTTCTGTAGGTAGGCCCCCCACTAGGTGGACTGACGACATTGTGAGAGCGGCAGGGAGCCGATGGATGCAAATGGCTAATAGCCGTTCATGGTGGCGTTCAAAGGGGGAGGCCTATGTTCAACAGTGGACTTCTTCCGGCTGATGCTGATGATGATGATGATGAAACATCCTAGTCAAAAAATTAACTATTTTTTTTAATATTTTGCAAATCAATCTACAAGTTGAAATTTAATGTTAATTTAATGTTTATGCAACCAAAACAGTATCGTATTTATTATAGATATTGTATTGTATGTACCGTGAGCACGGCGGAGGGCGGCGAGATGGCCGTGCCCGGCTCCAGCTTGCAGAGCGGCGCGGCGTCGTGCGCGCGCAGCGTCAGCGGCAGCGGCGCCGCGTTGCACAGCAGCACCACCGGCCGCAGCGTCACCTGCAGCGCGCACCCGCCGCCCGCGCGCACCGCGCCGTACCGCACCTGCACGCACCGCCCGACCCATGCAAGCGCATTCGACGCAACACCCGACGCAAAAACAGTTTGACGTCGGTGTATGTCTGTCTGTGTGGACCGATTTCGACGCGGTTTTTTTATTCATTTGAAAGCCAGTTGTCGTGCGGTGGTTCTTAGCTATGTTTGGTTAGTATCGGTCCAGCAGTGTAAGAGTATAAGCTCTTTTCCAAAATAATGTAAGGCATTTTTTTAGCTATATTTGATAAAAATCGGTCCAAGATGTTTTGGGGATTTTTAATTTTATGGTTTTTAGTAAAGATGGTAGTGACGTCGGCTTGCGATCCGATTCGATACAATGAGCTTGAGCTTTCGGTGAAGGAAAACATCGTGATGAAACCCAGCACTCAGCAGTCTAGGTACCGCCTCATGTCAAGAATTTGTCCCCAAGCACCTATCGGTGTGTTCCAGCAGCCCCACTTGAGCCAGTTCCCAATGTAGCGTGGCACCACCTTCGACCACATCGTCACTCGACTTCTGGAATAACTCAACGCTGTAATTGAAACTCGTAAACTGACCGTGACGTCGCAGCGCGGCTGCAGCAGCGCCGGCCGCCACTCGCCCGCCCAGTGCGGCGCCACCGTCGAGTACGGCCACGAGGACGACGCGCCGCGCCCCGCCCGCTCCAGCCTGCACGAGCTTATACTCGATTTGGTGGTTTGGACCTCCCCGTTAGTGAGCAAAAACTACGTCTAATGGTCTAGGAAGTTCATTGTATAAAATAAGTTTTTTTTTCGTCATTTTACATTTTTTTCAGCAAAATTATTGGCGTAGAGAGAGGGAATAAATATGGGCCAAAGTACTAATGTCCGAGGTCAGTCAAGAAAAGCCTAGGTTCACTAGATCTAACTTTGCTTTTCTTTTGCTGATACTTCCATATCCAAATGACGATGCAGAAACAATTTAGTACCATGAATGTCGTGAAAAACAACTGGCGAAATAGGATAAACTTACTAAAATTTGCATAACAATGTAGTGGCCACATGCGCAACGCGCACATTTTAAATTTAATTATTTTTTCATTTCTGGTGGGAATATTAAAGAATTTAGAAAATCGATAAAAAAATTATTGGTTTTTGGTGGTTTCACCGGTCAGATCTGATGGCTGGTTCCATGTAAATAGTTGCGGGCACGTACCAGTGCAGCGTGTCGGCGAGCACCTCCTCGACGCAGCCGACGCCGCAGCGCTTGTCGAACACGGACGTGTCCGTCACGCCGTAGTGCAGCGGCACCGCCTCCTTCGTCACAGGGCACTCGATGTTCCTGCGGGGGGAGTGGGAGGGATGTCTTACAAGTCAATTTTACACCTATCCTGGTGACAATGCAATCATTTGGTACTTATCATCGACTTCATCTGATGATAAAAAAAAAAAAATAAAAAAATGATGGAACCAGGAGGTGGATAGTGGAACTGTTCAGTGGCTACTAGGAAACTATTCGAGTTTGAGTTCTTAAGTCTAACAAAAAAACTATAAGATACACTTTTATTATTTCGTCGAAGCAAGCATCGCTGGTTGGTGTGTCGGTGCTCACCTGTACTGGAAGGAGAGGTAGTGCCTCGCGGCGGTGGTCCCCGGCACCAGCAGGTGCGTGCAGGCGCCGCGGCCCGGCGCCGCCTGCACCTGCGGCGCCTCCCCGCCCTCCGTCACTATCAGCACCTGCGCACGAGACGACACTGAACCAACACTCCGGGAACACTACCCAGATAACTTGTGTACTGTCACATTAGTGAGGTCCGCAACAGGACGGCGCCACTAACGTCCGTGTCCAGCGACAGGTGCGAGTAGAGCAGGTACAGCGGCCACACGGAGGCGAGCAGGCGCCCGTCGCGGCGCGCGCGCACCACGCGGCACCACACCGACACGTACGGCAGCTCGCCCGCGCTCGGCACTGCAACGTGCACCCAGTGCATACTCAGAACACAAGGCATGGAAACGCGTTTCACATACATATGTACTACAAAAAGATGACCAGTAAAAATTTCAGTCATTGGAGAGCCTGTTGGTCGGAACTGTCCAGACACATATGTGAAAAAATTATAAAGTTAATGAGTCTTCCGAAGTACGGAGCTCCAAAGGAAGTAGCGGTGCTATATCTATGCAAATACCGGTGTTGTTACAGTTACCTTTGACCAGCCACGGGACGTTCTCCTTGGGACACTCTTTCAGAGGTATGTCGCCGGACCATCCGGTTTCTTTACCGGAGAATTTAATTCTGCACAAAAGAAAATACTGTTAGAAGTTACCAACCATGGTATTGTTTTAAATCAAATGTGCGCCACGTACTTGAGCGTGAGGTCGCAGTCGGCGCCGCACACGACGCTGCGGCCGACGCTCTCGGCGCACAGCTCGCCGGAGAACACGGTGCGCGTGCGCGCAGTCTCCGGCGACCGCTCGCACACCTGCGCGCACACCAGCCGCTCAAACGGATGTCACACGAGCTATGCTCACCCAGTAAACTGTGACAGCACCTTGTAGAGCAGCGTGAACCGCAGCATGTTGGCGAGGCAGAGCCGGCCGGCGAGCACGAGCCGGCGGCGCGCGCCCTGCGCCTCCACCGCCGCGTGCAGGAAGGCGCCGCCCGCCGCCGCCGGCTCCGGCAGCCGCACGCGCGCCTGCTGCCCGCTGAACGGGACGCCCGCCGACCAGCGCCACTCCGCGTCCGGGCCCGCCAGCGCGAACCGCAGCCGCCGCGCGCCGCTCGGGCTGCACCACCTGCGCACGCGCCCCGTCAGCGCCCGGCGCCGCCCGCGCGCCAGCGGGGGCGGCGCCGTACCTGTAGGCGAGCTGGACGCCGGAGCCGAGCGGCACCACCTCCTCGGTGCCCTCCTGCCCGACGCGCAGCGCGGCCGCGCACGTGTTGTGGATCCACAGCGACACGCGCCCCTCCAGCGCCTCGACGGTGGCCTCGTCCGCCGCTGCCGCCGGCTGCTCCTCGCACTCCTGCCTCCCGGTCTGTTTGCAATGCGTGCACTACATTACCACACGCACAATTGATGTCGTACACAATAATGTACCCAGTGTATGCAGTAGTGTGCATGCGTGAAACCTAAATAGCATACCAGGCGGTGTATCTCTGTGCGCCAGTCGGCGGCGAGCGCGTGCAGCGTGCGCAGGCGCGGCACGTCGAGCGCGAGGCGCAGGCGCGCCAGGGCGGCGCGCAGGCGCGCCGGCGCGGCCGCCGCCAGCGACAGGGCGGCGCGCGCCTCGAAGGGGTCCACCAGCGGCCCCAGCGTGCCGGCCGCGCACTCCAGCACGTCGCTCCTGCGGGAGGGGGCGGCGTGAGCGCGGCGGCGGGCGGCGCCGGCGCCCGGCCCGCTGCACTCACTCGAGGGCCGCCTGCAGCAGCAGCAGCGCGCCGGCGGGCGAGCCGAGGTGCGCGTGCAGCGTCGCGTCGCGCATGCGCAGCGACAGCACGCGGTGCGACCGACACAGCGGCTTCGACACGTAGTACCCCTCCAGCGACGTCGACTGGCTGCAACAACAACGAGCGCCGTCACTAACGGTCCAACACATCGCGACCTACTCATGGGACATTTGTTTTCCGAAATCGATTTTGTACTGACATGCAGCCATCGTGTTGCTCGCGATGAAAATCTCAACGAAGATGTACTCCGTGGACAGAAATGTCTGATGGACAAAAATTTGACAGCGCTCACACCGCTCTATCTCGGAGTCCTGGCCGACTTATCATGAATGTTATTTTCTTTGGACAAAAAAAAACTAACTAATGAAATTAAGACAACAACAATGATAGGAAGAAATGAAGCTGTCACTTATAAGTGTTATGTGGTGTTGTGTAGTGGAGCAGCGGGTACCTGCGGTGCGGCGGCGGCGAGTTGTGCAGGTGCAGGTGCGCGGCGGCGAGGCGCGCCACGAGGCGCACGCGCGGCGCCACGCGCGGCGCGAAGCACGAGTCCACGCGCACCGCGCCCCACAGCTGCTCCGGCGTCACGCCGCCCGCGCCGCGCCAAGGGGCCTCCGCCGCCCCCTCCCACGCCTGCTGCCACACAACGTACACATTATACTCGGTTGAATCCGCTCCGTCGGAATTGCAAACACAAAATGTAAAATCTTTTTGTAAACGCCTCGGTGCCCCTTTGCTTCACCACACGACAGACATTTAGTGTTTCCAACGCATGCCTGTAATTAAAATCCTCTCCTCAACACCAGATTGGAAAAACACTAGAATAAAATATTTATCGATAGGCCGGCTCACCAGCGGGTCGGCGCGCGGCGCGAACTTTTCCACTCTGAACTCGTACCGGGGGGGCGGGTCCTCGCGGCCGGACACGCGCACGCGCCACATCTGCGCGAACACCGCGTCTGCAAGTACAAGCATGGTACAGCCGCGGGCTCCGCGCGGCGGGACCCCCGGCAGCGCGGCTGGTACCTGGCGGCGGCACGTACAGCTGCAGGTCGCGCGGCTCGCCCAGCGGCACGAGGAAGCGCGTGTGCGCCTCCCACGCGCCCAGCTGTGGGCTGTACAGCTCCAGCACGCACGGCGTCTCGCACTCCTGCGCACAGAGCGGCGCGTCAAATGAACAAACTACTAAACAGGGCTAGCATAAGTTACGATACCACTGCTCGCATTTATGTAGGCATTTTTGAAGCATTACTCTAAATCAAGAGATTGTCGTTCAAGGGGATATCAATTCGAGAATTCGTCATTGACAACTGTAAGGGTTTGTTGTTATTGGGCTTTCACTATTTATGCCCATTATTATTGTGTTCATTTAATATATGATTTGTGTTAATTCTGTTTCAAAGCCAAATAGATAAATAAGACAAGGCAGATAGAGGCAGGAAGGGGGGGGGGACACTCACCGCCCCCGGCAGCGGGTAGACGACGAGGCGCGTGACGGCGCGCGGGTGCGGGTAGCGCCACGACACCGACTGGTTGTGCAGCGTCACCTGGTACGCCATCGGCAGCTGCCCGCCGCTCACTATCTTGAACGCTCCGCTCCTACCAACACTCATTATGTTTACCTACCACAGCAGAATAATTCATAATTGTACAGAATATTATTCAGAAAATGCCTAAAAACTTTAGGATATTATATACTCGTACTATCGTAAAATCATAATCAGTGCGAACTAATTAATGTGTACCCTACCTACAGGCATTTCTGTTGTGCGATATTCCCTAAGCTGTCCCGTTTACTTTACATTTTATATACATACATATATTAAGAAATTGTTTGATGAATTATTTTAATTGTTAATAAATAAATGATTGATATTCGTAAATCCTATTTATATACCGAGAACCGCATTATTAATATCTGAGAGCCGTGTACCTGAGGTCATCCTTGTAGAAGTGCTCGTCGCCGGGGTCCGAGGCGCGCTGCCCGGCGCCCGCCGCGGGCCCGCGCCGCGTCTCTCCCTCGGAGCTGTCCGACTCGCTCGCCGATGCACTCTGGGAACAGCACACTGCTAGGGACACACTTCTCATATACCTAACAAACTGTATATTTTTTATATGTGTATTGCGACTGAAAATATCATATACTTATTCTGTAGTTCTCAAACCACAAAAATTGTAACATATCCACGAGTCGGACTTGTAAATGTTTGCGTCTTCTTCCAAGCTCCCAAGGGCAAAGTTACATTAAGTTTGTGTAATTTGTCCGCGGAACGAGTCCCGTCCGCACCCGGCTCACGTACCTCCTGCGGGTGCAGCAGGTCCCGCAGCGCGCGCGCCACCCGCGCGGCGGCGGCGAGGTCCGCGGGGCGCACGTCCAGCGTCAGCGCGTCCAGCTCCAGCAGCACGCGCACCAGCGGCGCGCGCGCGCCGGGGCCCATCTCCGCGCGCCGCCACGCCTCCCAGCTCGCGACCACCTCCACGCTGCAACACGAGGCGACCTGTAGCACCCGCCGCCCGTCTCCCCCCGCTTGGTCGCCAAGCACCCGTCGGCCCCTCGGCGCACTCACCCCAGCACGAGCGGGTGCAGCAGCACGTGCCGGTCGGCGGCGCGCGGGCCGGCGGCGAGCGCGGCGGCGGCCAGCAGCGCGCGCGCCACCAGCCGCTCGGGGCGCGCGCCGGCCGCCAGCTGCACGCTCAGCGAGTCCCAGCCGGCCGCGCCCTCCGCGCCGCACACGCCCACCTGCGTCGTCGCCACCGTCACGCTCTCCACCGCCTGCTGCACTGCACACCACACAAGCGCACCTGCTACTGGTGCTCACATACTTATCGCTCGCAGCGACAAGATACGAAACCCGCCCCGCCCCGCCCCGCCACAACGATACTAACGTTACGCAAGGACTTTGAAAAAAACTAGTGGGTACTACTCTATTAATTAACCTAAATTACTAAGTATTAAATCGGTTCGAAAGCCTCATAAATGAATAAGTAAACATGCGGGGACACAAAATGTGAGAGGAGATGAAACAAGCACTTTCGGAAAGTTATCTGTACAAAACAAAACAAAATTAAATAAAGCCAATTAATGACTTACTTTCATTATAAATGTTTCTTGTTTAAGAAATTCAGTGTAGATAGTATACAAAAATAATGTTTAGATTATGTTCACAAAATGTAGAAATGGTATTATAAAATTTGACTTACCACGGGGGTGCACTGATCTAAAACTCACGTGATTTTACTCATTTCCTTTGTGCGACAAGGGTAGCAAAACTTTTAGACTTGTCAAACTGTAGGGTGCATTTTATAATTGCAACGTGGCTAGATGCAAAACAGAATGCGACGTATAATATACAACTAGAGAGGATGAGTTATGGGGTTAAAACCATGTATGCAATTAAAGGATAAAAAAATCTTGTAGAATATACGAGTGAAAGCGTAACGTATTATTTGCAGAACAATTTAGATAAATACCTTCGAAGAAAAATCCTTTCAATTGTAATAATTGAACGAGAGAGAGAAAAAACAAATTCACACGTTATTTTTGCTGATTGAAGGATGAACAATAATATATTTCCTAATATGTTTATTTTGGTAGAATATAGACTTACGCAGTATGCGCCTGAGCCTATAGAGCGGCGGCGTATCGTCCTCCGCTGGGTCAGCCGCGCCTGGCGCTGACGGGAACATGCGCTTCTTCATCTGCAAGGTTAAAGTTTCAATTCAACATTGGTAATCACTAACATACCATATTCAAAGTTTATCGTCAGCATCAGCCGTATTACTTTCCTACTGCTGGGACACAAGTTTCCTCTCAAGGAGAGGCCATAATCCACCCCACTATTTTAGTTCACCATAACGGTTTTGATCAACTAATTTTCCCAAGTCTTAAAAAATGTGTGTAAAGTGGCATCTTGTAAAAGTTGTAAGCTGGACGATAAGTGTTAATAAAATAAAGTGTAGTATACCAGCGCGGCGATGCCCCTGACGCGGCGCAGCGAGTCGGCGCTCACCTCCAGCAGCAGCGGCCGCTCCACGTGGAGCCGCGCCGAGCCGCGCGCGCCGCCGCCCGCTGCGGACACGACGCACGCTACCACCACTCAACTGGTATACCTACCTCTCTACCTAATACTCACATTATATGACAACACTTGAAAATTACGGAACCACCAAACAAAATACACTTTTTTTTTCTACTTCTTGCAGGGTAGCGTTTGTTTCAAGTACCGATGTGGCGAAAAGTGTCATCACGCTACACTCGAACTGGACTCTGAGAAGCTTGGCAACAGATTATCTTGAGGATGGTAACCAGAAAACGCCTTACCAGTAAGCTATGGTTTCATCACGTTCTTATCCTGGGGCCATTCAAGTATTACGTAAGCAGATTTTTTACAATTATTTATCCCCTCCTCCTTCCCCTTGTCAGCAAAAGTAAGCAAACTTCTTCCAACCCCCTCCCCCCTGTATTTTATTAATTCGTGAGCAGCAGTTGGCAAATAGGCTTAAAATGGAGGAATTTAACGATTTGTGGGTTGGCATTTGTGTAAAAAAGTAAATAACAACTGCTAACGTAATCACGATATTGACCCCCATCCACCATGTCATCAAAAATAAGCAATGCAAAAGAGCGCTGACGTAATACTTGAATGGCTCCCTTCACCGAAAACTCAAGTTCATTCAAGTAAGATTCTAACCTACAGGCAGTTGTGAAACGTAATGAATAACATTGTAGGCGCGTGTGTGTGTGTGTGTACCTGGTGAGGGCAGGACCACGTTCATAGTGGCGAGCGCGGGTGGGATGTCGGTGACGGGGTCGGGGACGCCCTTGGCGGTGGACAGCAGCGGCGCGTGCCAGCAGTTCTTGTCGGGCCCCGCGCCCAGGCCTACCCACGCGTTGAACAGGGACACCTGCAACACCGCACCGCCTTCACTTGCTGGTTTCCTCTCATCTCAACAACATCTATTTTCTTCACTCAGTTGATCATCAACAGCCAAAGCGCAATATGAATGTATTTTAAAAGATCATACCTGGATGCTTCTCTGCGTCGGTTTCCGGTAGTAGTACAAGTTTGGCTGGTACAGAGTTATGTGTACAAGTGACAAGTTCCCCTCGGACTTGCTAGCTGGTGGCAAAATATTCTGAAACAATACATAATATAAATATTATTGCAGTCATAATGTTAATGTTTATCGACATCGGTAGATCATTTAGCATTGGTCGTCCAATAAGCAATTTAAACTATATGTTACGTCTTAACTGGACGCAACATTTTCTGGTCCTTCGAGCCGGATATGAACTTATGGATCAAAAATCTACATGCTTACTTTAGGACTTGAATCGAGTTGAAAACTATTTTCGCGTGACCCAGTACCGAGTGAGCGATGGAAGGACCTCAGGCATGATGAGAGCGTTGGAGATGTGGTACATGCGGGGACGTGGTTGATTACCTGCAGTTCCAGCTTGGTCTGGCCGACATCGACGTCGCGCATTTGCTCCGTGAGGCTCTTGACGCTGGGCGTGTGCCCCGACGTGCCCTCGCGCGGACTCTCCGCCTCGCGCGGCGCCTCCGCGGCCGCCGCCTGCGGACCAGCCGGCCCGTCAGTGCACCCTATACAACTAGTCGCGTCTGGTGCTCGACATCCGTGTCTCTAACTCTAACTATACAATCAGTTTTATGTTGAAATTTGGAACGTTTCCAACTGTAAAACAACGAGTTAAAAAGAATAACAAATCGGGATGGTCTGTCGCTACAATACCATTTTTTTTTCTTTGGATTTAATCTTTTCGGGCAACCAGAATATCCATTTGACCGCTTCCGTTGCGGAGTTGTGACTAATTCTTTGGTCGAGCAAAGTGAATTTGGACTCTTTTTCCTCCATCCCCCTTCTCTCAGCCCCATGACGTAGGCGCAAGATGGCGTAAGTGCACTAACAGGCAATATACAGTGGTCTATTTTGAGAACATAATATACAACTTTGTGGACCAACCTTTGTGTCAAGAGATATACTAGAAAATTTGACGATAACAAAAGCTTTTCATCGATTACTCTGACGGGACCTTAGTTAAGCCTTTTTAAAAAATATTTTGACCTTAATAAGTAGATACATAATGTGAATTGTAACAAGGTCTCGATAAATGTTTCAAAAGCGCTTTAAACATGCGTGGTGTGTGGGCACCGACCGGCCCTGCGTCCGGCGGCGCGGGCGGCTGCCACGAGGGCGGCGGGCGCAGCGCGGCCACCTCGCGGGACCCGTCCTCCGCCACGTACAGCGATATCTCGATGACGCCCACGGTCACGTACACCTCCAGGTACTCCGACGCCTCCGACCTGCAGCATACCGATCAAGTTACTGTGCCTCATACATACATTACTTGCGTTGTAATTATCGGATGATGGTTATTACATATTATGTAGTGAACTTGCTCCAATTCAATCAATTAATAGTAAGATTAAAATTGCAAATGTGATCGCGCCCTACAATTAGCGCGTTTCTTGCCTGTTCTTTTACTGGCGTAAGGAGGCTGGAACAGGCGTAGCTAGTCTTAAGTTTGTCGTTTTAAAGTGATCATATTATGCAATAAAGAATTTAGAATTTTGAAATTTTGTAATTTTGTTTTTGATCACAACACACTAAGGAGAAGTTTCCCGACTGTTTATGTACAACGGAAAAGCACAAAGGGATTGGCTGTTCAAGGTCTTAGACGTATTGGCCAAGGCGTCATTTTGTAAACGTCTCCTTTACAAGAAGCAATGTATCGTGAGTGAGTGAATCTGTAATCCGTGAGCACAACCTTCTCAGAGGGACGGATCCGCGCTTAGCCAAGAGTAACAAAGAGAGAGAGAGAGAGAGAGAGAGAGAGAGAGAGAGAGAGTTGTTTGGTTACGTGTGCGCGAGGCCGGCGATGGAGACGGACTTGTTGGCGGGGCGGCGGCGCGCGGAGGAGGCGGGCCCGCTGCCCACACCGGAGTCGCCGCACACGCTGCGCCCCACCTCGCTCGCGCTCTCACCGCCGTCTGCGAAACGGACGTACACCTGCTAGCGACGGGCCATGCACGTGCATCCCTCCCTATCCTTGCGTACTTAATAATTATATAACATAAATAAAAAAAAAACAATTTATTGGCACTATACACCTATACAGTCTTTACAGTAGGTAGGGCAACTATGCCAATAAGATAGCTTCAGTTTTAACGTTCGTTTTTTTTTTTTTCACAACGAAACACTAGCCTCGATTTCGTTAAAACAAAAATAAAGGGAAAATTTTGCATTTTTCGGGAATAAAGTAGCATATGTTAAAACTACAAGGTGCTTAGACGAATTTCATTTACACAAAGATAAATCTTTGACTGTAAAAGTCAATTCCAATTTCTAATCAGCTTTTTGGACTCCGGTGTCGCTTCAAATATGGTATCACCATTGACCACATCGGCACTTAGCATCAGATAAAGAGTCAATATCTCATATTTCACTAACGAATATTAATAATATGATAGTAAATACCTTCAATAAGAGTGGTGTTGCTTGTTGCGTTACAGTCTGCGGTGTCATCGGCCATGAGGAACCTGGCGTACGGGCAAACTGCATGTTTCTCTTCGTCCAACTGGAAGTACTCTTCTTGGCTAAAACCCATAATCAAAGGATTAGAAAATGCACTATCACCAGCTCTAGTAGCAGGATTTGACCCCATAATCTAGTTGCATAAGTTGCAGGATTTGACCTCATAACATTAGCGGCTCACAAGCCGACGTCACGATGTTACTACTGAGCAATCATCACTAAGCTTCGAGATGTAGTACTCGTGAATGAATTCTAATTCCCCTGGCCGCCTTGAAGTTAGCTGCACTCGATGCTAAAATTGTTTTAATAATATCGGTGATTAAAATTTCATCATGATCAAGGTTGTTTTATATAATGGAGTGGCGAACTGTCAGACGGCCCGCTTGATGGCAAGCTGTCACCGTCGCCGATGGACATTTACAACGACTCTTTGGATGCTCTTTTCGTAAGGTTTGGCGAGTGCACGTGGTCGGTACGCACCTCTCGTGGAGCGCCGCGGCCATGGTGCGCAGCACCTGCTGCGCCATCAGCAGCTGCTCGAGGCTGAGCTCGAGCGCGCAGTCGGACAGCAGGTTGAGCTCGAGCGCGGGCCCGCTCGCCAGCGCGCCGCCCGCCTGCAGCGCCGGCGCCACCAGCAAGCTCATGTCCACGCTAAGGGCACGCACAACCACTCACGTTTTCACACATACTACTCGCTCTTACTACATACAACACTGAATAAGGTAACATTTTTTTTACTTCTTGTTGGGTAGCTTTTGACCACAAGGCACCTGACGTTAAGCGAAGAAAGAAAAATAATAAAGGCGCACGTCTCGTTTCTTATTCAAATTCTTACTGTGATGTATACAGCTATATCGTGTATGTAACAAACAATTTTCAAGAATCATGGCACGCAAGAGTAGTGTTCGTGTTAACTAGAAGGAACTCACTTATGAACCACCGGCGTGATGTGCGGCGCGGCCACCCGCTGCGTCCACTTGAGCGCCGGGTTCTCGCGCGCGGTGCCCTTCATCATCTCCGCCTCGCTTGTCTGCGGGGAGCGAGCCAGGCACTTGGAGCGCGACTTCTCAATAAGCGCAGTTTCAAAACTCAATAAAATTAATTAATGGGGTATAATGATTACATAGTCAAGATCATTATGAACCTTGTTGGCCATAACAATACTATTTAGAGAAGAGGAGAACTGCCATGAATCAATAACTATATTATTGTCATGAGTGAATAGAAAAAATCATAGGATTTCTTCATCTTCTACTGTAAAATCTGGGATTATTAAAATACCAATAAATAATCGGATTAATAGATTCAGTAATTTACTATTTGAGATGATCGTTCAATCGTAAGGAGACATGCAATGACGTTTTATACGTTTTTTTTTACCATTTTACAGTAAAAAATTGCACGTTACCTCGTGCTCGACGAGTTGTTCGAACCGCGCGCAGTTGACGGCGACACTTTTGATGACGATTTCGTACTGGTGCCCCTCAAACCCGCCCGCGGTGGCCGCCCACCCGCCCTCGCCGGGGTTGATCATGGTTCTGTGCCCAGAGTACATCCGTGAACAACGCTCAACTACAACGTACCGTACAATGCACCACACAGAGCTCTACTGTACCTGCATATTGGATTCTCCGGGTGCGGGCTCACGGTAAGTTTCTCGATCTGGAAAAGTCAACTGTGTAATAAAGGCGTAGTGCAGCGACCGGTCTACTTGTGTGAGTGACAGACGGTTAGTGATCATAACCACACTTGACTTATAGTTGAATGAAATGCTCACTCTGTACGCCCCTCCTTTATATTACGTGAGTTTTTTCTAAATGCAGTAATTAATGAACGGTCCCTTAGGACCAAACCACATTGGCTATATCCAGCGACTTTGCAAACAGCATCTTGTCAATAGCTCACCACAAACACGAAGGTGTCGTCCGCCGCCGGGTGGTCCCCCTCGACGGTGAGCAGCAGCCGCAGCCCGCCGCCCGTCACGTAGCAGAACGGCCACTGCCAGTTGCTCGCACTGCAACCACACCGGCACCGCGCTCACAACCCGCCTCTCTCACTACGATCTCATCTGATAGCCAACTTAAACAAGAGGCAACAAAACAAAACTAAATTGCTCGTCTCTCTGTGACAGGTGCTGGACTGACCATACATGGTTGACATTCCCCCAATCCGCACACAACAAAAATAAAAAACTTGAAGAGATTTATTGAGTAGGATTACTTTATAACTTCAAACTTGCTACGCTTGTTCCAATGTTCCTCCTAACGCCAGCAAAAGAACAGTTAATTTTTTAAGCGCGAACACATTTGCAATTTTATTCACATTTCTAGTTGATTGAATTGGAGTAACAAACGCTTCGCTTCCACTTTTATAATGCGAACGGCTAAGGAGTGGAACACCTTGCTAGCGTCTTTGTTTCCCGATAAGTAAATTTCGGGAGCCTTCAAGGCGAGAGTTAAAGAAGTTTTCACTTCAAAAAACTTTCACATATTTAATTTTTTTATAAAATTCTATATGTACATTGTGTAAAAGCACTAACTTGGGCGCCTTTTCCTCGGCGAGCGGGCACACGAAGCGCGGCGCCATCTCCAGCGCCAGCACGATCACGCGCTCCAGCACCTTCGGCTGCAGCACCGCCTCGAGCGGCGCCAGCGTCGCGAATATCTCCCACATGCTGTCAGAGCTCTGGCGAAGCAATGCACTTAGCTGTCAGGTGTTTCTATTATACTGATTATATCTCTCTCTCTCTCACTCTCTCTAATATGCAACAATCACGAAAAAAAACTAAAAAATAGTTTAAATTAATGTTTTTAATGATAAAATTAACAATTAAAATAATAAAGCCCCAATGTGATAAATTTCTAACACTTTCTCAAAAGTTAACTTACATTTTTGTGTTCAAGCAGCTTGGGATGCAGTTCTTCTTTCCAACTGTCCGGCAAGTTTGATATTCTAAAACCAAAATGAGGCACATTAGCATTATATACCTACAAAATAAATAAATAATGCAATTTTTAGGATGGGAACAAAACCGAAACATTTTCTTATTTTTTTATCTGAAGGATATAGTAACGAATTGACACTTGGGTGCGCCACGCAACACTGAATCCGGCGCTACTTTCAACCACATCGTCACTTAATATCAGGTGACTGGTGGTCAAACGCTAATCTGTAGAGAAAAAAAAACGCAGCCCTTGTAATACATAGAACAAAAAAAAATTAAGTTGATTTTGTTTAGGAAATACCAATGTGACGCGAATTGTACTTTAATCGCCATAGAGATAGAGATTAGGTCCCGGTGCGTGTGTGTGTGTACTGACTGCGCTTGCGTGACGGTGACGGCCAGGAAGTGGTTGTCCGCCGTGACGTCGGCGGGCTCCCGCGCCTCCAGCACGCGCCCGCCCAGCGCGCCCGCCGCCCACTCCTCGCTCTCGCTCCTGCCGGGAGCACAGACACACGCGTCCACATTGTAATACGTTTAACTTTACAAATAATTGAAATACAAAAAAATTATTTGTAGATATTCAAATAATGTAGTTAAAAGTGACTCTTCTAGTTGCTCCAAAAACTTGTAAAGTTTAAGTGAAGTACTTTAAACACAAAGAGGACTATCCTCTTTGGTCCGGCTTGTAGCTGGATCACATCATCATCTTTTGAATATTTGATACTCAAAAGATGATGATGTGATCCAGCTACAAGCCGGATAACTTGACTTGACACTGATACCAATCGAGTGTAGCCAAGAAAATACATACAAAATCTTATTGAAGATTCCTTTAAAACTTACTTGGCGTAGTGCCTGACGGAGGCGGAGGCGACCTTCAGCTTGAACTGGTTGTAGTGCGCCTGCAGGTCCACCGAGGAGATGATGTCGTCCACCTCCAGCGTGAGCTTCACCTGCTGCGAGGCCGCCACCACGGTCACGCGGCTCACCACCCATTGGAACCAGAAGAACGTCTTGAACTCCACCACCGGCACTGGAAATTACAACAGTACAAAGTCTACGACCAGTTTTATTTTATGTACGAATGGGCCTGCTGGTAAGTGACGATGATCCAGATTGCACCTTTCATAAGGAAATAAAGCAGCAGGGAGCAAATTCCAGTCGCTAGTTCCCTACCTCTGTCTGGATCACTGACCTTGGAGGCATAGAAAAAGGGAACTTTCTTATTTAGCAATTTTAGCAAAACATGTTTATAATAACTACTATCATTTATCTACAAATTCTGAGAAGCAAAAATGCGAAAGCGTAATGTGCCGATGAGGCGATGGCAGTGACAACCACTGGGCGTTGAAGGCTGTGCGAGGCTTGAGCCGTGTTGTATTACATTTCTTATCATTCGATGTCCGAGCCGGCTGGAAGCGCGTGGTTGTCATTTTGTACTAGTGCCGAAGGAAGCGATATTACGTCATAATATCTTACAGGCTCGCGCGGACTGCGCCTCGTAAATAGAGATGAGCTCGGATCTGTTCTCACTCAGCGACTCCTCGGACGGGCTCTGCAACTCCTCCATCGCTGACGTTGACCTGCAGCGGTTCATTATTCATTTACTCACACGAGCGGACAATCACTAAACGTTACGGTGTTTTTTGTTGTTGCTGCAACTGTTTTCCGATAGGTTCGGCACCAAACATTTGATTTACTAATAAAAACAGCACACACACCAATAAAAACAAGAAAATATTTATACTATAGTTACAATAAGGTAGGTCAAGACCTACCAAGTTAAGTTGTCTTAACAAGTTAAGACTTGTGTGTAGGTCACGAGTACGAATCATGCAATGAGTTTAAGTATTCGAGAAGAACCGGGAACAATGAACATATTGAGGAAAAAGAACACAAATCTGTTTTGGAACCTGCCAAGTAGGTAGTGGTGTATAGTGATGTAAAGAGAAGTGTGTCATAAGAACATAATAGTAACCTTAGTACGGAGCGCGGCTCAGCGTGGGCGGCGCGCGGCGCGGCGGGCGGCGCGCGCCGCAGCAGCGCGGCCAAGTGCGAGAGGCAGTGCACCGCCGCCGCCACCACGTGCACCTGCGCCGCGCACACAAACATATCTACCTCGGACTCTACTAACAAACATACAATGAACAAATCCAACTTGTAAGTCGACGCGATCAAAACATTTATATCGCATATATTCGCAAATTCGGCCGGTTTTTAAGTTATATTTTTGTGGTTTTTGCCGCTTCAAACCAGACCGCCGTAGCGTTGAAGACTTTTCTTTTTAGATACTGTTACTAGAAACCAACAACAGGGCGTGTAATTTTGGGGAGAAGTTCCTTGGTCGGTCCTGTTTGTAAGAACAATAAGCAAGGCGCGGCACCTGGTCGTGGTCGAGCCGCACCAGCAGCGGCGGCGTGTCCGCGTGCAGGTGCACGCCGAGCGACACCACCGGCCCCGCCGTCACCCGCTCCTCCGGCGGCGCCGCGCCCGCCCTCCCCGTCTGACGGAGGGACATGTCTTCTTCATTAACAGATTCCAACAGTGTTGAGATCACTACATGCAATAACAATAGTGTATTTATTTTGTGCGCACAGTATATAGTTAAGGCAAACATATTTGTTGGAAGTATACTGGAAACCATTTTTTTATCAAATTCGCTAAATAAAATTGGTAACTCACCTCCGTAGCTTGTTCCTTTTTGCGCCTGAAAAACAAAATTAAACACCAAGTTAGATTTTGGTTTCACCACAGATTAATTAAGTATTACTGCATGAAATAATGACCTCGACGGCCCCCGGATGAACTCCTTGAGCGTTGTCGGCTTGAAGTCTAATCCTCCTTTGAAGTACTTCACTCTCTGCAACAGAGCAAGACGACAAGATCGTTTTGGACTTTTTTGGCGGCAATAAATCTGTCAACTGGAACTTCCTTAATGTGTAGTGTACGAGTGTGGAAATTGAAAAATAAAGTTGTTAAAAGTGACTTTTCTAGTTGCACCAAAAACCCCATGGTAAATTCTAAGTAAAGCGCCACTATTTTTACCTAAACACATTAGGATACTATCTTCTTCGACCCGGCTGGTAGCTGGCTCCCATCATTATTATTATTTGATACTCGTCAGTGGCAGACACAGTAATCGCGTGAAGTGATAAAAACGGCGTGCTCACCGCTTCGTCGGCGGTGAGTCCCTTCTCGGTGTGCGCGGCGGCGGCGGGCGCTTGGTGCCGGACCTGCAGCGACTTGGTGACGACGGAGAGCGTGACGCTGGTGGTGAGCAGCGCGAGCACGGTGCGCGGCGCCGCCACGCTCGGCGCGCGCAGCCGCGAGCCGCGCCGCGCCGCGCCCGGCGCCGCCAGCGTGTAGCACGTCACGTCCGCCACCTGCGCCTTCCACGGGAACGAGTCCTGCGCGCCTGCGAACACACGCACCGCGCCACGAACGGTACTCGTTTTAAACCGTTCTACGACTTGCCAGCTCACACTGGCGACAAATTCTACAGAGGAAGGCGGTTGCATACATAATTTTTTCAAGCGTTAATTATTTGAAATATAAGAGTGCATTGTCATCAGCCGAAAAAAGTCCACTGCTGAATATAGGCACCCCCCTTTGAAAGCCACCATGAACCGCTATTACCCATTTGCACCCATCAGCCCCCAGCTCCGTGCGACTGTTACAATGTCGCCGGTCCACCTAGTGGACGCCTACCTGCGAACGTCAGCAAAGTGCCTGTGAGATCCTAAAAACATCACACATTATATAACAAACATACAGCAACACCAGTGGATGAGTACAACTTGCGGACCAGCCATCACTCCCCTGAATTAATTGAAAAATTAGCCCATTTATTATTTTTTCATTGCTCATGAGTAGTCTTAAATCGTGCCAGGCTTTGAACTGGAGAAGAAGCTACAACTACGCCGCTAATGGTGGTAACTAATATTTTCTGACATAAATTAGCATATTCAATTCCACAAGGGGCTTTTATACCAACGCATCAAGAAGCAGCAGCCTTACGAAGCTACGTGTGTCTGACATCACTCCAACCGTTACAAATAAAGCTTCTCTAAATAAACTCACGTTGGTCAGGTTTCGGCGTTACAAACGTAGGTCCATCGTGCTGGATGTCGTTCCAGAACTGCTTCGTCAGCGTGCTCGAGTGCATGCTCAGCCGACCCAGGCTGCAAACAATTACTCATGTTACGTCTGTAACAACGCTATTTTTTGGGGCTCGGTGGAAGATGGCGCGCTAACCTAGTTAACAAACTGCCAGTTCCTTTTTGAAGGTGTTTACAACTCGCGCACGATTGACTCATACACTCACATGTTCATTACTGTATTGGAAAGTTACACGTACATACACACATATTAATATGTACTGTTTGTAGTAGTGGAGTTAGTACTTGCGACAGAAGTAGCTGCAAAGACCATATTTCCAAATATGAACCAGATCAACCAAGTTCGCTGTTCAAAGTGCTCAGGAAAATTGAAAAAAAGTAAGTAATGCCGTGCTCCAATTCAATCAATATAATTGTAAATGTGATCGCGCCCAAAAAAAACGTAGCTTCTCTTGCCGTTGTAAAGGAGTTGGAACTAGTGTTAAGTTTGACGTGTCACATATTGTATCGTACTAAATATCCATATTGGTTGGTTACCAGAGCGCGACGACGTCCTGCCCGTCGGCGGCGTGGCGCTCCATCGCATCTCGCAGCGTGAGGCGCGGGTCGGCGCGCGCGGAGGCCGGCGTCACGTACAGCAGCGCCAGCCCCAGCTCCGCGTTCACCAGCATGCGCGCCAGCCGCGCGTGCCAGCGCAGCAGCGCCGGGCCCAGCCCCAGCTTGTCCAGCGGCTGCACGCACGAACGTAGGCAACAACCGAGGCAGGCCCCTCGACACTAGTGCTCGAGGGTGGGACATCTACCGATCCTACTGGGGGGCATGACTCCAAGGTGTCCTCCGTCTTTCGTATTTAAAAACTTAACTACCGTTCCTATGCCTTCTATCTTACATTTGAGGTAGTTCCGCATAAAAGAAGTTGTATTAGAATTCATATTTGAATATATCGGCTAATGAAAACAACACCAATAAATAAAATTTTCTAAATTAAACAAAATAATACGAATATTAAATATTTTTTTTTCATTTTTTCTTTTTTATTCAACTAAAATTGCCTACGAACAAAACTGTTTCTAATAATTTTTTGTGGGGATTAAAAGGAGGTGTGAAGATTACAGTCCGGTGAGTTACCGCGGAGCCAATCCCACATCGAGATCACATGCACCATTAGAGCTCTAGTCTGGAGGCCTCCGAGGAATGTGGTACAAAAGTAATATTCCTAAGCTTTGGGACTGCGGTGTTGCGTAGGACACGCAAGCAATCACTTTGCGTTTAGATAAATCTGTCTGGGAGTGTCGCACCTGGTCCTGCGCGGGCCTCCCGCGGGCGCTGGAGGCGAGGCTGCGCGGCCGTCCGTGCACCTCCGCGCCGGACCCGGACCGCGTGCCGCCGCGCCCGCTCGACTGCGGGAGTGCATAAACAATACATTACGACACGACAAATTGTAAAAAACAAAGTCGTGTGTTCGCGGCAACATTGCACCGACCTAGCTCGTCACTCTCGAACAACAAACAATGATTGCTACGACAACACTTACCGGCGGAGTAGAGCGACGACGAAAGAAGTGCTGGGACGAGTAGATCGAAGATGATGACATCAGTAAATCTGTAATTACCAAACGCGGACTCGTGAACGTCATCTCACTCGAGAGTAATATTAATATTATGTATAATGTTGGCATCAGCTGTTACATAAAATGTTTATAGAAAAACAATTATATATGACACACTAGGGTTCAAGAATGGTGATAGAATCTCATGAAATAGTAGACTAATAAGCGCGACTGATGTCTTCGGTGGCGGTGCGGTGAATGAGGTGTCAATGGCCCCACTGTCACTGTCGCGTAGACCGTTAGCGCTCGAACCTGTGCCCTTAGGTGTGGGTCGGTAGGCGAGCCAGGCGACGAGCAGCGGGTCCACGGCGACGGCGGTGGGCTCCGTCCACACGCCCGCGTACTCCAGCGAGTGCGGCCGCGGCTCCTCGCACCACTGCACCGCCAGCCGGAGGTACGCCCTGCCGACCAACCAACACATCACTCGCGGACTACAACACTACACGAACTGACACTCATCGTACCACAACATGTACACAGCTACTTTAACTGTACATGTACATTCTAAGATGCTAGCTGATGATGGGGTTCGGTGGAGGGGTCGCATCAAGAAAGGTCAGGCGCTTCAGCGACACCAATCCAACTAATGCAAAACACATCTGCACTAAGTGTGGACGAGCCTGCCGTTTTCATATTGATCCGACGCGGTTAAATCGTCTGTCGCAGACGTCAAGGGCCGTGTATGTACATTCTAAACGTAAACTTAACTTGCCCAGTACATTGTTTGTTGTTATTCCACTTCTCTTAACTTCACCCACATTTCTCGTTTGCTCTACAGCTTGCATCAAATGTAGGCCATTTGATTAGATTTCATATTATTCGCCCGCCTTGTTTCTTTCCCCTTTTTTTTATACGTGAGCACATGAGCTCAAACATTTGCGGTCTCACCCTCTTTTATGCACATTCCGGACTCCCTTAGCAACGGTGATGTATCACGTCGTATACAACGCTCGAAGCACTTACGTGTTGGAAGGAGTGTCGGGAACTGAGAAGATCCAGGCTCGTTTCGCGGCGCTTCCTTCTGCGGAACCATCAGGAGAGGAATTAGAATCGCCGAATATTGGATTGAAATGTTTTAAAACGAGGGCAGCTCTCACACAGTTCTAGAAAAAACAGTCTCGATTGACTCTTAGAATATTAGTAGAGTGCGGAGCGAGGTTTCCGAGAGGGACTGGGCGGGCGGGCCTAGGTGCCGCCGTACTCATAACATACATATAGTAGGTAATAGAACATTACGTGTCTCCAGCAGCGCGGTCGCCTTCATGGACTGCAGCGTCACAATGTGCGTATGCGTGTTCTCCGTGACGTAGCCGCGCGCCACCAGCTCCTCCAGCGTCAGCTCGACGGCCACCGACTCTGCGGACAACAGTGCGGCTCGGCTCACAAGGCTAGTTAACCGAAATGATCAGCCTATTACGTCCCCACTGGCCTTCTCTCAGCCGTAATCTCCCACGCGGGCCCAGTGCAGGTTGGGAGATGTCGCGTGCCCTTGAGTGTTGTGGTTCTTGGACATGCCGATTTTCTCACGATATTTTCCTCCACCGTTTTGAGCGATGAAAAATCCGCACCTTACTTTTTAAGTCGCAGGTGCGGGGCCGAGGCGATTTGCACTCGGTATCGAAGTCTCGGAAGGCCCACGTCTTAACTTTCGGCCGTCGTCACTCGCATGCGACGCTACACCTGGATTGAGAACTGGCTCTCAAGTGGGGCTGTGGGAACACACCGATAGGTGCTTGGCGCGACAGATTCTTAATTTGAGGATGGTAGCTAGCCAGGCGAGCACTAGTAAATGTCCTACCACCAAGCTACGGTTGGATACAATAAAAATTGTAAATGGAAGCGGTCGGTGTCCCCGTCCGGCGGGTAGCATCGTCGCGAGCTCACCGTCGTCGTTGAGCGCGTCCGCGGCGAGCGTGGTGTGCCGCAGCAGCGCGGAGGGGCGCGCGGCGCGCAGCGACCACGCCACCTGCCACGCCGCCGCCAGCCGCGCCGCCGACCCGCGCACTGACGCCTCCTCTGCGGACGACACCCGCGTCACCCGGAGTACGGTCCCCAGTTGGGGGGAGGGGGGGGAGGTAGCTTATCATCCGCAAGCGGCGTTCGTTGCAGCGCTCTGAGCGGCTGTAACTTCTTTACGGCGTTGTGTCAAGTCATTGCTGCGGTTGTCATTGTGGAAGAGGATTCTTTTTCATTGATGAATATCATATTTTAATACTTATCATCCTATTCCAGATAAATCAAACAATTTAAAGATCATAAAAATCGGTCCAGCCGTTCTCGAATTATAAGTGTTGTATATATATATATAAAGCGGCACCGCGACACGTACGTATGTGGAAGGTGTATCCGAGCAGGACGCTCTCGCGGCTGGTGAACAGGTCCCTGTGCAGCAGCAGGTGCAGCAGCAGGCGCAGGTCCGCGGTGGCGGCGGGCGGCCCGTCCGGCTGCGTGGGCGCGCGCACGGCGGCCGCCGCGCCCGCCGCCTGCAGCGTCACGTGCAGCCGCGCGCCCTGCCACAGCACGCCGCTGTCCGCCGGCATCTGGCACGCCGCCGCGCACACCCTGCGCACACAATGCACACACTCTCACACCCAATCAACACAAGTGGCGCTCATAACGAACGTGTGGACAAACTGAACAACTGTTCCCCTAGTACAAGTTTTGATAGTTTACAAAAACTAGAAAAGTTTTCGTTTCCATCCATACATATTTTTTTCAGCGAATCTTACCGAGACTTGGAGGAACTGAAATCATTAATACGAGTTATTTTAAATCGTTATAATCATATTCCAACAATGTTATCGATATACTTTTTGCATTTAAGCAGATCGAGTTCCCACTTTGACAAGTCGGCGGTGGTCGACTTTTACGAAAAATTTTATCGTTTTCAAAACTTGTACTAGGGGTACAGAACTTTGTTTATACAAACTATTCGTAGTGAATATTGTACAATCTTCAAATAAAACAAAACAGGAACTGCAATCGCAAGAAAATTGCATACAAGTTCACGATAGTTAACAGAATGAAATGAAATATGAATCGCCCGACAAGACGGTTATTCGAATTTTTCAGTTTATTTTTGTTGTGCTAAGCGCGTATTGTTACGTGTGTTCGTTATTCGCGTAGATTAACAGAACGTTCTCCGGTCCCATCTTATGTCAATTTTGCGGAAGCCCACCCTGAGCGTAAATAAAAGTAAAGTTTTTTTTTGTCACTATAGTTCCCGCATGTATAACCATTCACCTTCGAGCTCACAGACCCCTAACCGCTCGAACACAAAATCGCCCTTGACCCGATTACGTCTGTCGCGTTGCGCGGTCCCCCTGAGTGCGAAGTGTCCCTACAATCTAGCGCTCGCACCTGGACGAGGTACGTACCCCATCTCCTGTCACGGTTTGGAGAACACCAAAAGTTTTCGTGGTAGCAGAGCCGCGCTTATTTCGGATTCCGCGCGCCTACAGACGGGATCGTGCGATGTATTGGGTCTCTGTGGGTGCAGACCTGTGCGGGTAGAGCGGGCCGCTGAGCAGCAGACAGGCGCGCGGCAGGTGCAGCCGCAGCTCGAGCGGCGGCGGCGCGGCGCGCTCGCCCGCGCGGTGCTCGCAGGGCAGCACGCGCGCCCGCAGCTCGCGCACCTGCAGCGCCACGCGCCGCTGCGGCAGGTTGCCGCTCAGCGCCTCGCACTCCTCCACCGTCAGCACGCGCTTGCCACTCTCTACACAAACACAACCCCGCACATTCACAGCTGCTGATGCTAACACAAGCTGCGATGTGCGCATTATTGTGAAACAGATATCGCCAGTGATGACTGCGTTAACTTCATCATCATCATTACTAATTACGTTCCCGATGCTAATGAGACCCGGGCGGGATGCGAGGCATGATCTCTCCCACTCGGGTTCAGGCAAGTGACCAACCCGTAGTAGTTTTCAGAACGTCTGAAGGTCTCCTCCTGCTATCCGATGACAACGACCGGGACCGATGACTTAACGTTCCCTCCGAAGCACGGTAACGCTCAGAACGTTGCTTGACCAAGTTGAGCAGTTAAAAACGACTAGGCAAGCGTTAAATTCACTTAGCATATACCGGAACACTGAAATCTGCTACACAACAAATCAATGATGTAGAAATAAATGCTTTAGAAACTACTATCTCAGAACGGGCAGCTGCAGTCGGGTACTGACCTGCGCCCGGCACCGGAGGCAGGTCCTGGTAGATGGCCCGGAAGGCGGCCAGCCGATGCAGCAGCCCCGTGCACACGCGCACCTGCACCGGCTCCAGCTGCACCTTCACGTCGCACTCCTCCACCCAGTCGCTGCACAAAACAAATACCTAATTTAGATTGCCTACACCTCTGTATGGTTCTCGCGAGGTTGTGTCGTCAACGTATACTCCGTAAACTGTTATTTTACCTCTGACATCTCCATTTGTTCAGCCTTTTCGTTTTTTTTTACATTTTACAGAGTAGCGTTTGACCACAAGTCACCTGACGTTAAGTATAAATAAGATAATAACATGGTCAATGATGTCACGCTACACCTAGGTAGGGGCTTTTAGCGATGTTGCCATTTTCTATTAAACTATTACATTTACATACAAACATCAACTAACTAATATAGCCCTTAGTCACATAGGGTGCTCCAACTTTTTTGAGGAATTGTGTAATCAGCACAGTGCTCAGGCTTGCAATCAGAGGTAAAATATCTGTGGTAATACTAAACGAAATAAATTTTAATTTTACCTATACATAAAAAAGATTGAAATGTTTAGCCTTTTGTCCTCGCCATAGTATTTCCAAGACCGTAAAATTACATGTCAGTAATGATTATTTAAAAACACTTATGGTTTATTTCACACCTTTCACAAGGGGACGCCAGGCATGAATCCCTAAGACTTTCACAAGGGGACGCCAGGCATGAATCCCTAAGACTTTCACAAGGGGACACCAGGCATGAATCCCTAAGACTTTCACAAGGGGACGCCAGGCATGAATCCCTAAGACTTTCACAAGGGGACACCAGGCATGAATCCCTAAGACTTTCACAAGGGGACACCAGGCATGAATCCCTAAGACTTTCACAAGGGGACGCCAGGCATGAATCCCTAAGACTTTCACAAGGGGACGCCAGGCATGAATCCCTAAGACTTTCACAAGGGGACGCCAGGCATGAATCCCTAAGACTTGTTATTGGGTTGCTGATATGGATCTCTTTGAATACCGCGGACAAAAAGTAAACACCATCGTCTGGTTGTCATAGTATTGAAACAGTTATTGTGTCGCGTCACCTGTACTCAAAGTGGACAGGCGGCCTGTCGTAAGGGTTGGTGTTCGCGTCGGGCGGGGAGCGCTCGTGGATGTATTCCACTAGGAACTGCGGCGCCATCTTTTGCCAAAATTCGCTGTCGTCTTTGAGATCTCTCGGCATCCTCGCTGTGCTGGGTTCTTCCGGTAGACCGGGATCCGATCGTATGGGCTCGACAGGTTCTTGCTGTATGTAGTGAAAAAAAAACTAAGTTAACTGATCTTATGTGCAAATCAGTAATATCATGTAAAATTTTACGTACATTGTACAGTAGGATTCATCTATACTAATATTATAAAGCTGCAGAGTTTGTTTGTTTGTTTGTTTGTTTGAACGCGCTAATCTCAGGAACTACTGGTCCGATTTGAAAAATTCTTTCAGTGTTAGATAGTCCATTTATCGAGGAAGGCTATAGGCTATATTTTATTTCCAAAAAAATTAGGGATCCGTAAGAAAATTGCTATTTTGCAACCCAAGGTGTGAAATCGAAAACCTATTTTTGCGTGCGCTGCAAAAACTATTGACACTAGAACAAAATAATGTATTACGGGTTTGTAGGTCTCATTTAGATCTACAAAAAAGTCCACGAGAGCATATGTCTAACTATTATAGTTATGCCACAATAAGTGATCTTTTATTTTAAAAAAATAATTTTTAATGCCGCCGCTAGAAAAGGCTCTTTATTTGTATCTTGGTATTAATCCTTATCAAAATAAATTACTTCTTATTCAAAACTGCTTCAATGCCTTTATATAACTTTTTGAATTATTCAATTCGGACATTCCATTCGAAAGATATCACGAGTTTAAAAATGTAAGTAGTAGTAGAAAAATAAAACCACCGCAGCGCAGCAGGAAACGCGGTGAGGTGAGGGGGGTACCGGGAGAATCTATGAAATAGATAAAGTGCGGTCGCGGACCAGAAAGACCTTTAACTGCGCGGTTCAAACGTGCGGTCCAAGAAAAATTTATTTAGAATTAAAATAGGATAATGGGTACCTACAGCAGGTAACGCGTTGAGGGGGCACCGAAGTGCGGCAATAATTTTGGAGTATACGGAATATATACGCTATCGCGCCTAAACTACTGAACCGATTTAAATGAAATTTGGTAGAGAGATAATTTGAACCCCGGGGAAGGACATAGGATACTTTTTATAGCGATAAACTGTAGCCCACGCGGGTGAAACCGCAGGGAACAGCTAGTAAATAAATATAGATAATTATATGCTAATTCTGGATATATCTCACGAATCACTGAACTTTATACTTTTTTTTTTTTTATGTAGTTTACACTTAAGTAGGGGGGGTGAAGTAGGCACAAATCGTCTCGCGACTCACCAGGTCCGGCGTGAAGCCGTGCTGCTCCTCCGGCGCCTGCGCCGTCTCTCCAGCGTGGCTGAGCTGCTCCTCCGGCCACGCCCAGTCCTCTTCCATCGGCTCCTGCTCCTCGGTCACCTTCTTTCGGACGTAGTATGTGGGCTCGTCTATCATCTGTCAACATCAGGTAAGAAGCTGCAAACTCATTACAAGAACTCTTTTTTTATGCTCAAAGTTCCGAACTTGGTAAAAGATGACAGCAATCTCATCGAAAATATTTACTTCAGGCTTCTATATGGCCTCGAACATCCTCCACGTATCAGTGTCAGGTCCACTCACGTTGTTGTCGGCGTGGCCGCAGACGCAGCTCCCTTGCGAGAGCAGCGTGAGGGCGCGCGCGCCGAGCCGCAGGCGCAGCGCGGTGGGGCTGCGCAGCTCGCTGCGGAGCGCCGTGTGCGCCGTGTGCAGCGCCAGCACGGCGCGCGCGCGCCCGCCGCGCCCGCCCTCCGACTCCATCACCTGCGGGGGGCTCCAACTTTCAACAAACTACAATAATTACACGTCAATCAATTTATAAATGTTAATAGTTTCAAATAGAGGAGTGATTGTCATAATTTTAATACCTACTAGGAACAAAGATAAAATTGCTGTACCCGCTTCCGGACTCCATAAAATCAGCAACTCCTTCAAAGATTAAATATAAATATGTACGTTTTTTCAACAAAATGTCACCTTGAACGCGACCGAGACGTCGTCGAAGTAGGCGGCGAGGTGGATGGGCAGCGCGGCGGGCGGCGCGGGCGCCTCCTCCGCGCCGCCGTCGCGGTCCGCCAGCGAGGGCAGCCACGACCACGCCCACTCCGACCAGCTGTCCGAGCGCGCCGGCTCCGCGGAGTTCGATGACGTCACATCTGCAACCGCGTCACGTCGCAAGCTCGTAACTACCGCCCGGGACACTTTTGGCTGGAGGTGGTTCGACACGCTCTTTTACTTCTTTAAGAAGTTGTAAGCATGTGACAGAAATGTAACATTGTTTGTTATTTTTGTTTTTTACTATTTACAGAATAGCATTTGCCCACAAATCACCTAATGCTAAGTGACGATGTGTACGAAGGTGACATCACACGGCAACTGGAGCGGGAACTCAAATGGGTCTGCCGGAATACACCGATAGGTACTTGGCTACAGATTCTTAACTTGAGGGTGGTAGCTAGCCGTGCGAGCACTAGAAAATGCCCTCCCACCATGCTATGGCGTCATCACGATGTTTTCATTCACCGAAAGCGCGAGCCCATTGTAGTCCGTCGGACCCAGGAGCTACGGATCGAAAACGACTTTCTGCGATAGCGCACCGCTCGCGAGCAACTCTCGCCAGCATTCTGAGCTGGCGCGATGGGCGGTAGGGCGCGCGACGCGGGATCACGGAGAACAAACGGCGGAAACGTACTGGAGGGCGCGCCCGGGGCGCAGTCCGAGGGCTTGGGCGGCGGCGCGGGCGAGGCGGGCGGCGGGCGCTCGCGCACCAGCCGCAGCAGCAGGGTCAGCTGGTCGCCGGTGACGCTCCACGCGAGCCGCGCCGAGCGCACCTGCACACTCAGGTTGGTCGCGCGCCGCGTGTTCGCAGACACCAGCCGCGTCAGAATCCTGCAAAGGGATGATACCACACGGTAAACTACCGAGTTCTATTCATGAGTTTATCATAACAGCATACGAGCACCGAGCGAGTCTTTGATTGATCAAATCTATAGATACATTGTCATTACAAATTAAACGAGTTTATCAAAATGTAGATTAAATATCAATGTTCAATATTTTTTTTAAATATAAATGTTGTGTTTGACTTTACTGTCTAACCTTTAAAGGATCCACGCTCACACTGCTGCTTCGCATATCATCTCCTTTATAAAACAAAGTATTTGTAGATTGCTTGGTTTTTCCTAAATATTGTTATAATATACCTAGTTTTGACAAACTCTCACCTCAAGTCCAACTGGCACCTGTACAACAGCGGCTCCTGGAAGAACCTTATCTTGCCATCCGCGTCGGCCCTGTCCAGGCACAGCGTAAGGTCGTCCAGCCGCATCAGTCGCCTGATCACCGGCTCCGCTTGGTCGATATCTGTTGCACCCACCGGAAATTAAATAAAAGTATCAGACCAGGATTTGTGTCAGGAGATATTAGGTCCTTACATAATAAGAACTTGGCGTTTTGTCGTACTGGGCAGTTTGATCTCAAATATCTCCTCTTTGGTTGGGAATACCAATTTGAAATGTATACAGCTATTTACTCATGCTTTTGTGTTTTGAAAATCGTAATTCATTTGTTTTTTTCTAAAAAAAACGCCAATTTCATATGTAAGGACCTAATATATATAGTTGTCTCAAAAACGGTATTTCTTTAAATAGCAGATCAGACAGTATAAGAAATGCTATGATAACCATGCCACAACGAAGTTACAGTGGGCTCTACTTAATTCCTATATTTTTTATATGGTAATCGTTATTACACACCTGCAAAAGTCGGTTCCCATGTTGGTCCTGCACTATCGACACCCAAGTGTTTCACGTTCAAAGACATCACAATGTCATCTTGCACATACTTCACAATGAGATGGTGTACCCTTAAAGCAATGTTGCTGACTATCCGCCGGACAAGGGCCTGCATGTACCCAGGTGGTGCTTCGACGACCTGGGCCTTCCGGCTACGGGGCAATACATTGTGTAATATTAGGGATGAGACACCAACAGTGTAAGAGTATACAAACGACACTCGAGTACTGCTCTACAGATATATATATGTAATATTTTTTGCAAACTGCACATACTGAGCAAACTGCTATACAAAATTATCCTAGACAACAAAATGCAAAATAACAAACTGTGAATGAAAATGTCTCCAGAAAATAATTCATGTTAATATTACTTTTGACCAGAAGGTATATAATAATCACGTCATTTAGTGTAATCAGTTTTTTATCTATGTTGTAAACAATGTATCATAGCTTTTATCATAAAAAAATAAGTGGCTGGTGATTTACCTGGGTGACTCTGGAAGTGGGCCTTCGTCACATGATGGTGGTCTATTCAAACTTAAGACACATTCTGAAAAAAACACCATATATTATACAAAAGGGTCTATCCATCCAACTACGCACCATCCTTGTATACACTTTTTCTTACCGATAGTGTTGATGGTAACCACAATGGGCTCTGACATGATCTTGGTCCATGGCACCTGGATGAGCAGCTCGTGGATGCGACCGGAGACCAACGTGAAGGGCAGCGCCACCTCTTGCTGCAGCACATCCGCCTTCAGCACCAGGTTGTGCAGCGCCACACCCCCACCCCATAGCGACACCTATTGTACAAACTTGTATTAGTTTTCTTACGATGCTTAGGACTTTTTTGAATGGACAGACATCAAACTACATAATAATGATTACAGTGAAATACTAAATGCTTATTCTACTATACAAAAGCAGTTGAACAACCTTCTTGCCATTACAGAAGGTCTATAGACACTGTATAATGCATAGTGCTCCAAACCCACTACCAATTGGCCGCACACCCGAAATGTTCTTGGTGTTGCCTACTAGCTCTGTATTCCCTCAAGGTAATTAAAACTTATTCCTAGACCTCACATTAAATAAAACTCATTTGCATCAAGTAAAATTTGATGCTAAGTAGCCATCATAATTCATAATACAAGTGAAATATATTTGTTCTACCCACTTAATCCATATAACTCTTGAATAAAGTTGACAAGTACCATAGCTAATGTATTATGACACACTGCAATGCTGATTTGTTGCACTAAACAAATATACTACTTTGTTAAAAGCAGCAAATGAGTGGAGGAAACAGTAGAGGTCAAAATAGATCACCTGTGCATCGGCTGGTTTAAAGTCACGCACATACTTGTCAACGTAGCTCAGCAATATTGGCGTCACATAAGACTCTATTTTGAACATTTTAGTGTTTACCAATAGCCCATCTTGATTTTTTATTTTTCTGTAAGAAATAATGCACATTTAAAATTACAACAGTAAATTTTATTTACAGAAAAAGATACAATTAAATTGATAATTTCTAAATTTAATGCAGGCATAGTTTAATGAAGTGTTTTTTTTTATTTATATTTAATTCTATATCATTTCTGAAAATATTACAAGTAATGTGATTTATTATGTGCTCAAGTGCTTAATTATTGCTAAAGTTCAATACTGCATGATATAGGCACATCAACCTCCAGCGCTGAAATTCCAAATGCTCTAGACTGGTACTTGACTGGTACTTATTAGTAATAAGAATAAATTTGTCAATGTAATCGCGCCAAAAAAATTACCTGCCGGGTGTTTCTTGCCCGTTCTTTTGCCGGCGTAAGGAGGTTGGAACAGGCGTAGCTAGTTTTAAGTTGACGTTTTAAAGTGATCACAATGTATCCTATTGAATAAAAAAGATTTGAATTTTGAATTTTTACAATTTATCCTACTACCAGTTGATTTCCCCTCGTTGAAATTCCTGCAGGATTTGTATCACTATAAAACATGAACTAAGACACTGAGGGATACTGAGTCAGTATATCCGGAGATTTCTTCCCGTATTCAAACAATGACAATTCAATATTATGCAAAGCAAAAGTTCAGTTTCACACTATGCCCAATGCTTACTACTTTCTCTACCAGATATAAGTGAGATTTTGAAAGAAAATTTAGAATTGAATTAGTTCTAACGTGGTCAAGTAAATACAGCCGGCGCATTCGCCTAATAATGTTAGGAAAACCTAATACATACGCTGTGCTGTACTTGTGAACAAAGTTACAGTGACCACTTGCCTCTTTCTCGTCGTCGTCGTGAGCAAAAGTCTACGCGGGAAAATAGTTCAGATACAAACAAGAATATTATTTCAAATTTCAATAATACATATCAAACATACAATAAATTATGGATATATTTATTAGATTTATTCAATTTATTGTTGCTGGTGGATTTGTTTGTACGAACGAGAACGACATACGTGTTATTGTATGATTTGAATGATTTGATTGAGTCATAGATTGAGTAGATTATATACTACGTCATTGAGTGTAAATATATATTGACAGAGACACTGACACACTGTCATCCCAAAACTTGCTACTTTTAAACCGGTGATCAATCGTTACAATAAATTGTTAGATATGTCTGTTACGTCTGTACTGTAGCCATTATCCACCACACCAAAACAGACTATTCTTCGTGACATGTAAACTATTCAACTGAATGCTGCCTAGCAACCATGTAAACGAGTAAATTTTGATCTATCCCACGGACAACATGCGTTATTCCCGGATATAAAGTAGCTTAGAAGTTATCCTCAGGCGCAAAAACTATATATATGCAAAAAATTACGTCAATCCGTTGTTCAGTATTAAATTTCTAGAAGAAACTTTGCAGAGCATTTTTGTGTTTTTTTTTATTTTTTGTTCGCCTTGACGCATGACGTGACGTGTGGAATACGCTCATACTTTAGATTTAGATGGACATTTTGTTACACGTTGTATAAGTGTGAGGATGAGGATGTACTAAATTGTGAACATTGATGAGTGTACACTGTGTAACTGTGTTGGTGACTAATAAATAAATAAAAAACACATAATTGGGAGCGTTCAATTATTAAGAATTAGTTGCGCCCCACGGTTTCACCCGTGTCTTCCCGTTATCCCGCAGGGACCTTTTCCGGGATAAAAAGTAGTCTGTGTGTTAATCCAGGGTATAAGCTATCTCCATTCCAAATTTCATCAAAATCAGTTTTGTAGTTAAGGTGATACGTGGTAACAAACATTCACACACACACACACAAACACAAACTTTCCCATTCATAATATTAGTAGGATAACGATATAATCCGGATCCTACAGGACATAATAATATAATCTAATAATTAGAATGGAGTTTAGTGTTTAATTATGTTGAGTTAGTGAGATTATTAAGTTATGTAAGTAGCGAGTGACATGATATGATTTCATAATACGTTTGCTAGATATGTTAAGTCATTTAATTTACTCTAAGCCAAAAGTCCACGATCTATGGTATAGGATATAGGTATAGGATAGGAACGTTTTTTCAGCTGTCAGTAAACCTTAGTCTATGGTTAATCTAAGGTCTAGTTTATTCTATGGTGTAAGAATTACACAAAGACAGTCAAAGTCAAAGACGTATTGTTAAAATCTATTCTATGAATTCTATGATACAAATCCAAAGAATCCCGTGCCCATGGTCAAGTAATGTGGGTAATTTAAATAAATAGAAAATATAAATAAAAAGGCTTGCTTGGAGGAGAAAACAAACAAGAATAAGAAATAGTGCGGGTCTGTGAGAATATATTTTTACAGTAAAATGTAGAAGCTCGTCATGGTTTATGCTGTTTGCCTTTCCATCTCATGTAGTGGGTTTGTTTTGCATGTAAGTGGTCTATCGTCAAGTTCACTATCATATTTTTAGGTTATTTGACTTGTTGTCATCGTCGCGTTGTGAGTTTGTGATTGCATGTTTGACATAATCTTATTTGGTCGATTGTGTCGAATGTTATTGTGTGGTGTCAGTCTAAATATAGTTATGTAAATTGTGACACTTGCAGCAAGGAATTATTACACTGAGGAAGCTAGTGAGCCAGCATTTTGATACATTATGTAACAGAAGGCTGGCTCGCTAGCTTCCTCTATCAGTGTAGTAATTCCTTGCTACAAGTGTCAGATTGATTGGTCTCAAAAATTAGACCACAAGCATTGTTTAATATATCAAGGTACCAGTTCACAAGTATTTTTTTGATCTTCTTTGCTATCTTTCAAGCCGAAATTGCTACACCTACTTGGTTGAATATCTGTATACAAAATATGTAATATGTTTTACAAAAACCTAAAACATAGTTATGCTAATACTGCAGGGGTTGTCATAGCATTTTAGAAAGCCTCAAATATTAAATATATATTAGTTTTGATGGAACAATTGTTATTTAGTATTTAATTTAAATTATCACATATAGTCCCCATATAGGATCATTTTTAATTGTCATCATAATCAAGCTGAAACTGCTTAAGATGAACTTGATTCATTAGAACTGTATATTGTTCACACAAGGGTAGCAAGTGAGGGACAAATAATAATGTGTAAATGTTTTGTTGCAGGAGGACAAAAAACTAAGCAGAGCAAATTCCATGTCGTCTTTAAATTAACAATAAGAAATGAGTAACAACAATAGTAGTAGTAATGCATGTACAAATGAACTGCTCATATTAGGCTATTGGTGATATAAAAATGCTATATATTAATAACACATATTTATAAAAGCTATGCTGAAATTGACAAATAGTTTTTACAGATATCTCACGGTTACTTGTGAAAGAGTCGATTATAAAACACATGTGAAAAAATATCCACATTTGAGTTGCGTAACAGAGAGATGCAAAGGGAGCTGCATAGATTTAGAATTAAAGAGACTGTTGCATTGCAATCCAGTGTTACGGAAACACGGCAACGCGAAGAAGAGGACGAGAATACAAATACCACCGTTCAATTCAGATGAGATTGACAGAACTGAACAAATGAGTGAATCGCAACCAACCGGTAACCATGTCAGTTACGGTGGATGCTTTGCTGTGTAAGTATAAATTTTGTAATAATACGAAAATTAAAAACATTGTGTTTCTTGGTTCAGTGACATAGTAGGCTGGAACAACTACTGAGCTCTCAGATTTGATAATAACATCGTTTTGCTGCATATGTAATTAATTGTAGTACACTTCCCGAGTGACACTTCCTTAGAATAGAATAGAATTATTTATTTGCATAAAATGTTGGATAATAAAGATGGAATTAGTACATAATAGTGCCAGATACATTTTGCCGCACAAGGGGGTGGGTAATATTTTTCTATACAAAATTATTATTCAATATTAATTTGGCCATTAAATAGTTATAACATAATATTAACTTAAAAGCATTATGAATTAAAACTTATTTGGTGAAGTCTTTAATAGTATAGAAACATTTCTCCATTAATAACAATTTAAGTTTTTTATTAAATCGATTATTTGGTAGCATTTTTACGTCTGTAGGAACAGTGTTGTATATGCGTCCACACATTGCATAGCAGTTATTCAAGTACATTGAAGTTTTTGGGACCTTGGCTAGAACTATTCTTTCTGGATCTCTTGTGTTTCTGGGGTATTTATGTATATGAATAAGTCATGGTGTGCTCTTACAAATTTAACAGCTTCTAGAATGTACATGCAAGGCAAAGGTAATATTCGAAATTCCTTCATTTTCAATTCTTCTAGGGATGACAGCCCGATGGAAGATTGCCGGAAAAACTCTAACACACTTGATGACAAAAGTGAACCAAGCAGCATACCACCCGGCTTCAGATGTTGGGAGAGTGTGGTGAGAAAAAGTGATTGCTCCAATGGTAAGATGAACTGAACATTACATTACACTCATCCCCACAAGAGTACCTATCTACAATCTCACTTTATTGTTGCATGCTCCTCATATGTACCTCTTGTACATTTTTACACTGTAATATATAGGCACATACCCCGAATCCACCCTTAAGACAAATTTAATGTAAAAATAGCCTATGTCAGTCGAGAATAGTGTAGCTTTCTAATCTAGTTCCAGAGATTACCACTTACAAACTTACACACAAACAACAAACTTTTACAAAAAGTCGTTGTTCATTCAAGGATAGACTCAATTAACATTATAGAATAGTGCACTGAATTTGCATGAGCTTTAAGCTGCAAATAACAAAATTGCTTCTTCTTCTAAATATTATTATCTTAATGTTAGTGTTACATTGACACAAGTCAATACATAACTATTGACTCAGGTCCATGATATGTTGTTTCTAGAAACAGTATCATAAACTGACTATCTGTTGAAAATGAAAAATTAGATTCTTACCAAATGTATGTAAATTGGTACTGTGGTGAATGTTGATGTCGTTTCCAGGTGGTGTGTTCAAGTTTAAGGTGGTGTCTTATAACGTGTTGGCCCAGTACCTGCTGGAGTGCCACCCGTACCTGTATACGGACTGCGCCCCCCACGACCTTAAGTGGAACGTGAGGTCTGCCCGCCTGTATGATGAAATTATCAGCTTGGCCCCCGATGTGAGTAGCACATACATTTTATAATTTATGTAAGACTAGCGACCAGCCTCAGCTGCGCATAGGCTCTATAAAACGTAGTCAGGGATAGTGTAGCATAGCCCGCGCGGGTTCGGAATAGATGACTTGATGATGTTCGGATATTGCAATGAGAATCACCTTAGTTTTTAATTTGGAACCTAAACTATGAAACACTTGAAATGTCGAGATTGTTCAAAATTATACATTGATACTAATTTGTGCGCGAATAGCTCTATGTAGTCTCTCTTGTTAACACGGCTTTAACTGATGAGGTAACAAACCAACTAACGAACAGACACACACATTTCTTAAATATGTTTATATAATATCCTGTTCATTAGCTGATTTACAATCCCCTAGATCTAGACTGTTTTTAGGGTTCTGTACCCAAAGGGTAAAAGGGGACCCTATCACTAAGAATCTGCTGTCTGTCTGTCCATCTGTGACCAGGCTGTATCTCATGATCCATGATAGTTAGACAGTTCAAATATTCACAGATGGTTTATTAATGTTGCCGTTATAACCACAAATACAAAAAAAAAAACAATAAAATATTTAAGGGGGCTCATTGAACAGATGTACAAGTAAGTACAGATACTATAGGTAGAGAAACCGTCGACCGAGCCTACAAAAATGTTGTTACATATATTTATGTTTTCAGATACTATGCTTGCAAGAAGTGCAAGTGTCCCATTTGAATAGTTTCTATTCAAAGTTCGAGGAGATTGGATATTTTGGTGTGTTCAAACAGAAAACTGGGCCAAGGGAGGATGGCTGCGCCATTTATTTCAAAAAATCGCTTTTTGAAATGCTGGACCATATCAGTGTAAGTCAACTTAGCACTTGTTACTAATAAATAAATCGTCGTCATTGTATTGATGTAGACTTTAGTAGGCGCTAGTGGAAACTTCTACACCCAAGTGGTAACAGATAACAACACGTTTAAAGCTCAATATCTTGGTGATGTTTTGATAGCTCAAATAATAACATTTTTTTACAAAGCTGAGCTATCAAAATATCTCCAAGTAGATATTGACACATAGACAGAGTACTTTTTATATATAAAAACTATAGTCCACGCTGGTGAGACGGCGGGAGTAGCTAGTATTGTACATACCATATAAAGAGGCCTGCAGCTGTCTCGAGGCGCAGACCTGCCATTCTAAAATTAAAAGCAATAAACAAGCATTCCTAGCTCTAGAATTTGAATCAAGGTTTTTACAACGTTTTCCTTAGGAACAGGACGGAAGGCAACGCAATGCTTTGGAGTCCATATAAGGTAAAGCTTGTGCAAATAGCACAACTAGGTACAAAAAAATCTGAGATAATTCTACCAGAGCAACATATACGCATTGTCGGCTGTCCATTTCTAGGTAGGTTATTATAATATAATACATGCATCCGAAGATGAGGCGTGATAATTGCCTTTCTTAAGCGAGTACAATTTGTGCTATTGTCAGGCCGGCAGATGCGTTGCTTAGTTGTTGTGGATGATCCACATAGTTTAGTTAGCTTCGACGCTATGGTTTTCCGTGAACCCGGGTTCAACTCCCGATACGAATCGAAGCTGTTATCTTTCTATTGTACAAATTGAACAATTGGAAATTATAATTTCAAATAGAGTGATCTCTTGTGGTGTTTCCAAACCGATCGTTGACAATAGCGTTCTAGATACTAAAGGATGAAAGACTATCTAGATTGTAAAATGGTTTTCCCGTTCATAGTAACATTTATTTATATTTCTCTTACATTATTGGATATTCGATCATTATTTAATTAATGAACCTTAAGCCAGCGATTGGTAATTAAAATACGGAAAAAAATTAATAACCATCCATTGTCAAAGAAAACCTCAATGCTAGCATTGCTAGCCTTAGCGGAAACTCGTGTATGTGTGCCTCAGCTATTGATCCATATACGGCTGGAATGCCGGCCACGGCAGTAATGTACTTATTAATATTGAAGATGTTGAAGAATGAAGTCATGTTTAGTTCCTATACAAAGAGGGGGGTTGGGAACCAACGCTTGTGTACGTTGGTTAGTCAGCTCACTGTAGGATTCAAACCCGTGTCATGCCACGCTACTCGTTTGGTTGATGCATGTTCCTTTCCGTAATCATTTGTTACGTGTTTGTTATTTGATTGATTGCCAGAGCTATTGTTGCTGCTAAATGCTATTGTAGTTAGTGTGACGCCAAAGCAATTTATTTCTGTTTCATTTAATTTGCCATGTACTTACTAATAATTATTATTTAGTGTTTGTATGTTTTTATTAAAATTGTATGTGATGCTTTTGACGATTGCTGTTGTCTTACTTATTTTGCAAGATGATATGAAAATTGAGTACAGAGCTATTATTGCGATGATTGCGATTTTTGTTATATGTATCTATAGCAATGCATTTATGCATTCTCGCTGTAGAGGTATCTAAATAGTGATTGCTGTTTATATGTTTCATTTTCTTTTGTAAGCGCTTTTTTCTTTTGCAAAGTAAAAATAACGCAAATTCACCAGTCAGACATAGTGCACATACCTCGGCATGCGTTTAAAAAAATGCTCTATTAATTAATTACGCGACGTTATTTTTTATCTGTTTACTGTTACTGCCTCGATCTTTGTTGAGTTTTGGCAAGATGTGGTGGGATCCTCACCGTCTCGTGAATTCTATCCTAAAATTATTGATTGTCAACTATTTAAATTGAATAAGGGCGATGTTTAGTCATCAGTAATAAAATGGCTCAGAGCAGTTAGTCTGCGCCGAGCATCAGCGTTTCCCCTCTTAATAAGAACACAGGCGGCTTACTGCGCAACTTGTACTCGTGATTGAAGTAAGAGGTTTGTAAGTGAAGGGGCTCGTGTCGCAGGTGGAGCTGTACCAGCCGGAGCTGCCGCTGCTGAACCGCGACAACGTGGGCGTGGTGGTGAAGCTGGCGCCGCGCGGCGCGCCGCACGCCGCGCTCGTCGTGGCCACCACGCACCTGCTCTACAACCCCAAGCGCACCGACGTGCGGCTCGCGCAGCTGCAGCTGCTGCTAGCAGAGATCGACAGATTCGCCTTCTACAACAACGGCAGGGAGTGAGTGCTACCCCTGCTCTACTTGCCACATACATTACGCATACATGTTTTATAGAGTTAGACGGTCCCGTTACGGATGTATAGTCAAAGATGACTAAGGACCGAACAAGATGAAAAATCAACCTCCGACAAAAGAATTACTCTTAAATGGGTGTGAAAAGAGTTCTTAAAGGTCGGCAACGCATCGGCAACTCCCCTGGTGTTGCAGATGTCCATATATAGGTAACGGTGACCGCTTTCCATCAGGCGGGCCGTCTGCTTGTTTGCTAATCTAATAACATAAAAAAATAAACACGACTATACATTACAAAAGGAATACTAACCCGACTGCGCCTAAATAAAGTACCCTATGTGACTCCCACAATAAAGACGAATCTAATGCCACCTCATATGTTAAAATCTGTCAAGCCATTTAGGCTACAGGCCGTGCCATAGAAATATACATACATACATACACTCGAAAAACATAACCATCCTTCTTTCGCAGTCGGGTAAAAAAAGAAGTCAAAGTGTAAATAAATAAATCCGGTATTTGATGACCGATGTGGGGCAATAGGATAAATAAATGGACCCCTTCCAGATAACATTGGTAACAATGATAATTATTATATTATTTCAGATGCGGCCACTTGCCCATTATATTGACTGGTGACTTAAATTCGACGCCTGAGAGTGCTGTGATAAAATTGCTGGATAGAGGACATGTTAGGTAAATATGAAAATATGTATGTGCTCAATATAAAAAAATTACAGACGAATAAAAGTTAGATTTAGGCTGGTATTATAGAAAGACGCTCAAGTGTTGATCAATGCTTGAGTAGCGTGTGCGTGACATTTTTGTATGATCAATGCTTGAGTAGCGTGTGCGTGACATATTTGTATGATCAATGCTTGAGTAGCGTGTGCGTGACATTTTTGTATGATCAATGCTTGAGTAGCGTGTGCGTGACATTTTTGTATGATCAATGCTTGAGTAGCGTGTGCGTGACATTTTTGTATGATCAATGCTTGAGTAGCGTGTGCGTGACATTTTTGTATGATCAATGCTTGAGTAGCGTGTGCGTGACATATTTGTATGATCAATGCTTGAGTAGCGTGTGCGTGACATTTTTGTATGATCAATGCTTGAGTAGCGTGTGCGTGACATTTTTGTATGATCAATGCTTGAGTAGCGTGTGCGTGACATTTTTGTATGATCAATGCTTGAGTAGCGTGTGCGTGACATTTTTGTATGATCAATGCTTGAGTAGCGTGTGCGTGACATATTTGTATGATCAATGCTTGAGTAGCGTGTGCGTGACATTTTTGTATGATCAATGCTTGAGTAGCGTGTGCGTGACATTTTTGTATGATCAATGCTTGAGTAGCGTGTGCGTGACATTTTTGTATGATCAATGCTTGAGTAGCGTGTGCGTGACATATTTGTATGATCAATGCTTGAGTAGCGTGTGCGTGACATATTTGTATGATCAATGCTTGAGTAGCGTGTGCGTGACATATTTGTATGATCAATGCTTGAGTAGCGTGTGCGTGACATATTTGTATACAATGACCGCGTCAAATCTGTGCTCAAGTAGTGATCACTGCTTGTGCGGCATTCTAGAAGTGTACATCAATGTACAGACTTAGTTTTATTGAAGTAATAAATAATTAATTACCATGTAAGTACAAGTGACAGCGGATAACACATGGCGTGTTTCAGCGCCGGGTCGCTCCGGGACGACTCCGACTGGCAGCAGATAGGGGTGACCGACAACTGCCAGCACCTCTCGGTGTACCTGAACCGGCAGCAGGGGAAGCGCACCGACTTCACCAACGTCAAGGTAACAGCTCGTTGCTCATGTCTGCAGATTTACGTCACGCGGTGCCGACATCCGTGAGGTTTTGACAATGTTGCGTCGCAGCCGTGTCGAGCGATGTAATGAATGGCCCTAAATCTGAATGGTTACAATTTTCGCACTCAATTCAACTACCTCACTGGCGAATTGAGTCAGAAATCCTCAAATCCGTTCAACCGTTTCCGTTTTGCATTGATTACTTTAAGTGGAGGTCCCACAGGAACCGTATTTTTTCGGGATAAAAGTAGGCTTTCTCTGACTCTATGCTCAAAAGTTGTTGCTGCTAAGAAAAATAAACCAACAAACATAATGTTAGAATTGGTAGGATAGCATTGTGACAAGACATGGAGAAACTATATGGATTATAGGAACCTAGTTTGAGTATGTCCAATGGACCGTACTGTAAGTACAGGGTGCAAATGTAGATGCGACCGCGGCCCGGGCGTCAACAGTGTAGCGGTCCGCAGACGTGGCGGTGGCGCGACAGTGCGGTCCGGTGACGCGTCCGTTTCAGATCTACCACTCGGAGTACAGCGAGGCGGCGCCGCGCCGCGCGCCGCCGCCCGCCGCCGGCCTCCACGGCGAGCTGTTCAACAGCGGCGACATCGGCCACTCGCTGCAGCTCGCCTCCGTCTACGACAAGTGCAAGCCGGACGGCAGCTACGAGGCCTCCACCTTCCAGGACTATTGGCTCACGGTCGATTACATCTATTTTAGGTTAGTATCTTTGCAAACTTCGTTTTGCACTTGGATTTCAAGATAAGTCAACTGTAAATTTGTTCTGTGCTGTAGCGCCTTTAAACAGAAAAGCACTAGTTTACCTTCCCGATTTAATATTAGAGATTTAACTAGCAGTAGTTGGTCGTGTTTTATATACATACTCAAATACTATTTGTTACTAGACTGCAACTGATCATTCAATTTTTATATATTTGAAAACTAACCGAACTCAAATCTATCCTTATTATAATTGTTTGTTTGTAACAAATTGCCTCTGAAAGTACATACGAGACGCGGCTCGTTCAGCGTGTCCGTCCAGTAAGGTAATGGTGATGAGCGGAAGACCAGCGCTGATCAAACGAGCAGCACAACGCTGGGTTGAGGCCGGTTTGCAACAATACACTTTTTGTAGTTACTACATAATGCATTTGTTTTAAGTATTTATGTATAATTTGTTGCAAATAAATGTTTGTTATTGTGATGAGGTTGTGGTTGCAGCCGCTGCAGCTACCTGCGCGCGACGGAGCGGCTGCGGCTGCCGACGGCGGAGGAGTGCTCGGCGCTGCGGCGGCTGCCCAACCACGTGTTCGCGTCCGACCACCTCGCGCTCGCCGCCGCCTTCGAGATCCGGCCCCAGCTCGCCAGACCGGCCTTATAACCCTACGAGTGAACGCATCTTCACACCTGTACCGGATTGTGTTGCTACACTCGAATACACTGCCTACCCGTGCAAATCAGAGCGGGGTAGTCACTAATTATATTAATAAAACCTAGGTAAAATAACACAGACTCACGAGACTATGTCTAATACTGTGGCAGCGGTATTCTAAATGGTATAGGTGCATACCTAATTTTTAATGTTGCAGGACTAGTTTTAAAATATTGGTATTTGTTATTATCACTTATTTTCGGTAATTATAGTGTTTCGTTTACGTAATTTATTTTTGTGTGGATTACATCCCAATGTTCGCCATTGCTGCTCAGCATTCAGGCTGATTAAAAATGATCTGACATAATAATAATAGATGACGTAACGATGATTATTTATATATGCGTAAAACCAATGTGGTTAGGTTTAATTCAAGCTAGGTAGTTTAAAATATAGCTTAAAAAACTAAAAATCACACTTTTATATTATACCAAAAATATAAAATAATTAAATTGACTTGTATTAGTTACGATATAATGGTTAATTCAAAAAGTGTGGAGCGCGTTTTGGTTGTACATACATAGTTATGTATGTACTTTTATTTACCCAGTTAAAGAAGCGCTCCACACTTTTTCAATTAACCATTATATCGTTACTAATACAAGTCATTTTAATTATAATATATTTTTAGCGCTTTAGACAAGTGTGATTTTTAGTTTTTTAAGCTATGTGTGTAGTTTATTTTATACTTTTTAGTCTATTTAACCAACCAATCTATTGGACTCGTCAAAGCGAATCTAATGAGCCCAAACTCGATGGGTTTACTAGTAGCCATTGAAGAGTTCCACCATCCATCTCCTGGCTCCATCATCAGATCAGGTTGATGATATCAAATTATAGCATTTTCATCAGGATTACATGTACAAACAAAGTTTCAAGTCGAAGAAGTATGTTAAAATTGGCTTCTAAGATTTGATTATATTGTTTGGTGTTTTAAAAACTATCTAAAAACATGCTACTTGTAGTCAAAACAAATCATACGAGGCAAAATCTCGAGTAGTTTATTAGTAGCCACCGAACAGTTCCACTATTCACCTCCTGGCTCCGTCATCAGATCAAGTCGATGATACCAAATTATTATATCGTCAATCGTTATCAGGGTTACATAATTATACATACAAAGTTTAATTTCGATACAATAGTTGGAAGTAGGTTAAAATTGATTTTACTACATTGTTTGTTAGTTACAAATAAAGCTGATAAAAGCGTGTTAAAACCTAACATGTTACATAATTATAATAAGTAGATAGACTAGAAGTGGCCTTACTGTCCCCGGCAGAAAACATGCCACCTGAAACGATAATACATAATTACAGACATATTTTTCTAATTCAGCTCGACTCGTGCACGCCATGTTTTCTGCCAGGTAGCTAGGCTGAAAATTTGTGATATGGATAATTAGTTATATAATTATAATAGTTGATTTGTTAAAAAACCTTTATTTTGTGAATATAATGTTTTAATGGATATTTTTTTAAACCTTTACCATACCTATAATAAGCTTTATAAGAAACTTACAGCAAGCCAGAAATACAGAGGGAGAATATATAAAAAGGGTCAATTAAAAGTTTCTACAAATAGATAAAAAAACAAACAATATAAACTACACAACACACACTATCGGAGCTAAATTAATAGGATTTTGAACAATAAACATAAATGTATGAAACAGAGTTATCATCAAACAAGTCAGCCTCTTCAGCCGCCTGACAGAGTAGACATCACACATCATCTCGCTTACTCTTAGCAAATAGGATACCTATTGAAATATTGCAGTTTTTAAAAAAACTAGTTGCGTCCCGCTGTTTCACCTGCGCATTTTTTCAATGATAATGGTTATCCCGCAGGAACTTTTTCCAGGATAAAAAGTAGTTAATAAGTAGGTGTTAATTCAGGGTCTAAGCTATCTCTATTCCAAATTTCATTAAAATGAGCACCCCAGATCGCTCAAATATCAAAAAAGTAAAATTGCATTTATTTTGGAATTTAGGCGTTTCAAAAAACTTGAATTGTTGCGATAAACGAATTAGGTACTTCAAATTAGGTAGCAATGTGACACTTCAAGTAGCGATTTATCTCCCCCTATCTGGCAACCCTGCTTCCCAGTTCCCATCCCAATGGGAGGCAATAATACCCCGAGTCCAAATTTCATCCCAATCTGTGCCAGTGAAAGAATAGAACAATATTCTTTAGCTATGGACTATAAGGTGCTCGCGCCGTCATTTTGATGTTTCAAATTAATGTCACTTTGTCATTCTATTCTTTTCGTATGTGGTCTGTGGTACGTTTAGCTCTTTGTCATTTGCTAGTATTGATTGAAAAGAAAAGTATATAAATTCGATAATTTTACGTTCACAATACTGTTACACATTACACACTCAATAATAAAAGATTAAAATAAAAAGCTTTATTACTAATTATGATAGCTCATTAGCCGGTGCAAATCTTAGTGCAAATAATCATTTTTGTTCTTCAATCTTCAATTCTTAACTTCACACTGTATGACAGGGAACAGAGCCAGGATGTCCGTGAGCGCGAGTGCAGAAAACCTTTCCACCGAGGCACAGGTGAGTTCGTTATTTTGATCGTTTATTTCTTTGACTATTCTCCGACAAGTGTTAATAATTACGCGGCAGTTATAATGCGTCATGCATAGCGTTCGCGTCTAGTAAATAGTAAACGGACAGTTTTCCCTTGGCATTCATGAGTCATTTGTATGGGGACCCTATATTACGGAATCCGCGCATCCGTGCAGAGTAGTGGCACTGGTGTGGGTCCAACACTCGCAGCGACTGAAGAACTGCTTATCAAATCAAATATGGTGTTGTTTGTTCTGTTTTTTTACATTCGGGTCAGTTCGGAATCAGGGCAAAAGTTATCAATTTCAATACACTCTACATATAAACTAGGCCAATATAATTCGTTAGGTCAAAGCAGTGCCAACACTCAAAGCATGTCTTGCACACATGTAAGGGTGTTAAATTAATTTGTTCAATATATTATTACATTCGAGATACTATTTTGATTGTTTGTTACTGATATGTTTCAATACCAGTGAGCGGTACTTCGCTAGTAGGTAGATATGCATAATAGGTGGATTAGTTGGTCTGTAGCAAGTTACACAAGTAACACCACATTAGTTGCCAAATGGGCGCGTTGAACCAGTTACAGGTAGAGCAGGCCGGTGCGGCGTGCATTACATTAGTGGCAGGCAGCTGTTGCAGTTTGTGATTTTGTGATTCTTGAAGTATCAAAGTATTATTACCACCTAGTTGTTACTGAAACCTGCAACGGTATTGATAAGCAGCTTGTGGTTGTGTATTTATTTGATTAACAATTACTGGAATAACAACTAATATAATAAAAAAAGTTGGAATGTTTGTTGTTCTAACATTATATCTAATGTAATGTTTAAAAATCTCATGTGTCAGTGTTTGTTATCGAACTGCTCGAAACAGCTTGACGGATTGCATTTGGTAGGTTTGCGATATGGTTGTAGGCTATTTTTTGTTCCGCTAGGAGAAATCTTACTATCCCACTAATATTATAAATGTGAAAGTTTGTGTGTGTGAAAGTTTGTGTGAATGTTTGTTACCACATATCACCGTAACTAATAAACCGATTTTGATGAAATTTGGAGTGGAGATAGCTTATACCCTGAATTAACACATAGGCTACTTTTTATTCCGGAAAAATGTTCCTGTGGGGTAATGGGAAGACGCAGTTGAAACATCGGGCTCAACTAGTAAAAAATAGTAGATTGTATGTTGAGAGAGCAAAGTAATATTTTTACAGCGAGGGCGCTTTTTTTAATCCAGAACGAAGTGAGGGATTCTAGAGTACAATCCTGAACGTAGCGATGGATTCAAAGTACATCGCCCGAGTGGAAAATATTTTTGCTCTCGAGTCTAACACTCTACTTTTCATTTCCATCTATGAGAAAATAAATATGAAACACTTATAAGTACTTAATTAATGAGTTTAATTAAAAGAATGCCATGAAAAAAAGTCAATGACAAATTAGTAATTGCGCCTACCCGCACTGTACAGCCAACACTTACAGCCAGCCAATTTCTTGCGTTCGGTTTCTTTGGCACTGAACACTAAGATAATTGCGGCGACGTCGGCTTGCGATCCGTTGGATGGTGAAAAAAAACATCGCGATGAAACCGTAGCTTGGCGGTAGGGTACTTTCTAGTACTCGCCACCCTCTTGTTAAGAATCTGTCGCCAAGCACCTATCGGTGTGTTCCGGCAGCTTCACTTTAGAGCCAGTTCTCAATGCAGGTGTAGCGTGAGCTATCTTCGATCACATCATCACTTAACACCAGGCAGGTGACGTAATTGTGGTCAAACGCTACACTGTAAGGAGATTTTTTTATTATCGTCAGCCTAATACTTTCTTACTGCTAGGACATGACCTTTCTCACAGAAATAGTATGGACTGTAACCTACCACGCTGGCCGTGAGTTGGTAGATGTTGTGTGCCCTTGAATTTTGTGGTTCTTGGACATGTCGGTTATCTCACAATGTTTTCTATCACCGCAAGTCATAGCATAGATCGAGATGGGATTCCAATCGGTGCCTCGTAGAGCCCACGAGCTACCGTACTGTAACATCGGATGATTGCCTTGGATGAACTTTGACTATGATGGTTTCATATTTTGGTAATCTCAGATTCCGAAATGAAAACACAGAATATATAATAGTAGTACGTTATGAAACCGTGACCCCCGCACAGTCTGAGAAGGAACTGTTTGTCGTCGTTAAACGCACCCCTGTTACGTGAATCACTCAAAACAGATGGGGTCCCGAATTGGTACGGTTGAGGCTATTGGGTAGGGATGTACTGTGAAAAAATACAAATTTTATTTTAGATGTGATATATTAATATATATCTTAAAGTATTATGTTTTTATATTATGTTTTTAATTACATATTAATAAAACTGTAACTCGGTCATATCAGTACATGCATGTAAAAATGTGTTATGAGATAAAACTATTTTTTACGGTACGGATGTTGATGCAACTTTGCATAGTGTTCATGTAGTATTTAGCCGCTTAATATTCACCCCTTCAAAAACAAACATCGTAGTCACCCCCCACCCTATAATGTCTTATTCTAAAAACAACTCACTGCATTTATGAATAATAATGCAAATTATTATGTATATACATATATACTTACATATATCCCTAAAGGGACTTCTTTTAATAATGTATTTTAGTTATTAGTTTAGGTTTATTTGTTTTTTATTTCTTTGTTATGATATAATTATTTTTAGTTTGAAGCAATAAAGTACATATTCTTTGATCGATACGTTGCCTGCAGAGCCACCCGGTTCGGGTGCGGCACGCGGTAGTGCGCTATTTTAAAACACTTTTATTAGCTTGACTTGTAACTAACTAACTAACAATGTAATTATTGCTTGATCTTGATCGACATAGTTTTGTTGTTTGGTACTGTGCTGTGTTTTCTTGACCGGACTCTCAACTTCCACCAAATGTTAATCGTCAATGTGTGTATGTATCACTATTTTACACTGTTTTCTTTTTATTTTATATTATTGCTGATTAGACTCAATATAACCACATCCTCACAATCCTACGTCGATTGCATATTTACCTATTGCTCCCAAACGTAAATACCACTTCGACATTGATCTGGTGGAATCATCATCTCTAGTATTGTTACTTCTGTCGGGCGTCCATGTTTCACTGGTGGAGTTGGTAAATGCGCGCTAATGTTGAGTGTGTTGTTGCGTCAGAGCTGCGACGGGGGCTCCATGTGCCTCGAGCTGGCGCTAGAGGGCGAGCGGCTGTGCAAGGCGGGCGACTGCCGCGCCGGCGTGGCGTTCTTCCAGGCCGCCATCCAGGCTGGCACCGACGACCTACGCACGCTCAGCGCTATCTACAGCCAGCTCGGGAACGCCTACTTCTACCTGGGCGACTACAACAAGGCCATGCAGTATCACAAACATGATCTCACATTAGCTAGGTATGGATACTGCTATACTTAATACATATCCTATTTATCTGCAGTTATTATAAAATATGTACATGGACCAAATCTACAAATTATTGAACATTACAGAACAATGAACGACAGGCTGGGCGAGGCGAAGGCGTCGGGCAACCTAGGCAACACTTTGAAAGTGATGGGCAAGTTTGTGGAAGCCATTCAGTGCTGCAAGCGGCACCTGGAGATATCGCGCGCGCTGGGCGACCGCCTCAGCGAGGGCCGCGCGCTCTACAACCTGGGCAACGTGTACCACGCGCAGGGCAAGCAGCTGGGCCGCGTGGGGCAGAACGACCCGGGCCACTTCCCGCAGGAGGTGCGCGACTGCCTGCTGCAGGCGGTTGCTTACTACGAGTGAGTCTATCCCTCGTTACGTCTGTTGTACAACACACGATGCTGCTGCAGGTGTAGGTTTTAAAATCATGATCGTTTGCAGAGAGAACTTGGAGCTAATGCGCAACCTGGAGGATCGGCAGGCGATGGGGCGCGCGTGCGGCAACCTCGGCAACACGTGCTACTTGCTCGGCGAGTTCGCGCGCGCCATCCGCTACCACACGGAGCGGCTCGCCATCGCGCAGGAGTTCGGCGACCGGCCGGCCGAGCGGCGCGCCAACAGCAACCTCGCCAACTCGCACATCTTCCTCGGACAGTTCGAGAACGCGGCCGAGCATTACAAGTGAGTACTTATGCCTTCGCTACCGGGGAATGTTCCTTGTGATCCCATCCTACATTTACTGTATCGTGATGAGCTTGAATGTAATGGGCGATCAATATACCTCCAAGCCGCGTTTGAGTTGCTGAGATGGTTTCTGAAAATAGTTCGCCATAAAAACACAGGTAAACACAACACAGTTTTTTTTGTAGCCTGGCTTTGATGAAATAGCATTTCATTCTTATTAGCATTTTTCCTACATTTGGCCTAGAGTTTTCGCACGTCACTCTCCCATTTAAAAAATAAATGCAGTATGTTTTGCCAGAACCAAACCACCGCAAACATTTCAACACCATGGAACATTTGCATCGGTGCTCATGTATAATGTTATTAGCGACCGCTCGTCACATGCAATGAGTTCCAATTCAAAGCAATTGCTACCGCGTATCATTCACACAAAGGTCAATTGCAATCGCTTCATCAACCAATTGCTGGTTATTGTTACATCTCGAATCATCGTAATTTTATCAGAGTACAGACCACATTCAAATAAAGAAAACCGATTATGAACTCGTGCAGAGAGAGTTGTGTTCCGTTTTTGAGAAGATTAAGACAGCATTTTTTTTGACTTTCGTGTAAACTATTGATAGTAAACTATAGCCTGTTCCTTAGCGGGTGATCGAGTTCGCCGATATCGTAATTGAAAAATCGATTCTGAATTATTGCACCAATCGATAGTGTAATTAATAATATTAAATGTACATGTACAATATTAAGTTATTAATATTATTATAACAATATTAAATGTACATACATTAATCAATAAATACACTTTCAAGTATTTAGATGTTGTACGACATCCTAAAAACCTACTAGTGCTCGCCTGGATAGCTAACACTCTCAAGTTAAGTATCTATCTTCAAAATAACTTTGAAAAAACCCTCGACATCTTGGACCGATTTTCATCAAACATAGCTAAAAGCACTCGCCCGTAACACACCTTTCATACAACAAAAAAACTAAATTTAAATTGTTACATCCGGTCGCGAGCTACGGTGCCACAGACAGACAAACAGACGCGTCAAACTTATAACACCCCTCTTTTTGCGTCGGGGGTTAAAAAGAAGTAGTTAGGTGTTAGAGCGCGGTAAGAGGGTAGTGTGTGCGCAGGCGCACGCTGGCGCTGGCGGAGGCGCTGGGCGAGGCGGCGGTGGAGGCGCAGGCGTGCTACTCGCTCGGCAACACGTACACGCTGCTGCGCGAGTACCGCGCCGCCGAGCAGTACCACGCGCGCCACCTGGCCGCCGCGCGCCGCCTGCGCGACCGCGTGGGCGAGGGCCGCGCCGCCTGGTCGCTGGGCAACGCGCACGCCGCGCTCGGCAACCACGAGAAGGCACTGTATTACGCCAATGAGCACTACACCATCTCCAAAGAGGTCAGTTCCCTCGCCGCTACGCGCACAGGAGCGGTGTCGACGTTACAACAGTGGTGCAGCGACAAAGGTGGCTCATCGGACGTCAGGGCGTCTACTACAGATTGTGATAGTTTACAAAACTTGTAATGTTTTATTTTTTCTACTTACAATGCAACGTTTGGCCACAACACGCGTGATTTGGTCGAAGTTTGGTGTTTGTGGTGATAAAGCTATGATGGGTCGGTGGTAGTGACGTCGGCCTGCGATCCGTAGGGCGTAGGCTCGAATCCTCCAGTGAGCTTGAGCTTTCGATGAAGGAAAACATTGTGATGAAACCATAGCTCGGTCGGTGGTAGGGCATTTTTTAGTGCTCGTCTGGCTTGCTTCCACCTTCAAATTAAGAATCTGTCGCTAAACACCTATCGGTGTGTTGTGCTTGTGGCAGCCCCACTTGAGAGCCTATTACGAATGCAGGTGTAGAGTGGCGACACCTTCGACTATATCGTCACTTAACATCAGGTGACTTGTGGTCAAACGTTTCCCTGTCAAAGTAAAAGAAAAGAAAACAATCGTTAAACTTGTCATTGTAGAGCGACTTTTGTCGTTGGCCGTACGCTATAAAAGTACCTTCGGTAAGCGAGACCTTGTGGGCACCGCGCGGCGGCGACGAGGGACCCGACGTGACTGTGCCAACTGGCACAAATAAGTTGTAGATCAAATTGTATTGCTATTTCAAATTAGTATCCGACTATTACTTAGCGTCAATTTATTTATTTATGATCAAGTAGAAATGTTTTTCAATTGTTGTTATCATAATTTTTCCGTTCACTTCAGTTTTATAATTTTGTTTATTTACATTTAAAATTCAAATTCGATGTTTTGCATTGCAAAACTGAGTCGCCGCCGCTGCGGCCAATGCCCTGGCTCGTCCAGCCTGGCCGGGGCGGCAGTTCTGCTCACCACAAGATCTAGTCACTGCTAATACGCTTACTTATTTAACGCTTTAAATAACATCAAACATTTTTTTCTTAACTTACTTAAACCGCTTTTTCGTTTATTTATTATGTTTTTGTGCGTTTGCATGTTTTTGTTTTATGTAATAACCTTAAGGGGTAGCATTTGACTACAAGTCAATTGATGTTAAGTGCCAGTGTAGTTGAAGGTGGCGATGAACTACACTTAGATTGAAAACTGCCCTAAACTCCAGTGGCTCCGAAACTGGTTTTAATTACTAACTAAGATGGCGCAACGATTCAAAGTGATCTCTGACAATTAATTAAAGGCGCCACTTCGGCCTGTCCTACGCCACCTCCTGCCAGTCCTCCACCTGGCGTTCGCGCAAGTCCTTCGTTACTTCGTCTTTCCAGCGATACCTGGGACGGCCGACCGGGCGTCGACCGCTCGGCCGTCCCATGTATCCTCCTTGTTATTGGCATGTTCTATAACATCTTGTGAAATAATGTAAGAGTGTCGGAATCGCAACGAATACGCAATGAGTAGTGAGGCCTTCCGCACACAGATCGTAAGCGTATCGTAAAGACGCAGCGAGTACTAGACCAACGGATCGTAGCGTACTCCTATGCTCGTCGTTCGCTTGGACAACAGCTATTGAAAAATGATAATAACATGCGACAGTATTTTTGATGTTCAGTGCGCTTCGACTATCGTAATGAAATCTCCTACGCTGCAACGCCGCTTCGTTTGCGGAGTTGTTTGTTGAAGTAGTACTGTTGTGTTACGATACGCCTTGTGTGAGTGTGTCGGCGCGGTTGCAGCTGGGCGACGTGCTCGGCATGGCGACGGCGCAGATGAACGTGGGCGACCTGCGCAAGGTGCTGGGGCTGCCGGCGGAGGAGCCGCGCGCGGAGCCCGCGCCCGCGCCCGCGCCCGACCAGCGCACGCCCTTCAACGCGCTGCGCGTGCGCCGCCAGAGCATGGAGCAGCTCTCGCTCATACAGGTCGCACACACCCCGCTCCTTAGCGGTACACGCACAATTCAACAATTTAAATATTAATGCGCTCCGAGACGGTCTTGAGTTCGTAAAAACGTCCATGAAAAAAAGCGCTTTCGAGATTTTTCCAATTTTCCGGGTACATATTTCAAATTTGCTCTCCCTATACCTTCCATTGAATATTGCGATCATTAAAAAATTTCAAATCCATTTTTATCCAGCCGTTCTCAAGATGTGCACAAACCAACGAATATCATATAATTTTAAATATACTTACTTTAGACTTAAGAGAGCATAATCGCAACTGTTACTTGGTACGTTCGATAATTCAATTGACACGGCGCGGAGACAGGAGAGTCATTAGTAACGCACTTGTACTATTCACACGTAGATCACGCCGGAGGGCAAGAAGAAGGAGGAGCAGGAGGAGAGCGCGAAGGGCGCGCTGGTGCGCTCCGAGTCGGAGGAGAACCCGGTGGAGTCGTTCTTCGACCTGCTGAGCCGCTGCCAGTCGGACCGGTACGACGACCAGCGCGCCACGCTCGCCGTCGCCGCCGCCGACAAGGAGAACCGGCCCAAGGGCAAGCCGGCCAAGCTGCAGCGCTCGGCCAGCAGCGGCAACAAGCACGCCCAGTATGTACACGTTCCATTTCAATATTACATTTTTATTCCAGCAGCCTTAATTCAATTGTTTTTATTCAATGGGATACATTGTGATCACTTTAAAACGTCAAACTTAAAACTAGCTAAGCCTATTCCAACCTCGTGTTTGTCTAAAGCCGCGAGTAAACGGCACACAAACACGCGAGCCGAGCCTGGCTCCGCTCGTGATTCAGCGTGTAACTACGCTCAGCGCGGCTCGGCAAAGTTTGCACGATCCATCACTTGTCGGTTTTTTCGACATGGATCAAAGGCGCGCGCGCCATCTTCGGCTCGGCTTGTGTTAATAGGCGACGTCTAAATAGATGGTACAGAGCGTGCGACGAAGGAAGACCCATTTTGTTTTTTAGCGACGTTTTTAATTTGAAGAATTGAAAGGGTTCAACTCTTCAACACCTTCAGGCCATGTTTTGAAAATACTGCTCTAATTATTTTTTGCGAATTTTTTAAGTATTTCATACTCGCAAATCGGCTAGCAGTCGCCCTTAAGGTCAGTGCGGGATGCTATCTCACCTGATCAAGCAAGGTCAACGGCGTATGACAGGGTCTGAATAAAATATAATTTAATACTTTTTTTTTCTTGTATTGAGGCTTCCCGCGGTCCTTTTAGAGATTTCGAGACCCTCCCAGGGGTCGCAGCCCACACTTTGAAAAACACTGAAAAACTTGTTACTTTGACAGAAAGTTTGATTTAAGCAGATCAATACATTTTTGATAGTCTACCATTGCGCAACATTTTCTCCGAGGCGGACGATTGTGCGGAATCGTAGTTATTGAGTCGATAAGATCTCTGAGTGAGTTCGTTATCAGCGTGCGGCCACTTGGCTCTTATCGTGCCATCATCAATCTACACACGCGGCGGCCGAGCTCCAGCCGCCCGGGCGCGCTCCGTCCGGCCACCACACCCTGCAGGGTTGCGCGAGTGACGCCCTTCCTGGCGCGCCCCTCTCGGCCGCTCCATTAGGGCTCACCCAACTTATCTACGTGTCCATCTTCCAAACTAAGTCGGGCGCGAGCCATCGTTACTCATTACAATGAAGAAGGCTGCCAGTGAATCGGAATTCGGGTATGTCCTATTATATGAGTGGTGATTACGTAATTTTTTTTTATGTGAATAATTAGCCACTATGGCAATTAAAATTGATTTTCAATATGAAATAGCTACAGTGAGTAGTTGAGTACGGAGTATATATAAATATATTACAAAAAATGCGCCAATATCTTTTTACAAATCAATCTTGATTTTCACCCGATATAGTAGTTACGTAACAAATGGAATGAGGTTTTCGTGCGCAGTACATTTTGATCGTGTATAATCTTATTACATTCTTCACTGCAACCTTAGAGAGAGATCTTAGAGACTGAAAACTAGGCTGATAAAGATACGAAGCTAACTTAACTCGGATTCGTCGACGCATTGTTATTTTTTCTTGTCGTCCATTGGCGAGACTGGCTAACAGTCTCGACCTTGATGAATGGAAAAAGGGCAGGGCCTCAAGCCAGTATAGGGACAACCCAACAAGTAGAATTATAATAAGAAAATTTGGGTACATGCCATGAGGTATTAAACGAACAATTTGCAAGTTCTTTGTCCAAAAAAAGTCATGAACTGTTTTCTAGATACGTTTTTAGTTAATTTTGTGTTGTCCTCAACACTCCTGTGCTCATTAGCCCTACATGAAATGCTTAAAGTATGATAATACTAGCTGTTCCCTACGGTTTCACCCGCGTGGGCTACAGTTTATCGCGATAAAAAGTAGCATATGTCCTTTCTCAGGCTCTAGACTATCTCTGTACCAAATCTAAGGGCGGATCCGGGGGGGGGGGTTGGGGGTCATGACCACCCCCTCCCCCCTGGTCTGAGACTAGGTTAACTAGCAGTGCTGCCAAGTTCAATCAGCGGGGTATTCCCCGCATTGCGCGTAATGGAAGGGCTACGCGGTGAGCGCGTGGATAAAAGCAGGTCAATTCCAATAATAGGAAATTCAAAACAATTCAATAGATGAAAAATATGAGATCAAAAACTATGTTTGTTTTGTATGTTTAACTTTTTGAATGGAGGGGGTTATCACTGCTGGAAATGGGCCGGAACGCGCGCACTTGTATGGGACGTCAATTTTAATAAGTAAAATGTTTGCACTCGCTCCGCACGCGCTTTTATGATTTGGTTATTTCTGTATTAATTGTGAAATGAAGGTCTCTTGTCCTTCGTTTTGCTAACGAGTAGAAATACTTCAAAATTTTCGCACTTGCTCCGCTCGCGTTTTAGTTACAATTATTCGTCGCAGAAGGGAGGTTTATTTTATAGTCGATGGCTAGTTTAAATGGAGGAATATATAACACGTCTCTTGAGGTGACAAACAAGAAAAAAATATTTTGTTAGATAATATATTATTAAAATTGTATATTTTGACGCATAACAATGAAATACTGTATCATTTTGGTTAGATTTATTATTGTAATCGAGTTGGAGCCCGTCCTGACTAGACGTCTACCATCTACTATATGACCCCCCCGGACTAGAAAGCTGGATCCGCCCTTTGACCAAATCAAAAAAAAAATATTGTATCGGTTCAGTAGTTTAGGCGTGAAAGCGAGCTAGACAGACAGACAGAGATACTTTCGCATTAGTAGGGATAAGGTGTTCGGGAAAGCTCTGTTTTGTGTAATGTATGGATGTATTGTGCGCGGTTCCAGTTCGAACGAGGCGATGCTCAACATGATCACGGAGCTGCAGTCGCAGCGCATGGACTCGCAGCGCGCGGAGCTGCGGCCGGCGGGCGGGCCGCCGCGCGCGCCCTCCTCGCTGCCCGGCCTGCGCCCGCAGCGCACGCTCAGCGCCAAGCCGGAGGACGACTTCCTCGACATGATCGCCAGGGTCCAGGTACACCACCGCCACGCTCGCATACAGATTGTGCGCTGCGGAATACATTTTCAAACAGCTCTAAGGTTGTTAGCGCGCACATTTTGATGGTCAAATTATTGCATAGTCTGGAAATAAAAATACCTACTATCTAGTGTGACAGAATATTCATAACATGCCCCCACTTTCATTACAATAAATAAATAGTAATCAGACTTACAGAAAATCAAGAAACTAGATGTGCGTCAGATTCGTGTCTGACGACGCCCGTGTTCGCACACCAGTTTAAATACATAAGTGGCGGAGCGAGCTTGCAGTCACATGTTCTTGTACAAAGTTATAAAAACGTGTTGCGCCAAAGAGATGTGAACGGTTGATTTAGAATTGGTCGTATTTCGTGGACAGGGGTCTCGGCTGGAGGAGCAGCGGACCGAGATGCCTCGCCCGAAGCCGGCGGCGGAGGCCGAGCGCGCGCGCACGGTGCCCGACGACGACTTCTTCGCGCTCCTGATGCGCGCGCAGGCCGGCCGCATGGAGGACCAGCGCGCCACGGTAACACATACTTACAGATTAACGTTCAAATATGCAGCTTGTGTAATATGTAACTTGGAGTGATTGTTTCCTACATGACCGACACCTCGGCTCGTATGTCGCGGAAGCCTCATCACGATATAATAATAAAAGACTGCGCTAACGAAATATAATTGTCAGGCGACGTCTCCGATCATTAACTAAAATTATGATTTCCAGATTCCTGTTAAAAAACCCAGCGACGGCAAGGGTGGGTCCAGCTCCAAGAAGTAAGTCCGAGGAGCTCTGCGAAAGGAGCGCCACGTGAGGCGGGAGGGCACTGCACTTGTATGGTGTGAATGATATTTATTTTTATATATTGTCTCTGTGTCGAAAGACAACATTATTTAATGTAACACTAATGTTGCCTTACTGTTAGATCTCTTTAAAGAAATTATATTCATTGTTTTGTAAACGCATTGTTTACTGAATCGAACTTTTCGGCCTACTTATAAAAAGCACTACGCCGTGTTACAACTATTTTCTATGTATGAGTATGGGGTGAACTTCGGAGTACAGCGCACAAAATGTAAGCTAAACTTGAGCATGAGTTTTGTCATGTTGTGTTCGTACGTTAAAAATATCAAAATTTATTAAAATGTTATTTAGAAGATTAGACGTAAACTAAGTGCGAATAAAGGACAATGCTCAAAGTGTGTGGACCAAGACGTCGACGAGCATCATCCGTTTGCGCGGCGTATATAATGCGATGCAAACTAATTTGATTTCCGTTTGAAATTCGGTGCTCGAATCTGTGTCGTATTACAAATAACAATTATTACAATACCGGTGTAAAGTGTCGTTATCGCGTTTTTTTTCTTTGTTGTAGCTTCGAAGCGTACGGATTTTGATTCGGTTGGCTTTCGGTAAAATTAGTAATTCTAGATACATTTCGGCCAGTAAGGTGTATAATGCTAGTGCAGCGTTGTTGCGGGTTCTACAGAAAACATGCGGAGCCCTCGTCTAGTAGAAACTAACACAATTTTCGTACATTTCGTGAAATATTTGTTCATCATTTTTTTGCATTACACCAGTAGCATTTTCAAGATTTGGGACGGTTTTTCGATTCGACTTAATAACTGAGATATCAAATATTTAATTGATATAATACAATCGTCGCAGCTGCAGCCCATGTATATCTCTCGGCGCACCGCACTACAAATCACATAAGGTATAACAAATCCAAAAGTTACGCGAGTCACTGTTTTGTAATTAGTTTACCTGTTACATTACATTTTGCTCTCAACGATATCTTTATTTATTTCTTACAGTTTGTATGTAAACATGAGTTCTACTTACATTAGAATTATTGACGTCTAAATCATGGGCCAACAGCTTTTACGGATGTTGTATCGACTAGGTACATATAACAGAACAAGTGAGCTAGTTCGAAACGTTGATAATGTAATAAAATTGTTATTTGTTATACGACACGCACAATGTAGCGCGCCCCCGACGATGCCGCCGTCCAGTTATCTACTCATAGTGGCTTGGCACACGTATCGTTTCAATCGCTCGCTGGTTTGTTGAGCACTGTGCTCTGTGTTAGTTTAATTATAATAAATAATTCGAGTAAACCGTTTCGCGGCATCCCTTGTTAGCTAATGGGATGTTATATTTTTAGTGCACGTACACTAACCAGTGACAATATAAAGCACACGGTTGGAAAGGCTTGGTGTTGGCTGCGAAGCTCCCGAGAGAGTGCACAGTTACAGCATCCCGTCTCCTAGGCAGACTGTATTTCAGTAGTATGTATCTCTTCGTACATTCCGATGTTGTGAAGGTGACTTGTCCAGTTCCGGATCAGTGTTGTGGTGGCACGTTTGCCATTGAGCTCTTTCTGTCTGTCGTTAGTGTCCACTTTTAACTGATAACAATAGATTCTGATGACGAGAGAGTTTACATTGTTGTTGTTAAATTAACTTTCTAATAGCCTTCTCTAGTGTTAGTAATATTGAATAAAACTGTTTTCGTATCACTATACATATATTTTAAATATAACTCAGCTTTAAACTATGTATGTTTTATACCTATGTACCTACCTACCATGTGTTCCTTTATCAATAATGTACTCTTCTTAAAATTGATAAAGAACCTAAAATATTTTCATTACAAAATATAGCCCACTATTATTTCTTATGAACCTGCGCAAAATTCATATTTTTGGGACATTTTATTTAATGGACTAAATTTAATTTATAGCAATAATTTATGAACTCTTTGTATAGTAAATTTACACTGAATAATTTAGCGTTAGTTTGATATAATATTCATATTAATGAACACGTTTTATTATTCGACTTTTAATCATGTAAATGGTTGTAATAATGAATTTACATTAGTAAGGTATTAGTTAAGTTTTAGTGTAAAGTAAACGTGTACTCTGCGTACCTACCTGCCAGCGCGGCTCTCGCGACATGTAAGCTGGTAGTACGAAACTGGCTGGACGCGCACAGCGCAGGTTTCTCTCGCAACACTACTCAAAATATACGAAATTTTATGAATGCGTAGTGTAAGTTGAAGTTATTTACATTTTATATTATTATTGCAGACAACGAATGGGCTATAAGTAATTTTTGAAAATGAGTATAAAATGCTAAATATGTTCGTCCGCTATTAAATAAGTATGTATATGTTTTAAAGACTTGTACTAAAACTATTGAAATCATTTATTAAGCTGAGTCACGTCCAAGAAAAAAACATGTATGTATTGTTTCACAAGTGATTATTTATAACTTATTTACAACATGAATGCAATTCATAGTAATTATTGATCTTACAACAAGGTACTCTATCCAAATAGTATTAATGTCATAATATTAAAAATCTATTTATATTTTATAACTTACCTAATATATTGTCAAGCAAACTATTGTACTTTAGAAATTACTTTATCTTTTTTATATTAAGTTACCAATTATTATTATTGCTGATGCCACAATTTGTCAATAATCAGTCCAACTTTTCAACCGGCAAGTGCGTTAGTTTTCCAAATCTCTCAGACAACGCAGCATTTATTTGTAAATGACCGTAACCTAGATATAGGTAGGTATTGCTCTGCTCTTACGACTGTACTAAGGCCGTGTGTTATCCAATTGGTGCTTACCTTCTACACTATATTAGAGGGTGATCCGTTCAGTCGTGAGCGCGCGATATTTACGTCCTTAATACGGTTTTTTTAATCTTCGCGTCGTTTACAAACGTTTGTATAACTTTTACAAAAATCTACTACTGCGTCGATTCACGATTCATCCGCCACTTCTGCTTGACAATAATATGTAAATAATCTATCTCTTGATAGTTGGATACCTGATTAGAGAATGAAAATTTAACATTATTTTGAACAAGTGACGAGATGAGTAGGTTAGACTCTTGTCAACCGCAACTCCAAAAGATACGACGTCCGGTCTCAGTAGGGTACGGGCAGTCCCGACGTGTCAGTAACGTGTTGTACTACGCTCTATCTCGAGACGCGCCTCTATGATGCGGATGGTTCACACTTGTGCCGTATCTAACCTGCGCCATGTCTGTCACCGGTTGCACAACTATGGTGGGCCTATTTTATTACTGTTACATAGGTCCGTGTTTCATTCAACTAGTTCCGTAAGAATTTGATCTCTGTCGTGTTGTACTTTTAGATAAGAAAATTTGATCTTATTCGTGAAAATGAGTTTCAATCAATTGCTAAATAGTGAAGAAGGTGGCCAGTGAGTCGTCTCATGTAGATACCGCATGGTTGCTGTCGTGTTCCCATCACTGCGTTTTATCTGCTGTGTTCGACCGAAGGGTCAGTACCCCTAGTACAAGTTTTGAAAACGATAAAAGTTTTCATAAACGTTGACGTTTGCCACCGCTGACTTGTCAAAGTGGCAACTCGATCTGCTTAAATTCAAAAAGTAACTCAATAACCCGTATTACGATTTCAGTTCCTCCAAGTCTCGGTAAGATTCGCTGAAAAAAATATGTATGGATGGAAACGAAAACTTTTGTAGTTTTTGTAAACTATCAAAACCTGTACTAGGGGTACATACAGTACGAAGGTAGCCGAGACTACATTGAAGCATCCGTCGGAAGTTTTGACTGATCGCGTCGCGCGAACTCTTTAACATAAGGGAATGAAAGAAAATACCAAAATTGTATCAATATAAATTAATTTTATCTCTAGTATCTAACTGTTATTGTAGGCCAATAAATGCCAAATTATTCACTAAATATAACATTACCTATTGTTTTATTTAATTCCTATCTTGCTGATACCTACGTTCCCACCAAGTTGACTCCAAATTTCATTTTGCTCCGTCAAAAATACTCTAGGCGCTGAGCAACTTTTACAAAGCGGTGTAAGGTTTTTTTTGTTTTCTATGACGAATAGATAATAATATGTAATTAAAAATGTAACCATTAGAAAAAAGTTGCGTGGTAGTCAGCCGCTCACCCTTCTCGGCTAGCTAGGCGTCATTGGGGTACGTGGCCGGACTGTACGGGAGGGAAGTCAATGTCAAGGAATGAAGTGTCGTGGTGGTATTATAATGTATGTATTATAATTAGATTTTGATTTTTTTTAAAATACCCGGGCAAAGCCGTGGTCCACTACTAATTAAACTCGTAATATCTTTCGAATGGAATGTCCGAATTGAATGATTTAAAAAGTTATATAAAGGCATTGAAGCAGTTTTAAATAAGAAGTAATTTATTTTGATAAGGATTAATACCAAGATACAAATAAAGAGCCTTTTCTAGCGGTGGCATTAAAAAATTAAATTTTAAAACAAAAGATCACTTATTGTGGCATAACTATAATAGTTAGACATATGCTCTTGCGAACTTTTTTGTAGATCTTAATGGGACCTACAAACCCGTGATACATTATTTTGTTCTATGGTCAATAGTTTTTGCAGCGCACGCAAAAATAGGTTTTCGATTTCACACCTTGGGTTACAAAATAGCAATTTTCTTACGGATCCGTAATTTTTTTTAAAATATAATATAGCTTATGTCCGTCACAGATAGTGTAGCTTTCCAACAATGAAAGAATTTTTCAAATCGGTTCAGTAGTTTCGGAGCCTATTCGATGCAAACAAACAATCAAATCTTTCCTCTTTATAATAATAATAATAGATGTGTCGCAAGTACTACTTTGTAGTGTACTTTGACAATTTGTGTCGCACGCATCGCAATTCGCAATGTCGCAAATAATTAATCGCATGTGTGATGCTGATGATGATGTGTGTCGTTTTCATTTCCCGGACTAAAAAGTGATCACTAAAGAAAACTTTATGATGATCATAATTGATCATCATAAAGTTTTCTTTTTTGAAGGTTGTCATGCAACTCATGCATGACCATGACCATGATGCCAAAATAGCCAAACATTTAAACAATAATATATATATCTATGAGTTGATTTTGTAATTTGATTTTAGAGTAGATGGCTAAACAGTAGACTATGAGCAAAAATTAAAAGTTTTCGGACAGATAATTTTTTAACTTCCTGATTACATTTTCGAACGAGACCCAATAACTTTTGACATTGACGGACGAGTAAAGTTAGAGAGATAAAGGCTTATAGGTATAGGAGTTGTCAGTTGTGTTGTCTGAATGATACTGATTAACAAGTAGAAAAAAAAGAATAAAGTGGTTCCGAGTTACGTGTGCGAAATTGGTCTTTTGAGTTTTCTTTAAACCTATTTTATAGTCGTTTCAATGCTCTCTGTGTCTACAAATACTGTATAAATTAGTAACATTTGTAGTAAAAAAGTGCCTGCCTGCGAGCAAAAGTGAACAAGAAGCACCAAAAGAACTTCGTGAAGTTTCCATGCTTTTTATCGAGGGATGGCAGATTCTACCAACGAACCTAGTACTTCTAAGTGTGACCAGTAAGTATTAAAAGTTTTATTTCTACTTTCAACCGCATCAAAGCGCCAAACTAAAAAGTGTGTGCACGCGTATAATTAATAAATCAATTTGTATTTTAATTACTTCTTGCACAAACTGCCTGCATCTTGCCAATCATGAATGCCTTTGCCCCTGTTTGGGTATAGTTACAGAACTTATGCAGGTCTGTATACAGTTTAAAAAAGTTAGGCATATCAACAGGTGGCATACTGTTCTTTCTGTACTTTTCAAAAGAAGTTATGAAGAACAGTGATGCAAACGTACGAGTATCGTGTAACTGGAATAGATTACAATTCTCAAACAACAATGTCTTGTTCAAAAAACCATTAATTTGGCATCATCAAAGTAAAGACTATGATATTATTATTTCACTGCCAATGAAAAAAACAGACAAATACTTACAGATACATTGATGCGATCATAGAAAGTGTGATTAATTTTTAGCTTGCTAGCTATTTCTTATACACATAGGTTCTATATTTGAGTGCAATAGTACATTACTGCAACGGCCATCAAAGTAGGCATTGAGGCAAGAATATACTGTTTTAAACTACCATGGTCAAAATCATTAGAATTAGGTTTTATAACGGGATAATTACCATGTATTTGTTTTTGTTTGAGTTCTCGATATTTCGGCACTGTTGCAAGCGCCATGATCACGAGAATACTAAAAGTTTTTGCGGGTAGGATTGTTGATGTTATAACGGGCAGACGTATCTATCTACCCGCTTCCTCACACGTTTTTTGCTTACGATGACATTACCATTTTCACACAAGTCACTCGCAACTCGATTCAAATCTCGACACACAAAACTCACGGTATCCCCTCGCGAGCTATGACAGGTGCTTTTTCTGCTGTCACACAACCGCACCACTGGATTCCAGGCACTCGACAGTTGGAACCCGTCCTCTCGATTAAAGTTCTTATACTTGGTTATTTCTATCGCTTCTCTAACCAATCGAGGTATATAGTGGCGTTCTGTCGAGATTACCTGAGGGTTATGCAACTCAATCCAGTGGTTGGTGCCCGCCTCCAGAAGGTGTTTCGCTATCGCTGACTTTTGTGTGTCATTATTTTTCACCGCCTTAATATGCTCCTTAGTCCTTGTAGCAATAGTACGCTTGGTCTGACCAATGTAGGAGCTACCACAGCTACAGTCAATTTTGTAGACACCTGGTTTTTCCAAGGGAAAATTGTCTTTCGGCGACCTCAGATACTGTGATATTTTCTTAAAAGGAGTGAAGATGGTATTGATTGAGTATCTGTGAAGAATGTTGGCTACCCTATCAGTCACTCCTTTTACGTATGGAAGAAATGCTGGCTTCCTTTCTACTATGCTCTTTCGTTGTTTGACTGTTGCTCTAGGCAGTGTGGTCTTTACTTTGTACCCATTCCTCCGCAAGACATCTCGCACGTGACCTAGTTCCTGGTGTAAGTGTTCCTCGTCACATAGGTCATACGCGCGGTTAGTGAGAGAGGTCACTACGGAGTTCAGGTGACGGGGGTGGTGATGTGAATCTGCGTGTAGATATCGGTCCGTGTGTGTGGGTTTTCTATAGACTGAGTGGCCCAGCGTACCATCAGTACGTACCTCTATCTTAACATCAAGGAAAGCAATGCTCCTTGCAGTTTCCATTTCATAGGTGAAATTGATTTTTCTATGGATGTTATTTAGGTGTGTCAGACAAGCTACGGTTTCTTGCTCATTTCCTCTAATGATACAGAAAATATCGTCAACGTATCCACAGTTTGATATATGTTGGCGCAGTCAAGATAGCCATACTCTCAAAATGCTCCATCCAGATATTAGCGACTACGGGAGCCACCGGACTGCCCATAGCCACACCATCAATTTGCAAGTAATACTGGCCTTGAAAGATGAAAAAGTTAGTTGACAAACAATGATGGAGTAGCCTCTCGTATTCTGTCGCGATATTATTTTCTTGCAACTTATTCTTTATGATTTCCATACAATCCACCAAAGGAACATTTGTGAACAGTGATTCTACGTCAAAACTAACCATCACTTCATTCATTTCAACATCAGTGGAATGCAGAATCTCTATAAAATGTCGAGCATCCTTAACATAAGAAGGTGTGTTCCCCACTAGAGGTTGTAACACACTGGCCACATGCTTTGCAAGATCATACGTCGGCGAATCTATTTGAGAAACAATGGGACGAAGAGGTACGCGTTGTTTGTGTATCTTAGGTAAACCATACAACTTAGGTGGTTGAGTGTTTCTAGGTCTTAATAAATATTTAAGTGTTTCCTCACTCATAGCATGACGACATTCTCCGATTATTTTCCGCGTGCTACGGTCCGTTCTTAACGTAGGGTTGTAAGTGACTTTCTTGTAAGTGCATTCATCACTAAGCAGTTCATCAATTTTGCTTTCGTAGTCTTCAATGTTCATGACTACCGTTGAATTTCCTTTGTCCGCCCTCAGCACAAGTTTGCTTGAGGCAAGAAGATGTAAATGTGGGCCGAAGCGAAGCCGAGGCATACATACCTGAGTCCATCAATGCCTGGTTATGGCCAAGGCTTGTATAGTATGTACTTTTCTCAAATAATGCGTGGAAATTAAAACTAAGTAGTACCTGGGCAGAACTTTTTTCTTTCGACTTTGGCAGTAACAAGTTTTCTATTACGGCTCTTGCCGCCTCTTGAATTACAGATGGTGTTAAAGTAAGCATCAAAGCAAAGCATCACACTTCACTCATTGTCTTCACCTGAACTCATTTTGTCAAATATAATTACTTTTCAAAACCAAATGACGAAAAACGAACAACAACAAAAAATCCCGCGTCAACGTGATCATTTGTTTTCAATAAACAGGTTTTTATGTGCAAGCCGGTTCGGAATTGGAATGAAACCTTTGCTAAGTTACCTCCATGTTTCGGAGTAAAAATCATTCCATTTTTCCAACAAGACTGATATGAGCTTACTATGTAATTAATTTGGCCACTAAGCACGACAGATATGAGTTTTCTATGTAATTTATTTGGACGCTAAACACAACAGATATGGATTTTCATACAACTTTTGCTGGCCGCTGCTGGCATATATTTGGGCAGTGCATCAAGTTCGATTTATCTCAAAGAAGGATGTCAAAGTAATGCTCTTATTTCCAAGCATGTTTGAGAAAAAGAATCTAATGGCTGCAGTCTAACTTTTAATGCGTAAAGTCGGTGCAGGGACTAGCACTTTTTATTTTTTTTATTGCTTGGTGTGGGGGGGGGGGAGTTTTTCAATATTAATTTACTAGTTACTGGGCAATGTTTTACTCAAATCACCTGAGGTTAATTGATGATGTGGTCGAAGGTTGTGACTTGTGCCATGCTACATCTGGATTGGGAACCAGCTCTCAAGTGAGGCTGCCGGAACACGCTGATAGGTGCTTGGTGACACATTCTTAACATGAGGATGGTAGCTAGCCAGGCAAACACTAGAAAATCCCCTACCACCAAGCTATGGTTTCTTCGCCATGTTTTCCTTCACCAAAAGCTCTAGCTCATTATAGAAATCGAACCCATGACATAAGGATCGCAAACCGACGTCACTAGCACTGAGCCAGCATCACTTCAAAAACGATACAATACCTGTGAAGGCCCATAAATTGATACCCAGTACACTGGACAGTTTTCCATATAAACCTACATCTAACTCTCAGCCATTATTTAAGCGAGATTAAAACTACGAGCTTTGATTGAAATGTTTGTTTCGTGATGCAGTGTCCACACCCACAACCACAAGTAAAGACGCAGATGATGATTAGATCAGTTGCACTAGCCGTCATAAGCACACTAATATTATAAACGCGGAAGTTTGCGAGTGAGTGCGTGTGTCTGTTTGTTATTTCTTCGCACTGAATTTAAATGAAATATAGAATAGAGGTAGCTTATACCTTTGCTTAACATATACCTAGTCTACTTTTTATAACACATTTACAAACATTATGGCCTTAAGTTAAAAATAATGTTTCGTTGCCATCCCTTTCCACGGGAGCGAAGTCTTGCCTAGTATTAAAAAATCACGAGCACGAGGTAGCTGCTGTAAACCGGTTGATAAGTTCCCTCGATTGACTTTCGTCTTAATCATCAGATTAACTCCAGTTAAAGCAGTGTTTTAGATTCTTTTTCGTCGCTTAAAATACATTGACACATAATAAATAAAATAACGAAAGGGAAAACTTAAGTATAGCGTATAGCGATGATGCCTCAGCGGTAGTGACGTCTGCTTGCGATCCGTAGGACATGGGTTCGAATGTGAATGAAAACATCGTGATGAAACCATAGCTTGGTGGTAGGGTATTTTCTAGTACTCGCCTGGCTAGCTAGCACCCTCATATTAAGAATCTGACGCCAAGCACTTATCGGTGTGTTCCTGCAGACTCACTTGAGTTGAGAGCCAGTTCCCAGTCCAGGTGTAGCGTGACGTCGCCTTCGACCACATCGTCACTTTACAATCTCTCAATCGCTACCCTGGAAGAAGTAAAAAAAAAAGTATAATGTATCATTTTCAGTTGTTTGGAAAGGTTTAATTGTATTCTATAATCAAGAAACAATCCTGAGAGGCTAATAGGGGTACTGACTGAGGTACACTCCATTTACATACGAAATTTATACAAAGTCGTTCCACGCGCGTTCTGGCGTGAAGAAACACCAACAAAGAGACGTTTCATCATATTATATATATATATATATATATATGTTAGAAGGATTGTATTGTACCCTTTTATTTATTTAGCTAGATACTCTGTTGTATTACTGTTTGAGATCGTCATTCGTCATACTTACATATTTTTGATACTCAACATATTTTGTTCGAGCACTCGCCTGACAATATTAAAAAAGTTGGAACAAGTAGAGAATGTCAAGTTTACGGGGGACGGTAAGCTCTTTCTGCGTTCATTTGGATAATGCGTAGGTACGTAGTTACGTAGGTACTACGTGTAGCCCATAGGTATAGTCAAAGAGTGTTTCAGAATACCTATCGTCACGCAAGCCACGAGCCACCGGGCTCGGTGAGCTCATTCGTAGCCAGCGCTTAGAAATGGTTTACCAACTTCTGGTATTATTTTCAAGCACTCTTGGATCCTGTGAGGGCAGCCATGGGGTCCAGACGGTGGGGTACTCCCATGCCTCCGCTTGGACAAACGTTTGCTCTGTTGCATTATGTGTCATCGATGACGATAGGTGATGAAAATATTGTATCTGGTTAAATTACCCTTTTTTTAAATAAATTATACCCAACAGGTCAGTATTGATCGGCACTGGGCAGCCTCCGAAACTTTACTAAGTGTAATCCCACTAACGAGTCAGCAGCGCCGTCCCCGCCGCGCGGCGCGTGCCGCCACGCCACCGCTCGCTGCTGCAGCGGCTAATGGATTTGGTTTCACAGAGCCAGGATAAGGGCATGGATTATGTTTGCGGTTTCGTTGTGTTCTCTTTATGTTTCTACGTGGCAATATCCCTACAGTTATGTTGTTCAGTTATGTAAATTTTATCTATTACATGTTATATACGTACTATACACACGTATCTGTACGTACATACTTTGTATTTTTTCGAAATAAAAAAGAAGCCTTGGTCTCTGTCGTCTATAGGTAGTACACGAACAGAACGAGAACAGTACACCGTAGAAGAAAAAGTGTTGAGATCTATTTTGTAGACAATTTTACGATCTACAAACTTTGTTTGAACCATTTTTCGGTAGCTCTCATTGTTTCAGAGATATACGCAAAAAACGCAAATTTGTGACCTTTGACCTCGAATAAAAAACAACGCACAAGCGGGTTCGATGGGGACTTTTGACATATCATTTGTAATGACGCATCCAAGGCCTGCACAAAAATCCAGCTTGTTGGGAATTAATGCAAACTGGAATCATAATTTAGTCTATTTTGACTGGACTATAGGTACTATTGATAAATAAACGAACAGACGACGGTTGCTAGGGAGACAATATAAAAGCTTGTCAGAAGTAAAAAGATAAATACAACATGTGATCGCCTTGATATATCAGTTTTTACGTCCCATAACAGTTACTCCCAGCCATTTCTCTGATTAGTTGGTCCTCAGTCATCACTTCATCTGAGCGCCAGATAAGAGTATCTAGCAATGCAGTGGTAGGTACTCACCTTGAAGAACTTTTGCAAGTTTTTCCCCTACCTATTGGTAGATAGTAAATTATTATGTACTTTTGTATAAAATCACGGACGGAGACTATTGGATAGGTACATAATCGTTGGAGTTAATAATTCTTGCCCTGAAAGTAAAAAGTACTGTTGAAAATAATAGTGAAAAATAATAAACACACACACGCAGATGCACACACGAGCTGGAGCTGTGCCACCGCCACCTGCAAGGCGCGTCGCGTCGGTCCGTCAAAGTGGCTCGCGGTCTGTGTGTGCACAATATGACTGTAACGCGGATTCCCCGGCTCCCCCTCATAATTAATTAATTGGCATTAAAGGCTTAGCGTTATGTTCTTTTCGCTGATGTTTTATTTTAACATGACATAAATGAACTCGGGGTAGGTATTATGACAGAGGAAGAGGTTATAGTCTGAAATGAGTCCTACTGAAGTTGGGCATCGCCTCTGCCTTTGCCAGTACCTGTTACCAACGTAACGGTAAACGCTTACCAAATTGGCAACCAATCCGCTTGTTAGCCGCCTGGGGTGGGTCACTTCGATTCTATTGCTCGCCAACCACCTTCACGTTAAAAACCTGACACACTTAACAATAGATGTGATCTACAGCGGCTCTATATAGAGAGTTAAGTAATCTATGATTGCGACCTGACAACTGAGCCTTCACTTCATCACTTGCATCATCAGGTAAGAAGTGGTGAAATGCAAGCCTATACACATGCAGTGAAACGATTCACTCCCTCTGATATAATTATTATAATCACAATACTCGACAAGTGTGAAGTGCTAACACTAGTTGGCGGGGGTGGTCCTTTCATGATTTATAATACACGAGCATAACTATCTCACTCCCTTATATTTGTTTATTTTTTTGAATATATTTTGTCCCGTAACGGGAAGCGATCTCGCAAACGCTATGCAGTTGACGGTTCGCCTATTGCTTCACGCCAGTATTTCGCTTCTTCTCATCCGTTTCTTATGAAATTCTAATGTTCTGAATGTATAAAGAATGGAACAGCGGACAAATGTTAGATGCGTAGAGCCGCGTCGCCCAGAGTGGCATTGTACTGTGCCGCTATTGTGGTCGCGATCGCTTCGACAGCGTGTTGTCGGCTGGCGGACACCATTGAACTAGGGAGACATCGAGGGCGTCGCAGGCGGCTCATCCTGAAACAATACAACTGCCGCGGGAGCAGCCAGCGGAACGTATGCCGCGCGTGGGTGACGTCCCGCTGTCTCCCTATTATTTTTGTAATACGAGCATATTCCCGAAACCCGCGCGCCGTCTGCCGGGTAGAACACTGGAACAAGTAAGGCGCCCACACATTCGGCGTATACTTTATTCCTACTGTTTAGCGCTTACCCAATGCGCGGTTCGAACAGAACCTGTAGCAAATAGCGATAGATGTATGTATTTTCTTTTGGGCGTTCTCTTTCTCTTTCCTTACTAATATGTATTTCAAAGTTTATTTTTTCACGTCCAAACGACTGGAACGATTTTGTCGATATGTATTTCCAATATCGTGCTACCTTTTTCCCGAATGAATACAAAAATGACGTGGTAAAACGGAAAACCTTAGAGCTGGAACTAACTAGTTCCTATATAATTTACCCCGCGGTTTCGCCCGCGTGGGTTACAGTTTATCACGATAAAAAGTGTCCTTCCCCAGGGTTCAAACTATCTGTACCCAATTTTATTTAAATCGGTTCAGTAGTTTAGGCGTGACAGCGTATAATATTCCGTATACTCCAAAATATTTTCCACTTCGGTGCCCTCTCACCGGGTTACCCGGTGCGCTGCGGCCACCGTGCACCGGCCACCACCAACGGCGCGACGGGTTTATTTTTAAAACACATTTTTCTTTTGAATACATGTACAATGTCGTATTTGAACAATTCAAAAGGTATTGGAACAATCTCGATTACGATGTTTTATTTGAATAAGGATTAATATAAAAATATGGATAATATGGTCTGATATTGGTCGGCATTTCTATCAACTTTTAAAATGTAAAAAGGAGTTATATGTAGTATGTTATCCTTATAAGATAGACATATACTTACCATCACGAACTTTTCTGTAGACCTATATAAGATACACAATTCCACCATATATCGCAAAGGGTTTAGGCAGCGTTTTCGTTGAAAGCTTTTAGACGGCTCTTTTTTTCCGAAACTTCCAACAAATATCATTATATTATAGCCAATGTATACAAAAAATTTACAAATTATATATTATACTAAATCTTCCTCGAGAACCAATCTATCTATTGGGGAAAACAGCATGAAAATCGGTGCAGTAATTTTTGAGTTTATCTCGAACAGACAGACGTGGCGGAGGACTTTGTTTTATAATATACTAGCTGTTCCCCGCGGTTTCACCCGCGTGGGCTACAGTTTATAGCGATAAAAAGTATCCTATGTCCTTCCCCAGGGCTCAAACTATCTCTTTACAAAATTTCATTTAAATCGGTTCAGTAGTTTAGGCACGAAAGCGTATATAATTATTCCGTATACTCCAAATTTATTCCCGCACTTCGGTGCCCTCTCACCGCGTTACCTGCTGTATCCATTATCCTATCTTAATTCTAAGTTAATTTTTTTCCGACCGCGCGTTTGAACCGCGCAGCTAAAGGTCTTCCTGGTCCGCGACCGCACTTTACCTATTTCATAGATTCTCTCTCCCGCCTTTGGTGCCCCCTCACCTCACCGCGTTTCCCACTGCGCTGCGGTGCGGCGCGCGGCGGGTTTTTTTTTCAATTAGTTTGTCATTTTTAATATGTCTGCTGATGCCTACTCCAAATCTGTGCTGCTGATAATACGACAATTATCAAGTAAAAAAAATTATGTTGAGAAACAATGTAAATTTTTCCAAGTCGACATATTTGCAGATTTGTCGGTAATTATTGACATGAGATTAGAGCTGTGTCAGGCTTGCGCTACAATTGTAGTGTTTTCACTACATATAGTCGTCGGGAGTGAGGAATAAATCCATACAGCCCTCTCGTTTATTGAAAATAGTGTGTATAATCGTAGTGTTTCATTTGTTGAGCAATTGGTTAAAATAAACAATAATTAGTTTGGACACTCCCAAAGATTGGAGATATATCGTTACATTTGGAGTCCAAACTAATATAATATATATTTGTTGTTGTATAATTTAGACAATTATTGTCGCACTTGTCAAGCCTACATTTCTTTACAACAACTCTAATGAAATCGTTTCGTAAGATGGTAAAGCAGGCGGCCGTCGCATTCTTCATTCATTCGCCTTGTTTTACAAATATGTAGTGATTTCTTACTGAAAACTACTTTATCAGAATAAAACATACGGCAATCAGAGACATTGTTGCTTCCAATCAGTGAAATAAGTTTCGGAATCGGTATTGAGAGCTATGATTCAATCAACTAATTATTTTAAATCTCTTCCATAGACCATAATCAAACGAATTGTGTATATTACAACCGTCGAGTGCAAGTAAGTATTAGCCACCTACACGTCCCAGGTACGCAATCCATTCTCGGCTCGCAAACAGACGCCTGGAGGTCGCTTGCAGCTTGTAATCAGCATTCAATTCAATGATCCTGTCTGCTCTATGTTTCGATACAATTTACCTTACGAACCTGAGAGCTAAATTGGCTCTTTCCAATTATCCTATTTATTCTCATCAGAATAAAAACACGATCGAGAATCGGATCCAAGCCAATTATGAGTTTTCATAATCCCCATTTGAGATTTAATTGGAATGGAAACAAAAAATAAACATTGTCCTCTTAAATATGTAAAAAAGCCGGGATTCTAAACGACAAAGTGAATATCAATAAAATGAGCCCCGAGTTCTATTTTTAGTTTACGTACCTTTTGAAGTGATGATGGCTCAGTAGTAGTGAGATCGGCTAGGGATCCGTAGGACGTGAGTTCGAATCCTACAATGAGCTTGAGCCTTTGGTGAAGTAAAACGTGATGAAACCATGGCTTGGTGGTAGGGTATATTCTAGTGCCTACTCGCCTGTCTAGCTACCACACTATATAATAATTGTTGTAATATATTATGTTAAAAACTATAAACCATTTGTACTTATATATGTAGGTACTTACAATATGACCTCAAAGTGAAACTTGAAATAAAGTTACCGTAGTGGATCCGGTCGCGCCGAGGGGTATTTCTAAGTTTCGCAATTATGCTTGTTTAATAACCAATCAAATGTTAATGTTATCAAGGGAAGACCTTTACGGAAGTTAGCATAGGAGCGAAGTAGGCATTGATCTGTTTGCGTGACGTCAGCCTGCTGAACACGCGGCGGGGCTCCCGTCAGTGCGTCTGTCAGCCCGGTAACCCCACGCGCGATGACTGACATATCTGTGCCTCGCTAACTGTATCCAATGAGAGGGTAGCCTATCAATTTTCTACGTACTGTGTTTGTGCGATGTGTGCTCCAACTGTATATTTGAAGGACGAGTTGAACTTGTGTGACAACCCTTTCTCTTCGCCAAGGGGAGCACTCCATTCATATTTTCATTTCAATCTTGGATCTAACTGTTATTGTTCGTTTAACTTAAACTATAATGTACAGAAAAATGTAACCCAGTTCTTCAAATTCTTGGCTAAAGAAAAAAAATTGTATACATATCTGCGCTGGTTTTAGCAATTCAAATTTGTATACGTCCGCCTGGTGGCAAGCGAAACGCTTACCACCAGGCGGACGACCTGCTCACTTAACATTTAATTTTATGCTATTGCTAGTTGTATAAGGTTAGCCCCAGGGGTCGTACAAGGTAATAGAGAGGCTCTACTATGCGATATTAAGTCGTTATCAGAAGTGGGCCGCTTTGTTACGGACCGGATCAGATTCATTATTGCAAGGATGTATCTAATCCATTCGTTATGTTAATTATCCTGAAATAGAATACGGATAAAAATGAATAATAAGTATGTTCTGCTGATAGACAAAATCGCTTTGCATTCTATTATGAATACACGTGCCATACGAATCCGTTAGGAACCATCTAACGGTACGGTGTACGTTGATGCTCCATATATTTTTGGAACGAGGAAAGATAATGTTGCAGTCGTGCTGTAGAATGGTGTTAATAATAATAATAATCATTTTATTTCAGACAATTAGTCCATACACAATCATATAAGCAAATAAAATACATATAAAATCAACTAAAACAAATACCATTCAAATAAAATAAAAGTAAAATTAGAAAACATAAATTAAATTAAAATGGATCACAAATTAAAATTTAAAATAACGGAGCCGTTTGTTTTGTAAGGGCGAGCTACTGAACCGGCGCGCGCAGTGTGACGGATGATCTAGCTAGATCCAGATGTAGCGTGGCGCCACTCTCGACCACAACATCACTTTTGGACGAACACTTTCCTGTCGCATCATTTGTCTGAGTTCGGTGTTTTAGTGTGCCCGCTGTGATTTTGTGATGTTATTGTATTGAGTCTCAAGATTTTTTTCTGTCAAAAAACGGCTGTGTAAGTTCTTGTGCCGGCGTAAGGAGGTTGGAACAGGCGTAGTTTTAAGTTTGACGTTTTAAAGTGATCACAATGTATCCTATTGAATAAAGTACTATTGAATTTAGATACTTATTTACCTCGCGAAGGACACTCAAGGAAAACACTCGTGTGTTAAAATAAAAAAAAACCGGTCACGTGCGAGTTGGACTCGCGCACTAAATGGCAAAAAAAACACTTTTGTTGTATGTGATCCCACTTAAATATTTATTTCATTTTGTTTTTTTTAGTATTTGTTATTATAGCGGCAACAGAAATACATCATCTGTGAAAATTTCAACTGTCTAACTATCACGGTTCATGAGATACAGCCTGGTGACAGACAGACAGACAGACGGACAGCGGAGTCTTAGTAGTAGTTCCGTTTCACGCTTTGGGTACAGAACCCTAAAAGTGCGGAAATGTTTAGCATGAGAGGGACTTTCAGAAGACCAAGCTTCTGTCAACACATCAATAATGTGATACTGATATACGCCAGCAAGCATAAGAAGGGAACTACCAAATATATTCTTCTTATTATAATTATCTAGATGAGTCTGATAACAAATTAGGAAGATTTCCATTTAATATTCGTCATAATAAGTACGTTATTATGTCAGATGTTACTGACGGCATTACAAAATATATGCGCACAGTTATGCTTACTGGCCTTGTAAAGCACGGAAATAAGTGCCGCTGTTTTGTAGAACGTATATAATATCGCAATGGCAATCCGGCTAAACGTTCATTCGCCGTACTTAAAAACTGTTCCGCGTATTTTAAAATACCTAGATGAATAGTATGGCGAATTCCACAAGCAGCTACTACAGCTTCTTCTTCTTCTTGCCCTGGTCCCATTTATTTGGGGTCGGCGCAGCATGTATTCTTCTTCCACTCATCCCTATCAGCCGTCATCGCTTCATTCACTCCCCTTTCATTCATATCAACCCTCACACAATCTATCCATCTTTTCTTTGGTCTTCCTCTTCCCTTCCATCCATCAACATTCATATTCATCACTTTTTTTTTGTAATATGACTATCATCTCTCCTCATAACATGTCCATACCAAGCCAAACGGTTCCCTTTCTACTTATCTGTAACTGGTGCTACTTTCATACTTCCTCTAATATACTCATTCCTTATTTTATCCATTCTCGTCACTCCACACATCCATCTCAACATTCTCATCTCCGCTACATGGAGTTTCCTCTCATCCGTCTTCTTCACAGCCCAACATTTCGATCCATACATGGTGACAGGTCTTATGACGGATTTGTAAATTTTGCCCTTCAACTTGAGGGGCATCCGTGGATCGCAAGTTGTTGCTGTGACCTGTCGCCATTTCATCCATCCTGAGTTGATCCTATGCGCAACGTCCCGGTCGATCTCACCGTTCCCTTGCACGAGTGATCCGAGGTACCGAAAGTCGGAGCAGACCGGTAAGGACTACAGCTACACTATATATATATATGTATATATATATATATATTTACCATAGTAGACCGAAAAGTGAGACTGGAAACGGCTCTCAAATTAATGACTACAACAAATCCCCTACATTACTTTTTCTCAGTAGGTACGGCTCTTTTTTGGGTCTCGAATAAATATGATTTTATTATTGTGCCGCAACGTAATATCGAGCCATCGTTCGGAATCGAACACAGTAATGAATTGTAAAATAATATTTATTATTATCGCTGTTACTTCAGCATGGGACAACGTAAACAACGCAACTTATCTCAAACCAGTTCTACTCTGCTAAGAGCGCGCTGCAAACACTCCTGGTTTTCGTTGATTGATAGACCTACCTAGTTATTTAATATTTGGAACTAACGACCCGCCCCGGCATTGCACGGCTACGCGAACATTTTGACAAACAAAAGTTTTGTCGTAACAAAACTATAAGATATCTTATTGATAATTGAAATAAATGAATATGAATAGGTATGTGTAGCTAAGGTGGGCTTTGAAATTAGTATCTGAATAGAAAAGCCTAAACGATGGTTTTGACCAATCGCCCTAATAAACAAAAGGTCCTGCGAATTGTGTTTGATTGAACTACGCAAATGAATGTAACAGGAAACTAGGTCGGTAACATAATCTGCGCGCCAGCGGCAGCGGGCCGGTGTCACCGCGGCTCGCGGGCTCGTGCGGCCCTCGAGAGCCGAGCTGGTTTGCGGAGCTGCGGACCTGCCCGCCACCGACTGCCGCAGACGCTGGGTAGACGTGGCCGAAATAACAATGGCCAAAACGGACGTGAGGTTGTAAAAAAACGAGTAATATATTTAAAATTAAAAATATTTGCTTATTAAGATTATAATATCGATATTTTATGAAATGATAAGAAAAAAGATATTGAATTTTAAACTTCGTAGTGTCTAATGATATTTGTTTGCTTTTGCTACGCTACAATACGTCCTATTCTACCAATTTTGTTGTACTTTTTTTCTTTTTCTGAACTTATCGTTAATTTCGCAAACCAATAACTGTTTTAGGCCGATCGTATAACTTCAATAAGCTATTCGTAATTTTTATACAAAATATACCTATTGCTCTCAGGTCCAAGGCAGTATGAAAAGGGGCCAATATTCTTTGGTTACCTATTCCAATAACGCGCAGACTAATAATCTAAATACACAAGTCAGAGTTCTCCTCGTCATAATCACGTCATGTCTGTTGATTATGGGGTTTACAGTACCTATATTAAGTTTGGTGAAGTCCGCCTCTTCACGGGTCGGACAGAGCCCCTCGTAAAAATGTATTACGGGTTTGTAGGTCCCATTAAGATCTACAAAAAAGTCCGCGAGAGCATATGTCTAACTATTATAGTTATGCCACAACAAGTGATCTTTTATTTTAAATATTTAATTTTTAATGACGCCGGTAGAAAAGGCTCTTTATTTGTATCTTGGTATTAATCCTTATCAAAATAAATTACTTCTTAATCAAAACTGCTTCAATGACTATAAATAAATTTTTGAATCATTCAATTCGGACATTCCATTCGAAAGATATCACGAGTTTAAAAATGTAAGTAGAAGTAGAAAAATAAACTCGCCGCACCAAAGCGCAGCTGGAAACGCGGTGAGGTGAGGGGGGCACCGGGAGAATCTATGAAATAGGTAAAGTACGGTCGCGTTTAACTGCGCGGTTCAAACGTGCGGTCCAAGAAAAATTAACTTAGAATTAAAATAGGATAATGGTTACCTACAGCAGGTAACGCGGTGAGGGGGCACCGAAGTGCGGAAATAATTTTGGAGTATACGGAATATACTTATACGCTTTCGCGCCTAAACTACTGAACCGATTTAAATGAAATTTGGTATAGAGATAATTTGAGCCCCGGGGAAGGGACATAGGATACTTTTTATCGCGATAAACTGTAGCCCACGCGGGTGAAACCGCGTGGAACATCTAGTATACAAATAATTACGATCTCGAGTAATACTCGACTATGCAAAATGAAAATACGCTGTAATATTTATTTGACTACTTGCCAAATGATTTATAAATTAATACATATTTACCTACCAAAAGTAAACTATTTCTAACTTTTGCATTACGTATGGTTTTGACTAATCAAAACCTAAAGCCACAAAATATAATATGCAATATTTTGCTGGCATTTACAAGTTACAAAGATTATAAGGAGCATAGAAATGAATGTCCAAAACAACTGCCTAACTAATTAATCGCTCACGGATTTATTATTATATCTAGTAGCTACCATCCCCGAACCACCCCTCACCCCAACCATCCCCAAACGTTCGCGCGACGCGCTCGCGCACTTTATTATCTCGTGTAATATAATTATTATGACGAGTGGAACTCGGTGCATTCTGCCAGGTTGCATAATATTCCGTTACGTTAGCGAAACGCGGCACGTGTAAGCCCCATGTCCTCATTCAGTCGATAGTTACGAGTGAACTGGTATCCACTGCGCGCTCGCCTCCGTCAGCGCGAGGCACGCGCCCGTCGACGCGCCGGTGGGGCGGCATCCGCCGGAGATAGGCTCGAGATGTCGGCGAGCGTTGGTGCCGAGGTCGAGGGCAGGTTCAAGGGCAGCTGAGGCATTACGTCAACGAGATCCACTTTTAGCAGTTAGTGAATGCGCACGCAGTCGATGTGATTATGCAGACGTTTCGCGGTGCAAGGGCACTGCATACAATAATGGTAGTAAAACTGTGCTAGACGAATCGACGTAGGGTCTGTTTACAGTCTAAAGCCCTCTTACGTTTGCCTAGAACTCGAGATACAAATAAATAATCAGTTCAAAAGCGACTATGAATAGAAAGAAATCTCTGGAATGTCAATCTGGTAATATTTTTTATATCTTCTTCTCTTTAACAAATATAAAAATCGCGTGGCAAAGTGTTTGTTATCGAACTGGTCCGAAACGGCTTGACCGATTTTTATGATTTTATTTGTATTTTTTATTCGGTAGTCCTGAGAATAGGCCGTAGGTTATTCTTTATACCCCTAGGTCATAAGGGAGGCCCTCTCCAATTTTTTTTTACTTTTTATCGCGATAAAGTATAGTCCACGCGGGTGGAACCGCAGGGCGCAGCTAGTGGCTAGCTAGCATTAGCGCATGGAAGACGAGAATCTAAAAAAACAAATCTTGCTCGTAGTCGTAATTTTTGTTTCGGCATTTAATCATTGTTATCAATCAATAATAATACACAACCGCTTGCTGACATTGAGCCATGTCAGTATTCATTTTGTTAATTATATCAGCTGTCCAATTGACATTTACAGGCTTTTTGGCAGCCTTTTAATTGGCTGTGTAACTTGTGTGTACCAGCTCAGCTGGCCCAAGCCCACCGCACAGACACAGGCTCATTAGTACACCCCATATATATATATATACGTACAGTACACCGTACGCACGTATGTACACCCTTCCTGTTATCCGATAGTGTTGAAATTTTGCAAGTAACTACACATAGATTTGCTCTTTATATAAACTTGCTTTATAAATACCCCAGACGATTGATTATTTTACAACAACCGTGTGTGTACATACGGTTTTATTTTGGAAGTTACGTCTGCGGCCTCGTTCAGCGGATAGTGTGGGCCCATACAAAGAAGCAGCGCTTTTGTTAAAATATATTAACACGCGTCGTTAGTACATCAGCTCGGCCACCTGCACCCGTGAGCCTCAATCAAAAACGATCCCTCGCATTTGGCCGGCCGCCGCGGGGTTGCTACGCGATGCGACCCCTCGCGCCCGCGGCTCTCCTGACCTGTCTACATCAAATACAGTACGCAGGAAGCTCGTGTCTATCTTTTATTCAAATATCGCCGTGAAAACAGGCATTGTATAGCTACCTACATCGACACGGGTCTGGTCGTGTCGACGGACATGGTGGCTCATGCCGATATATTTACTACTGTCTAGTGGTTATTGCGAATGACTAAACAACGAATGAGTGCTCGTCAGAAATAAACCTTTAAAGCTGGTCCGTAGTGCAGAAACTCTCGGTGATAGCAGAGAACAGTTCAGTTGACAGTGAACAGGCGCTCGAAAAAGATGCAGCGCACTCTGTGCTTCAGCTCTTCAGCACCTTGCGTGCATGATCCAAATCCAAACGCACCGTCGGCGTGGCGACGCATCGTACAGACAATTCCGCCCCTTGCATGGCACCATTGCCAATGTGTTGATATGCTATATTTTCCAATATTATTTATCACTTACTACACTTTCTGGAAAAAAGGCACGTCCCTTCACCCTCTATATACTTTGACCACACACACACACGTAGAAAACTGCGTTTAACTAGGCACATTTAAAGAATATGACTTATTAATTAAGTAATGACCATAATGAGGGGATGGTACGATTATTATTTTGCTCAGCATTGGTTGACAAACGATCGCAAGAAATGGCAAGAGAGATCTCAAATCTTGTTTTGTTGTCCCTTCCAGCATTTATCCCGCGTCAATTCGTTTGTCCCCGCGCTGTCTCTTGTTACAAATTGCTTACTATGAAAAGCGTCGAGGTTACGAGCAAGTTAAGAGTGCCAAATTAGTGGGTTTTACACATAGATAATATATTATTTATCTTTTCCAATTTTTTCGATAGTCTATCGAGAATTTAGCGTGATGGTCGTCCTAAAAATGTTGGGGTTATCGACATGTCTGAGTGCGTAGAGTGCTACGCATGTTTCGGGAGCTACGACGCTACGACACGGGCGCGTGCGGCGGCGGCGCAAGGCGCTCACACGTGTAACATACATAATATAATTTGTTATGCAGTTTCGGCAACGCTGGGCTGCCGGCGCCGCGCTGCCAGGGCGCGTGGGCGGGGCCACGGGTGGGCGGGCCGCAAGTGGACCGTCCCACCGCCACTGCACCCTGAAGCGTTACACCAAATTTGAAAATCACTTAAATCCGTTAAATCCACATGATATCTACGCATTGATGCGACGTGCAAATACATGTAGTGTAGTTTTGTAAGTAACGACGATCAAAAAAATAAACGCCAGGTGGTCGATACTGCGTTCAAACTACTTGAGGCGGTGATCCTACAATAAGCTTGATTGCTTTCGTTGAAGGAAAATCTCTTCGTGAAACTACAGCACGGTGGTGGATGCTTCCTAGTGCTCGTCGGCAGTAGTTCGTCCTACGCGACTAGGTTTAGCGTCTTTACCATCGTCAACCACTTGTCACTTTACGTTACACCAGGTCTTAATATCTGATACACAGATGATTATTATAAAGGTCAATTACCATAACATTTATGAAACCAAGTAATTTAGTAGTATTAACAGTTTGAATCGTCTGAGTATCGTGTTGGTGTGAGTGCACACATTGCAGTACGGGTAGAGTAACGAGTCCAGGTGGAGGGCCCACAGGGCGGGCGCGGCGAGGCTGCGCCGCTGCGAGGGGCCGTGGCACGTCATTCGCCGCTCGTCAGTGCTAGCCAGCGGTCCGCGCCGCACTCGGTCCCGCTCGCGCCGCGCTCTCGGCAGTGCCGCCGCGCCGCACCATGAACAGAGACATATTCTCGGGCGCCTACATGGAGCTCACCGAGCTGCAGACGCTGCAGCCCTTCCATCTCCAGTACGACATGCCTCAGTGAGTATTTGCTTCCACAGATTTACTTTGCCGAATTTGCAGACGTCTCTATCTTTTTCTGGTCCTGCTGATTTTCTCTGGAGCCTGTCATGTGTCCACCCCGGTGGGAGCTGGTGTCGGGCGACGCGTCTCGCGCATCCGGGGTGGTTATTTCAGTCGTGATCATTTATTTAGGTGTAGAGAGCCGCGTTTCAGGTTCCAACGAGCGTTCGTCGTCGACAGCATCCATTGACCGCGTTCGTCCTTCACCCTGAAATTACAAATTATTATTGAATACAAACGAGCCGATATGTAAATATGTATGTAGATATAACGCGTCACACTCGAATGAAGCACCATTATTGTGCACGCGGATACTTGTGCTCGCGGGCCCGTGGCGGAAACGCGCTCCTCTCTATTATGTTTGCTAGATAATTTGCAGTTTTAATATTATGTTATTATTTTGATTTACCATAATTATTATAAAATCTGTTGATGAGAAAAACACCCGAGACACTTAAAATAATTTGATTCTTTTTTTGCAAATTTTCTTAACGTTTTTAGGGTTCTTAATTCTTGTACGAGCACGAGTTGCACTTCCCGCCGCCATCATGTACCTACCCCATTCATTGCGGAGGATGTGTTTGGGTGGTTGGTTCTTGTGAGCATCCCTCGTGTTGTCTGGGTATGGTTACATTCGCGTGATATTATGTAGGAGAGTCGTATCTAGCTCCTCGAGCACAAGGAGTCCTGGTGCGGATGCGAAGGACGAGTCTGCTTTTGTCAGTCAAGTGGTCGATTTATTGAATCGGCGAGTGTGCCTGTTCTCGCCACCGGCACCGCCGGGGTAATTGGCGCGGGCGGGCAACGTCCGCCGCCGACCGCTCCGATCACTTCAACCTGTTAACCACTATGATCAAAGTTAGTTAACTAAGTAACTAAGTAGACATTTTCTTCTCTAACTTTTTTCTATTATTTACGCGGTTGTGTTTGGCCACAAGTCACCTGATGTTAAGTGACGATGCGGTCGAAGGTGGCATCACGCTACACCTGGATTGGAGACTGGCTCTCAAGTGGGACTGCCGGAACACACCGATAAGTGCTTGCCGACAGATTCTTAACATTTTCACTAATAACAATTATTTTTATAAATGCCAAAAGTTTGTATGTATGTTTTTACTTCTTTACACTAAAGCGACTCAACAAATTTGAATTAAATTTGGACCTGGATTAACACAAAAGCTATAAAAAGTTCCAGTTGAATAACGGATTGATCGCGAGTGTAACCGCGGGGAGTAATTATATATTATGAATATCATAATCATAATCAAATAACAACCCAAAAAAATCTCTAAAAAAATTAACTATACCTTTACCGATTGATAACAACTTCATTACGAAAATAAAAATACCATATTACGTAGTCGACTCTCATAAAAATATTTTAATAGCTATTTATTAAATATCCCATATATAAATATATATATATATATATACAAAAAAGAAAAGGCAACAAATGGCCGGTAATTTTTACGACGGGAGGGTTGTGGGCGCACTTGCATACACCTGGATAGGCACTCGCAGCGCGGGGGAGGGGAGGTGTCTGTCACAGTCAGGCACTGCGCCGACACGACTCGAGTTCATACAAATTATATTTCATTTGCATATTACATACCACTTATTAGAATATAATCGATCCGCTTATTGGATGTGAAGCCTCTCAAAGCGGCGCTACCCTCGAAGTCGAGCGCGGAACAGACGGGCGCGTCTAACAACTGGTTGTGTAACACTTTGATGTAGTTGCACAGATGTTGTGATCGGAATTGAAATTATAACTTTAATTGTTACTTGACTCTGTGCGGGATTTTCCGCTGTTTTCCTCCATCTCAAGTTTTCTTTGCAATGTTGGTTATGTAATGCTACAGTATACAGTTAATTTTGGAACAAAGTACAGTGTAGTAGGTAGAGGTACCACACCTTGTGCTTGTTTAATTTCCCTTTCACGGCTTCTCTCTGCCCAAAAGTTATCTAATGTTTAACCTGAGATTGTGATCTGACTTTTGTGAACATTTATTAATAAGTATGCGTTTTATTAAACAGACGAGGCTGTCTGAATGGTGCCTGTGTCCTCATCATAAATCTAGAAGGACAATACCACTAAGACTTGTAGTCCACTCCTCAGTGCGACGCGCGACTTGTAATATCTGTAACACGAGCAAATAGCGCGTCTCTTGTATACTACGAGATCTTCGCAGTGATCTTAAAATTCACTTATCCCAATTGGTTTGCAGCTGTATACCTATGGCCAAAATACCAGGGGCTCGTTTCTAGCACAAGATAAATATATTACTTTCGGCAGAACTTCAAGAGGATATCAAATTGAATTACTCAGTTTAAGACACAAACACAACTTTCTAAAACACAAAATGTGCAGCAAAATTCTAAATCAATTACGAACAAAACGCCTCGTGGCGTTACACTCCTTCAAGACGACGCACACAGCGGCTTGCTGAGTGTAATCGTTATTTCATTTTGGAATTTCACAGCGCAGTAAAATAACAAACAAACTAAACAGGTAAACTTATAATAGTGATAATAATAAAATATGCTTATGCCCTTTTATAATCGCGATGTAGAATAGAATAGAATAGAAATATTTATTGGCCATATAACTTTGGCTGTTACACAAGGCAGGTCAAAATGGTACATATTAAATTAAAGTTAACAGCATTGATTTAAATTAAGGATCACGTACAGGACAGGATATAAAAATAATAGTAACATTAAAATAAAAAAAAAATTAAAAATATATCAATCCTCCTTAGAACTAAACGAGAATTCTGTCAGACGCATAGACATAAACTCATTAAGCGAGTAAAATGGGTTAATTTCAAAAAAGTCTTTTAATTTTCGTCTAAACTGGAGCAAATGTAGTTTTGTTAGGCTAATAGGCAGTTTATTGTACATTACAATTTTATTATAAGTACCTTGTTTCTGTACTTTGGCTAGTCTTGTCTTTGGCTGGTGTAATTTTTCTTTATTTCTTAGATTGTAACTGTGTTTGTCCATATTTTTATCTAGACCATCTTTATCTGTATGTATTTCTACAAGACTGTTATAGATGTATAAGGAAATAACAGTCATAATTTTATTTTTTCTGAAATGTGCTCTAGCTGACATGCGCTTTCGCAATCCGTTAATAATTCTGATCGACCTTTTTTGACACACAAGGACTCTATTTATGTCAGCAGCGTTACCCCATACTGTCACGGCATAGTTTATGAGGGAATGTACATATGCGTAGTATACTGTAATCAAAGCCTTCTGATCTATTACTGGCTTTAGCTTCAAGAGCGCATAATTGGCAGTGGACAGTTTTTTACACAGTTTATCTATATGTCCCAAATGGCTAATAGTATGATCAATCCCTAAGAATATGTTCTCTTTGACTGCTACATTGTTTTTTAAGCCTTTTCTCGATTGGTAATGCATTATTGTGCTTTTATCCGCGTTGAGTATTATGCCATTAGCTTCAAACCATTTTTTTAACATGTCCATTGTTTCTGTGATCTTGTTCTCCAGAGATAACTTAGATTTATCTTTTATACCAACATGTGTATCATCTGCAAATAGGCTTACAAAGGTCCATTCCGGCAAGCATTTTACCAGGTCATTCACGTAAATTAAAAATAATACAGGTCCTAAAATGGATCCCTGGGGCACTCCTATATCAGCATTACCTATGTCAGAGTTATTTGCATTAACTGTTACAACTTGTGATCGATTAGTCAGGTACGATTGCATCATGTCAAATTCTACACTATTAAAACCATAATAATTCAATTTCATGAGTAATATGTCATGTCGCAGACAATCGAAAGCCTTTGATAGATCACAGTAAATACTGGCGCATTTTTGAGAACCATCCAGCGCTTCTAAAACAAAGTAAACTACATTCCTTATGGCCATTTCCGTCGAGCGACCTTTGCGAAAACCAAACTGCGTTGCCGTAAAAATTTCGTTTTGTTCGAAATACTTAACTATTCTATCTTTCAATACTGTCTCCAATACTTTTGACAGAGTTGGCAATATACATACTGGTCTGTAGTTACTAAGATCATCGGCTTCTCCTTTTTTAAATAGAGGTATAACCTTACCAACCTTAAGCACATCAGGAAAGACGCCATTTTCAAGACAGCTATTAACAACAATAAGCAATAAATCCATCAGGTAGTCATTCCATAATAATAATTCTCTTATAGTTTTAGTATTCATGTCATATATGTCCAATGTTAATTTAGATTTCATGTTAATAATAATAGTTCGTAACTCCTTATAATCAACTAATTTAAATTGTATAACTGTTTGTGGTTTAACTATGTTATTCAGATAGTCCATGCATTTTGTAGCGTTTACGTTTGCATTACTCGTCAACCTATGAGCTATATTTCGAAAAAAAATATTAAACAAATTAGCCATGTCTTTAGCGTTTTTAACACAATACGATTTATCATTGAAATCCTTTACACATTCAATAGTTCTAGAGCCTTGGTTTTTACGCTTCTTAACTTGTTCACCAATTATTTTCCAAGTTTCTTTAATTTTATTTCCAGACGATTTTATTCGAAAAGCGTATTGCAGTTTTTTTGCTGCTGCCATTGTCTTTCTTAAAATTTGTATACGTATACGTGGGTATATTTATAGTTCTTTATATAATATACAGTAATCACATTCACTAATCGATCAGTCGCCGCAACGCAACGGAGCTCTGTTGAATCAGTCCGCTCCGCGCCGCTACGACGTACGCACGCATTTCACCTGTCAGTGTCACTTACGCGGAACGGTTCTTTTCTCAACTAGCAATATGTTTATGTGTCCTGGCTGCAATGTTGAGCATACGGATGGAGTACGATGCTCAAATTGCCTAACTTCGTTTTGTTTTTCGTGCGCCAACATAAGTGAAGTCAACTATCGCAAACTGGGAACTTCGAAACGGGCCGCTTTACTATGTGCCGCCTGCAAATCTAGCCAACAGCAGTTGGCCGCCGTTGCATCGCCAAGTACGCAAAGTGCGTCTTCGTCATCGGCCACTCTCGACCAGGTTTTGCAGGAGCTTCGGAATGGAATTTGTGGCATCAACGTCCGCCTTGAGCAGCTACCCACTCTCATACAAGAAGTTAAGGACATTCGAGGTAACCTGCGTGACATTACCGACTCCATACGCGATATTAAACAACAAGTCCACGAAAATACAACAAAAACTCATGATGTGGAGTTATTGGCGCTAGAAGTGGAAAAGAGAGTGTTGAACTTAGAAACCAAATGCGCCAATAATGATGGCTACCCACATTTACAATCATCATTATCTAAATTAGCATCAGATTTTTCTAGCAAGGAGCAGCGTGATAGATTGAATAACGTCGAAATAAAGGGCATACCTATGAAGAAAAATGAAAACCTGATTCAACTTGTTTGTCAACTAGGTGTTATTGTGGGCCAGCCCCTCACGCCGGCCGACATCAATTTTGTGTCTAGAGTGCGCTCGTCATCTGACACCAAACCCATCATCGTTGGTTTCCTTGGCCGGTATGTGAAGGGTAATTTCGTCGCCTCTGCCAGGGCCACTAAAAACCTAACCGCTGAAAAGCTTGGTTTTTCTCAAGTGGAATCGAAAATCTACATCAACGATCACCTAACCAGAGAAAATAAGCAGCTGCTAACCAAGGCCAAGAAACTAGCTGTTGAGAAGAACTACAAATATACCTGGGTTCAAAACTGTAGGATTCTCATTAGAAAGAATGATACTTCACCGATAACTTTGATTCAGAGTGAGGACGATCTAACTAAAATTAAATGACTATCTTATGGCTGTTTTATCATAACTTTTTGGAAGCTATTTAGACCTAAGTTACTGCTGTGCCGTAGGATATATTATTTTACTAACTTGCCACTTCATGAAAGCTACTTCTTAACAGAAATAACAACCTCACTTTATTCATTGTTTTATTTTTTAGATTATAGATATTTATTACTTATGCCTCATCTCATCACTAGAATTAATATTAATACATTTTGCCACATTCATATATGCAATTACTTTGAATTTATAAATATAATGCCGTTTACAATTCTGGATTTGACCTCCACTTCGCACTCTGTGACTTACCATCAGCACCTGAATTTGATGTTATTATTTGTGTGTTTTGTTTACCTGTGTACTGTTCATTTTTATTTACAAGTGGCCATGTATAGCCAACTATCACATTTTACTACCTATAATAGTTCTCCATGGGTAGTTATATCCATTCAACTAAATCTGTTGTTTTGTTTGCAAACCTTTAACGCCAACCTCACTATTTACCTTAATAAAGCATTGATGTGCGGTCCACCACAACACTGTTGTGGTTGGACAGTACATTATGGTTTTTAATATCTATTATCAAAACGTTAGAGGTTTGCGAACAAAAACAACTGATTTTAAAAGAAATTTACAGTTACACAGTTACGATGTGGTAGTTCTGAGCGAGACGTGGCTGTTAGATGGAATTAAGGATGAGGAGCTGTTTGGTGACTTGTATTGCGTCTGGCGACGCGACCGAGACTATGAGGTGAGGGGGCAGGCGCGGGGCGGCGGAGTGCTGGTCGCCGCGCGCCGCCATCTGGCTGCGTGCGCGCGCCCGGACTGGCACTCTACGGCCGAGGACATATGGGTTACTTTTACGTTACGATCGAGCCGAGCTGATACCTCCTTTAACCTCCATATATGTTGCCTTTATCTCTGCCGTCAGAATCATGGGCTTTCTTTCTCTTCGCAACTAACTAACTTTTCTGAAAAGGTGCTGTCGGTCTCGGCGGAAAATCCGAATGATAAAATGTTAGTATTAGGGGATTTTAACTTGAGCGAAATCAGCTGGTCGCCGAACGATAGCTCATCGTCATTGATGCCTGTAATTAATCGAACTAATTATAATCATATTGAATTACTTGATCTTTTAAACTTATGCAATTTATATCAATTTAATAATATTAAAAATCATTTTGATAATATACTCGATCTGATATTGTGTAATGATGAGGTGTCAGTGGCACGCTGTCCAGATCCATTGGTGGGGGAGGACAACTACCACCCAGCTCTTTTGTGTATACCCCATTTTGTTAACGAGATACCTCTAGCTCCTAGCCCTAGACTTAAATATTTTTATGATAAAGGTAACTATTTGGCAATATGCAACGAACTGGATGGTAACGATTGGCAGTCGCTTTTGTCTTGTGGAAGTGTTGATGAGGCTGTCGATTCTTTCAATTTAATTTTAAACACGCTAAAAGACAAATATGTACCTTTTAAATCTGTGCACAGTAGTAAATACCCGGTGTGGTACTCGCCGGCTTTGCGTAAATTACTCAAAGAAAAAAACAAGTATCATCGCAAATTGAAAGTTTATCATAACAAGGCAGACAGCAACTCTTTCAAGGTACTTCGTGAGAGGGCTAAAAGGGTGGAACGGGGATGCTACAATAATTATATTGATAGAGTTGAAAGTTCGATTCGTGACAACCCAAAAGCTTTCTGGTCCTATGTCCAGGGTAATAGACTTAACAACTCGTATCCGTCAAGTATGTCGTACATGGATAAGGATGTTGCCTCGGGTACTGGCATTTGTAACGCATTCGCTGATTTTTTCAACTCAAATTACCTACCCTCCTCGACGCCATCTGCTTCAGCTTCCTTGCCGCCTACGTCACCGTGTCCTGTCTCAGATATCTGCACCATTGAAATAGCGGAACCTAACATATTTAAACTCCTGAAAACCCTCGATTGTAGCAAAACAGCTGGGCCTGATGGTTTGCATCCGCGTTTGCTAACTAACTGCGTTTCTAGCCTAGTACACCCTATCTGCATACTGTTTAGACGGTCTATTAGTGAAGGTATAGTACCGAAAATATGGAAAACGGCTACTATAACCCCCATCCATAAAAAGGGCTCGAAGCGTGAAATCTGTAACTATAGACCTATATCCAAACTATGTGTACTAGCGAAAACTTTTGAGAAGGTGATTCATAGTCAAATTTACGCTGCTCTCAAGAGCACTTTTGTTCCTCAACAACATGGCTTTTTGAAGGGAAGATCCACGACTAGTAATCTTGTTACTTTCACAGATGCTATTACGAAAGGTATGGAGGCTGGAGGCCAGGTTGACGCAATCTACACTGACTACAGTAAGGCTTTTGATCGGATAGACCACGTACTTTTGCTGGATAAGCTACTGGCTGCCGGGATTCGAGGAGATCTGCATAGATGGTTTACCTCGTATGTTCATAATCGATGCCAAACTGTGGTACTCAATGGCTTTGCGTCGATCTCTTCTCCAATCCCTTCCGGAGTTCCGCAGGGATCGATTCTTGGCCCACTGCTTTTTGTACTATATATCAACGACGTGAATAAGTGTTTTTCTCATTCGGATTTCTTGCTGTATGCAGATGATATGAAAATTTTCAAAATCATTAATACTGATGATGATTTGAAGCTTCTTCAGCAGGATCTCATTTGCTTTAGTGATTACTGTGCTTTAAACAGGCTTGACCTCAATGTTGGGAAGTGCTCCTGCATAACATTTAGCCGGTCTCCAACTCCTTCACACTTTGTTTATAAAATCAATAGTCATGCACTTACTAGAACTAATTCTGTGTTAGATCTTGGAATTACTATCGATCACAAGCTTATGTATGATGAACACATTGAGAAGATTACTGCTAAGGCTTTGAAATCACTAGGTTTTATATTTCGTATTACCAAGGACTTCAAGTCCATTAAAACATTGAAGATTCTGTACTGTTCGTTGGTCAGAAGTCATTTGGAATATGCATCACAGGTTTGGAATCCATGTTATGGGGTCTATATCGATATGTTGGAAAGGATACAAAAGAAATTTCTTAGATTTATTAACTTCAAGCATAAATTAGGCACTCCTGACTATACTGCTGATTGTAAGCGTCAACACCTCTTACCCCTTTCCAAACGCAGAGAAGCAGCTGATCTTACATTTCTACATAACATTATTTTAAATGTTGTCGATTGTCCTGACCTTCTATCCTTGATTAAATTCAAAACTCCCCTTCGCGCAGCTTGCCGTCGTAATTATATAAGTATCTATACCCCGCCCTGCTCCACCAATTACCGACAAAACTCATTTCTCGTGCGCGTCGGTAGACTGTTTAATTCAGTTTACTCACCAAACTTAGATGTATTTATGATGAGGCATAATGGTTTTAAGCTTATTGTTAATAATACTTTCTTTAATGAACCATATTAAAAATGTATTATTGTTTTAAATGTATGGTTTATTTGGCAATTATTGTATTTTTTTTATTTCTATTGGGTATCATTATTTATTTTTATTTCAAGGCTGTATTTTATTTATTATTTGTATCGTATTATTTATTGTATTGTTAATTATGTACTTCATTTGTATGTATTGTCTTTGGACATATAGCATAAATACCTACCTATATGTGAAAACTGTTTAAGGCCAACTGTACTCACTTTATTATTCTAACTTTGTTAATTAAGGCTGTTTGTTTTCCCTAAGAGTAAAATAAAATAAAATAAAAATAAAATAATATGCGTTCCTTTTAAATTGTTGTTTGGGCAGAGAGGAGCAACAAGTGGCACACTTGTGTCGCTCGTGCGGGTGTGCAGCTGGCTCTCAAGATCCAAATGTTTCCAGGGTCGCCGCCCGCCCCGGCGCCGCTGCCGCTCGAGCGAGACCAAGAGTTACTTTGCTTCCATCTTTGTTCCTGCAGGAAAACATAAAAATCGCTGGTGTAGGAAGGCTAGGTTATATTTTCCAAAAAAATTAGGGATTCGTAAAAAATTGCTATTTTGTAACCCAAGGTGTGAAATCGAAAACCTATTTTTGCGTATGCTGCAGAAACTATTGACAATAGAACAAAATAATGTATTACGGGTGTGTAAGTCTCGTTAAGATCTACAAAAAAGTCTGCGAGAGCATATGTCTAACTATTATAGATAGGCCACAATAAGTGATCTAACCTTTATATAACTTTTTGAATCATTCAAATCGGACATTCGATTCGAAAGATATATATCACGAGTTTAAAAATGTAAGTAGTAGAAAAAAGTTGCGTGGTAGCCGCATGTAGGCGTCACTGGGGTACGGGGGTACGGGCCGTACGGGAGGAAGGATTTATGTGTGTGTGTATTACAATTTTTAATTTTGAAATTTCTTTTAAATACCCGTGCGAAGCCGGGGCGGTCCACTTGTATGAAATATGCGTAAAGTAATTGGAATTGGAATGACGTGTTTTAAAGTTTCATAAATATTTCCCGGAAAGAGTGAAGTTGAGGGGATTTTTATTGAAAAATCGGATTGCGTGGACTAATTAAATCTGAATTCGGCTGAAATCTTCAAAGCAAAAAAAAGTTTATTGTACGGCTTCTCAGCCACCCCGGAAGTGGTTGCGTGTAAAGGGCTGACAGAGCTTTATTGCGAGAATCCATCACGTGGGTCGGTTTGTTTGAAACTTGCTAGCTATTATTACGACATCTAGGTGTAAATTGCGGTTGTAAAATCAATTGGGGTTAATTCCTATCATTTTTCTCTGCAACTGTAATACAAAAAGTTAATAAAGTCCATCTTACAGCACATGCAAAGGAAAAAGTCTAAAAACCGTAAAAATGTAGTTTCATAGCAAACAAAAAAACATGTTTGTACGGATCCCTCGGTGCGCGAGTCCAACTCAAACTTGGCCGGTTCTTTTTCTCTGCATGTACATAATAGTACATTATAATATACTGTAGTGACGAGCAACAAAGGCATTGATGGACGAACGTGAATGGCGAGGCCCACATACGTAAGTACATCAATGTCTAGTTGCGACCAAGGTTTGTGTAGTACTTTTCTCATGCGCGAAAATTAAGTACCTGGGCAGAACTTTTTTCTTTCGATTTTGGCGGTAACATGTTTTCTTTTACTGCTCTTGCCGCCTCTAGAATTTCAGGTGGCGTTAAAGTAACTTCATCACACTTCACTCATTGTCTTCACTTTAACTCATTTTGTCAAATACTATTTACTTTTCAAAATCCTTCGTTATTCTTTTGATTTTTTTAATAAACAGCTTTCTATTTAATTTGCAAGCCATGCAGTTCGATATTTAAATAAAGGCTTTGATAAGTTAATATGGATTTTCATACAACATTTGCCGGCTGATTTATCTCGAAAAAGGTTGTCAAAATAATGCTCTTATTTCCAAGCAAGTTTGAAATAGTACATTAATGCAACGGCCGTCAACGTAGGTATTGTGGAAGAAGGTGTAAATGTGGGCTGAGGCGAAGCCGAGGCACACATACCTGAGTCCATCAATGCCTAGTTGTGGCCAAGGCTTGTATAGTACTTTTCTCAAATAATGTCAGGTCTCAAGCTAATGATTACAACCTAAATATTGGCGATACCAATGTCAAGACTGACATTGAAGTAGCTAAAGCATTTGAAATCATCGCACACGTAAGGAGGTTGGAACAGGCGTAGCTAGTTTTAAGTTTGACGTTTTAAAGTGATCACAATGTATCCTATTGAATAAATAAAAATTGACTTTTGACTTTTGAATGCGCGGAAATTAAAACTAAGTAGTACCTGGGCAGAACTTTTTTCTTTCGACTTTGGCAGTAACAAGTTTTCTATTACGGCTCTTGCCGCCTCTTGAATTTCAGGTGGCGTTAAAGTAAGCATCAAAGCATCACACTTCACTCATTGTCTTCACTTGAACTTATTTTGTCAAATATAATTACTTTCAAAACTAATGACGAACAACGAACAACAAAAAAAATTCCCGCGTTATAGTGATCGATTGTTTTTTTCAACAAACCGGTTTCTATGTGCAAGCAGGTTCGGAATTTATATAAAACCTTTGATAAGTTACCTCCTTGGTTGCCATGTTTCGTAAAAATTATTCATTCCATTTTAAATAACACGAGAGATATGAGTTTACTATGTAATTTATTTGGTCGCTAAACACGACAGATATGGTTTTTTATACAAATTTTGCCGGCCGCTACTCGCATATATTTGGGCAGTGCAACAAGTTTGATTTATCTCGAAGAAGGTTGTCAAAATAAAACTCTTATTTCCAAGCATGTTTGAGATAAGGGTATTTATTAGACATTGGATAGATATTTAGTAAAGCTAATAAAAGCGTTGTAGTGAAATAAATCCATCACAAATATTCATGCGAAAAAGATTGCCAAGTAGATTTTTTTTTTTGGCAGAGTTTTTATAGTAGTATAGTACAAATATATAATAATATTTATGCATGCATTCATTTCGAACCAATCAGATAATATGAGAAGTTTTTTGGGTAAGTATTTTAAAAATGCAAATTCGATGAGGCACTTAGAAGAAGTGGACACCGTGTACTCAAACTCCGTCCGATTAAACAATGTGAGTGGTGCCGAAGCACCCGGCCACTCTGTCGGCTCCTCGACCTTCGTAAGTCGAAGAGTCCAGTCGGCTGGCCTGGTACTGCTACAGATATATATTGCTTCATTAAACGATGTGTATAAATAGGTCAATTTGTACAATGTATCGTCAATTGTTCATCCCAAGGCCTTTGCATGTTTCCCTGTTCTCAGAGTAGGTTAATAAATGCACTTCGTACTTAGTAATTTATTTAATCTAGATGTTCCCCGCGGTTTCACCCGCGTGTGCTACAGCTTTATGCATGCAAAGTCTCAGCCCGATCGGTTTAAAATTGACAAAGTTCCATACAAACTTTCATCCCCCTATTTTATCCCCTTGGGGGTAGAATTAATCAAAATCCTTTCTTAGCGGATGCCTACGTCATAACATCTACCTGCATGACAAATTTCAGCTGTGCGTTGATAGATCACTATGTCAGTCAGTCAGTATATATACCTTTGAGTTATATATAATTTATAGATAGAAGTAGGGAAAGTGTGTGTGTATGTGAACACTCAGCTCCGTAATGCCTGAATTCATTTGTATGAAAGGTATATGGTTACTTCAGGTCGCGGAATAGGCCATAGGATGCTTTATATTCCAGAAAAAATTATATAATATATAGGTCAATAGGGATAACGGGAAAGCCGCGGAGCGAAATAGTAGGCATATAAGATTCGAGCAGTATAATACCTATACGCATAGGATTGAATGTTTAAGTAGTTGGTCGGTTTAGTGTAGTTGGTCCTGAGATGATCAGATTCAAGTTAAAAACTCCGGCGGTACCCTGCGAGTGCGCTCCCGAGGCTAGATAATCGCGATTGTGACATCAGCACCGTGGCACGACTCGTGCGGTCGCGATTATCAAAACAAAACACTCAACATAAAATACAAAGCAAAAACATCAATAATTAAATGAGATGAATAACTTTCTGTTCAATTCTTCAGAAGGAATAAACTGTTTCTAAACTTTTAATACATATTCAATTTGCCAGAAAAGTTCGGAAATGAATGCAAAACGACGGTCAAAATTAAGGCTGCATATAAACGATCACAATTTCAGCCAATATAGAAGTTATCCATACATGACATCTAACTGTAACTACTTTAGTAAGGGGCAGTGTCACATGCTGTTTCTTAATATTTGTCAATTAATCATCCTACACAGGCAGGTCCTCACAGCTCCTCCTTGAAACATGATGTACTGTCTCAAATATCCTATTATCGCCGATAATATTAAATGTCTCCCTCTGCAAGTAGTTCTCGCTAGCTCGGCTCGGTAGCCAAACGATTTGCAAACTCGCAATGTCACACGTGTCTAGTGTCGCTACGGAATCACGATACATTTTTGTTTTGGAATTTTAAACTTTAAAATTCAAAACATATTTATTTAGTAAGTTACAACATATTGTCATCACTCTTCAAACTTAAATTTAGCCAAGCCAACCGGCAAAAGAACCTTACCTCTTACCTCTTGTGTTCCGAAATATTAGCATTATTTCTATTTTCATAAAACAGCACTACATAGACGATTACATAGCGAGTTCCGCAGACGAGAACTGCAACTGAACTTGACGGGGACAGAGTGCTGCCAGCGCGCGGCGCGCTACGAAACCCCGAGCGCGAGACGAAAAGACTTCAATTAAACTTTGAGCCTACTCGGGCTCATGAAACGTCTTCTATAAATAACTATAATGACCAGATAGGACGAATCGCTGCCCGGAAAACTCCACTCGAGGTGGGACGACAACCTACACTCGGTCGAGCCCCTACCTACGCACGCCATGCTGCTACGACGTAGAGCACACACTAGCATTCGAGCTACACACTGGTCGATGCCAGGAGAGAAGCACGAGCGCCATCTCCGCACGAAGAGGCGCGGCAGAACCATCCGCGTCACAACCGGCTGAAGCTGGCCTCTGTTGTTCTTTTCTCCACTTCTTCTGAACTTGCTACATGCGGTTGCGTGACGCTGAATCATTTACCCGAAAAATAAATAATTGTGTTCGCATTTTCGGCACATACTCTGTTAGTTTGGTTGACAAAGTAATGATAATGTAGATGAGATCTGTACTCGGATTCTTAGGGCGAGCTGTTCACGCGTCTCGGAATATGTATGTATATATAAATATATATATATTTAAATATAAAAGGCTTTGTCCTGAAATACTGTGGCAGTATTTCGATTTCTTTGTAAAAAGATAATACTTAACTTACGTAACTTTGACCAGATCAAAGGCCGAGCTTCGTATTCACAAAATATAACAAAATTTAATTTGATTTCCATGTTTATTTACCCTTTAAAACCCTACACTATTATAAAGATTGTTATATTTTATAAGTCTTCATATATGATAATGTATATTGTTACTGGCGACCCGGCCGGCTTCGCACGTGCAATGTACATTTGTAGATACATACTAATATGGGGCAGTATTATACATATCTTTGGAGTTTTCGGCTTTTCTGTACTATAATATGAACATGTATGTATTAAACTTATAGACCTTCTTCTTGAATTACTCTATCTATTGCTGAAAACTGCATTAAAATCCGTTATTTAGTTTTAAAGATCTAAGCATATATAGGGACAGATAGCGGGAAGCGACTTTTTTTTACTAAGTACTTACAGGGTAGTGTTTGACCACAAGGCACCTGATGTTAAGTGACGATGTGGTCGGAGATGGCGCCACGCTACTCCTCGACTGGGAACAGGATCTTAAGTGAGGCTGCCGGAACACACCGATAGGTGCTTGGCGACAGATTCTTAACAAGAGGGTGGTAGCTAGCCAGGTGAGTAGAGAAAAATACCCTACCGCCAAGCTATTCTTTCATCACGATGTTTTCCTTCACCGGAAGCTCAAGTTTATTGTAGGGTTTAAACCCACGTCCTACGGATCGCAAGCCGACGTCACTACCACTGAGCCATCATTGCTATCAACTGCAACTGTGACTTTGTTTTATACTATGTAGCGATAACAAAATTAATAACGTAAAAAAAACTAATAAAAAATCCTATTAGAACCATTTTCGACTTCTACGCGGACGAAGTCGCGGGCATAAGCTAGTTATAATTATAGAATCGATGCCGCTCAGTGCTGATATGGAACTTATAGTAACAGGTGAACATGAGAGGTAAACTAATATAACCGATGGGTTTTGTAGTGCTTCCACCGCCACCGCAAGCGGGCGACGCTGCCTTTTGTTCTGTTAAATTAATTAGTGCTATCGTGAATAGAGTGGGGTGAAGCCGCTCCGGCCCTTTGTAGCTGCAGGTGACCTGGGCGCGGGGCTGCTCGGCGTCGCCCGCCGCACTACCCGCAAACATCTGGAGCGCTTTCCTCAACAACCACACCACTTCTAGATATCAGCAATTCGCGGATTTGATTCAACTTCCAATAAGAACAGTTGTAGGCAGATAAAACACGTAACTCTAATCAATTTGAAAATATTTATTAATTAATCAATTATATTATTTTGAGAAATTCCAAGTCGTCACTTCCAAGTTTTGAATTATCGACACCTTCGACTTGGGCAGCGCGTTCAATACATGAGACAAGTAGCGGTGCGCCAATGTAGAGTAAATTCTAGTGGGCTGCCGTGCCGGTAAATTAAATTCTCATGGAAACTATTCCTTACTAAATAATTAAAGTTGCGATAACATTCTGTACCTAGATGATTGGAAAACGCACAGAAGCGACGGTATTGGCAGTGCACTGCTGCGATATAACTGAACAGTGTGTAGCTGCGAAGCATGAGGTTCTGATACCCTATAGGTACAGGGATTCGTAGTCAGGGGTCAGAGCTAAGTATGTGATTGTGTGGGCGTTGTTATTATTTGTTATCAATTGACATAAAAAACGGCAGAAATATAAGAGAGCGACAACGTAGCTATTATTGTAAAGTCAAGTGGTTGTGTCATTCGCGTTGAGCTCATGTTATGCGGCGGCGGTGCATGGCTCACGTCCGTTCCCTCCCGAGACCCGCTGCAGAGTGCAGAGGTGTACTACTTGTGTTGCGGCGGGTGCGGGCGGCATGCCGGCAATTGCATGACGTCGTTATAATGACATTGGCTGAATTGTGATATGGTCCCGCAGAGTAGAGAGAATGTTCATTAAAATCTGTATTATCAGTATATTGCCTACATAGTGGCTCGCCACCGGCTCAGTATATAGGTGACTACTCAGACGTGGAGGTGACTCGCGCAGTGCTAGCGTATATATTATTATGTCGTTATTAATTATGTAATGCCATTGTGAAACTCAATAGAAGCTGCTGTAACGCTGCTGTGAATTGAAATTGTTTCATTAAGATCATCAAAGGTTAAGGTTACATAACTTCTTTAAAGCTTCTGAAGTTTAACTAGTTCAGAGTCAACATAAAATTTCTCAAGAAAGTGAACAATGCTCTCTCCAAAGTTAAGAACTGAATGAATGAAGAAACAAACAAAATGAGAGATTGATTTTTGAGATTATTTTTGGCGAATGTTAAACAAATAAAAACAAATGTATAAATAAAGGACGAAGAATTAGAGCTTGCAGTACACTGTAGTGTTCTTAGGTCTAACTCTATATAATAAATTGCGATGGGGCCCACATATTTTTATCAGTCTATCAAGCAGAGGTAGTTCTGCACTATTTTACAAACTGGCCCACGTAGTTTTTGATGTAGCTTCATGTAGCAACAATGTTAAAATGTATGTAGGTTAAATTATCTAGGCTTATCTACGTCTTTTTTAATTCGATATAATACGAAATACTATTAGTAAAACTTATCAGTCTTCCTCTTAGTTAAGAATAAAATTGTGAATATGATTGCGCTCATCATAATGAACCTGCCGGGCGTTTTATGCCTGTTCTTTTGCCGGCGTAAGGAAGTAGGAACAGACGTGTCTATTTTTAAGTTCGTTTATTTAATTGGGATCACATGTTGCATCCTACTAAATAAACATGCGTGATGTCCAGTGGCCGCCGTGGGGTGGATGGTATTATTCATCCTGTAAGCAAATCTATAGCGACTTGCAATTTGCGTGTAAACAATAATTTGAATGGCGCGTCTCATCGGAAGCGCTGCGGGCGCCGAGTGTGCCGCGGACGCGCCTGTCAGCAGCAGCCCGCGCCGCCCCGGACGGTTCATACTCACATAACATGACCTACACCGACCGGCCTCGGATACCATCGATACCCGAACAAGGTTTCATGCGGTTTGGTGGCGAGGAATTGATTCGTTGCTGATAACACGAGATTCTCAGACATCATCCGTCTTTAGTTTGCGAGACATGTACAAAAGAACAGTCCGTTTGTTATGTGTTCGTAAAATACAATTATAGCACACTTTCCTTTATGACCGACAAAATTAAAAAGGATGAGGTTACATTGTTGTCGATTTCAATTTTTGAATTTTTTTTGGGAACTTATGTTCATGTTTCCATATCCCAGTGTGCACAACCAACCAAGAGAAATCTTATTAGTAAAGTTTTTTATACAACATCGGAATATTTAGATTACAAAAAAACTTGGGATTGTAGTGAACTTGCTTCAATTCAATCAATTAGCATAATGATAATAAAATTATCAATGTGATCGCGCCGAAAAATTACCTGCTGGCGTTCCTTGCCTGTTCTTTTGCCGGCGTATGGAGGTAGGAACAGGCGTAGCTAGTTCGTTTTAAAGTGATCAAAACACAATGTATCCTAGTGAACAAATATGATTGACTTTTTGACTTCTGATACGTCACAACACAATGGTCATGGTGACACCCTGTGGCTATCTGTTGAACAAATTCACTCAGACATGCGGTGATTAACAAAGACATGAGATCCCGAACTACTGGGGGGCGGTCGGGCTCGACATTGAACAGTAATCCAGTACAAGTATCCCCGCGTCACTCACTTGCATGGATATCGTTTGTACACAACACCGGTACACAATAGCTACTCATACTAGATTGCCTGGCAAAGCTATTTCCCAGTACAATTATTAGTTCTAAGTAGGTACCTACATGTGAGTCAGCGATAGTCATAGTAGCGCTTATCGACCGATTGCTCATTGTTACTGCATCACTTTACTTACCTACTACCTTTTACTGAGAAGGAAAATTCTTTCCGTAAACATCGTTTTATGAAACAAACGTATATACATAATTATATATAAACATGTTCGAGTCACGTAGATAATTACTAAAAGGCGAAGATAGGTTTCTGATTTTCGAGTGTGGAGTTGTGGACCGGACCGCTTATAATAAATAATTAGGCTTGTGTGCCTTGTTCAGTCATTTATAACCGTAACCCGTTGGAATGAGGTTCGTGCTTGACGTATTTAGACTAGGTGCCGAATATTTGATGGAGGTAGTAGGCGACTCATTTTATCTTCTTGTTTCCTAGCAAAAGTTACTAACTTTTTTAGAGTTCCTTTTACCCAAACTAGACCTTTACGGGCTCCGTTGTGTCAGCTTATTTTTCCGAATCTACTGGATAAAAAAAAGTTGAGTTTAAATTAGACAAAACCTAGAACCCTCTAGAGGAGAGTTCGATTCACACTTGACCGATTTCAAAACTACTCGTTCCGCGTAGTTCGTCGATGTTGAGACCAAGATCACGGCGAATGCTAAAGAAACGGTTCGCCCTCGAGAAATAAGCGACAAAACTAGCTGCGCGCGCGCCGCCGGCGCCGCCTGCTCAGCAACCGGCTTGTAGCTGTACGTATGTAATGTATAGGTACGAATACAGAGCTGCCTCGTAGTTTTTCAACTTTATCTTTATTGCATAATAGGTAGTTATCGTGTTAGAATACCTAACATATTTAATAGTTTATTTTATAAGTGATCAATATCTCTACAGACCGGTCTCTTGACACGACCGACGCGTTCTCAGAGGCGAATGAAGAAGAAACACGTTTAATTTGGGCTTAGTAATCTCATCATTCATACCTAGAAAGATATTTTAATGAGAAGACGTTGGTATTGTAGGATCATCTCACGGCCGAGGATATCGCCTACAGTTCTGAATCACGTTCTAAGAGCTATCACCAGCTACTCGCGTCGATGTCGTGATGTTGGTGCACACCCCCGGTGCACACCGCCACTTGCACTAGCTATGATCTATCATTTTATTTTTGCCTAATTTGCATGTGGGTTTAACATTCAGTTATACAAGCAATGCTGATAGTGATATTGCATTGACATCATGCGAAACATATTAAGCTAAAAAGCATTATGCTTGCATTTCCCGCACGAGAATACGATGTTTGTGTCTGTAACTCTGAACCCGTTCGGGGTTCAGTGTCAATAGAAGTAGATCATCGTTCAGCCTCGGTCTGGCCTAGTGGCCAGGCAGTCTGGGACTGGCAACTAATAATGCGGATGAAGGTGTTGGCTGAATACGGAGGGAAGGACATTAGAGGCATTTCAATGTAGGACAGGCCACACTATTCTTGATTGACACTATATGTATCCTAAGAGGAGCGTACTTATAAAAATGTTAATTACATTATTTTAGGAAGACCGTATCTCTTATAGTGTGTGTTGGTCGTGTACTGAATGTAGTATGTAGATATAAAATATACACACGATGATATGTACAGGTAGTTTTATCCCCGAGTCACGTACGGAACGTACCTACAACAATCCAGTAAATAATTATGTGCAATTATAATAATTGATAGCTAGATATTCGTGTACCTCTACTAGGCAAAGCTATTAAGTATCAGCACGAGTTCAAGTTCGTTGGCTGCGCGCTAATTTACAACTATTACAAACGAATACAGATACAAAATTTTGGATATATTAAGTATACATACAATGAAATGTCTAAAGGCAAGAAACAGGTGTGCGGTGTGCAGTGCACAGTGCACCGAGTTCGATACATGGCTGCCATCGCGGTGGTGGCTCCTTGTTGACGGACTTTTTTAAAACACTTTTATTAGCTTGACTTGTAACTAACTAACTAACTAACTAACTAACTAACTAACTAACTAACTAACAATGTAATCAAATCTTAGAAGTCAATTTTCACCTACTTCTAATTGTCGTATCGACTTGAAACTTTGTATGTGTATGTAATCTCGGTGACAATGCAATAATGGGTAGAGGATCTCTGCAGTGGCTACTAGTAAACCCCTCGTGTTTGGGCTCATATGAATCGTCTTGATGAGTCCAATAGATTGAACTTGGTGACGAGGGTCTGATGATGCAGCCAGAAGGTGGGTAGGGGATCTCTGCAGTGGCTACTAGTAAACCCCTCGAGTTTGGGCTCATATGATTCCTTTTGATGAGTCCGATAGATTGGACTTGGTAACAAAAGACTAAATAGTAAAAAAATAAAAATATATAGTTTAAAAAAACTAAAAAAAACACTTTAAAAACGCACTCAAAAATATAAAATAATTAAATTGACTTGTATTAGTTACGATATAATGGTTAATTCAAAAAGTGTGGAGCGCTTCTTTTACTGGGTAAATAAAAGTACACACAACCAAAAAGTGCTCCACACTTTTTGAATTAACCATTATATCGTAACTAATACAAGTCAATTTAATTATTTTATATTTTTGTGTTTTTTTTAGTTTTTTTAAACTATATATTAATTCGACATACAGCGTGTCAGCCACAGCGGGATCTATCTTACACTGACGTGCGCACGCGCCGCTCCAATGTCAAGGCTGCGGCGCGGCGGTATCGGTGCATCTCGCGGCTCGGTGCTCGGCCCGCGCACTCGTATCTTTGATACGAGAAACACTACACTACGCCTTAAAGTAATAATATTGACTCGCACGCATAGTTAGCATCACTTGAAACTAGGTGCGCGACTCCAGCCGCCACGCAGTGCACGCGAATATCTTCCCACGGGACGTGTTGTCTTTTTTTTGCATTGGCATGTAAGTGTACTTTCCTCATTGTATTACTAGTGACCCGCCCAGCTTCCGACGGGCTTAGACAACCGATAATTGACTTTTAAAAGCTTGATGTCTAATGTCCTATACATTTTTGTAGATCTACGAGAAGCCTACGTTTACATTACTTTACATCAATAACTAATCAAACCCTCTAGCCAAAGTAATCAGATAAAGCAGCCAGTTGTTCTCAGACTTTGTTTCATAAAATTCGTAATTTCTTCCTGAAAACTACTTTATCAGAATAAAACATAGCACTTGGGGATAACGTAGCTTTCTATTTGTGAAGTATTTGTTGTAATCGCTCTAGGAGAACAAAGAGACAAATCGTACTTCTACATAATATTAGTAAAGAAGTATAAAGACCCGCCCCCGGACTTTGCGTATGTTGCTCGAGAATGGTGTAGCTTTCTCCAATTTTCAGAATACACAAATTTATAATGCGAACGGTGGAGGAGTGAATCACCCTACCAGCGTCATACTTTACTTTTACCAATAAGTATTATTTACGAGCCTTCAAGTCAAGAGTGGTAGATCACGGCCCACTCTCTCTCTCTGAGAGAAGGCCTGTGCCCCAGCAGTGGGAATAGACTTAAAATAATAAATAAATAAATATCGGGAACCATTGCACACAAATTGACATAGCCCCAAATTTTGCATTAAAATGATAATGATGATGAAGTCTAGAATAAATAGGTATCTTCAAGCATGGTCCATTCTCGTCATCAATTACATCAAGTGAGATTGTGATCAAATGCTAACTTATATTTTATAATAAAAAAGTTAATAATTAATAATTAGTTAAGTCAACAATTGTCACAAAAAATACTGTTATTAAAACCCTTTTATTTTTATCGTTGTAAATGTACGTACGATTTTATTGTATAGTGGTATAACCTTGTGCTTGCCTCCCTGTGTTGGAGAGCGCGGTATGTGTACTGTAATGTCGCCTGAAGGTGTGCTTCTGTTGTCGCAGGACGAGCTCGGCCGCCACGTCACCGTACGAGATGACGGCGTGCTCGGCGGGCGAGGCGTCCGGCCTGCAGCCCGCGCAAGGAGGCGACCCGCGCAACCGCCACTCCCCGCACTTGTAAGTCTCGCGTTATATTTGCTCCCATCTATACGTTACAGCAGCAATGCCACTGGCATGCCCTGGGCGCATAGCACGTGGAACACTGCCTAATATTAGTAAACACGATCACGAAAGTGCGGTTCCTAGTACCATCTACTGCAGATCGCTCGCGAGCTGACTGTTGTTGACTTTGAGTTCCGCTCGCATTTCTGTGATGACATCGTGTGTGCCTCGGCGAATTTATTGCTGGCGACATTTGCGATTGTCAAGCGTTGATGCAGTTGTTTGATTAGGCGGCTAGGATATGACAGGTATGTGTCGATTTGCAGCAACAACAGCTTCGACACCATGGTGGGGCTCAAACCTTCCTCGCTGACAGACGCCACCGCAGCCTCCATGCAGAGGCACCACTCAAAGAAACGCAAAGCCTCCTCTTCTTTGTGAGTACAACCAACATACTGTTTCGAAACAAACTCCATATCGTATCTTTTGAATGCAATTCAATTTATAGTGGAAATAACTCAATAAATAAAAGAGACGTTATATTTGCATATTTGTTTAAACCTTTTGCAATCATAAATACCTGGCATACTTTTCTGTTATATCATTATATATATACCTATTATTACGTATTAAAGCTCGTTCCAAACTTGTCGACAAGTAATCGCTTGACAAAGGCCAGCAATGAGTGGGGGGTGGGTGCCGCAGCTCGCGATGCCGCACAACCGGGCACGTGGCACGCGACAATACGAGGGCGCCAATTATATCGGGTGCGCGTCGCCTGGAGACGGAGCCCCGGTCTCCGCCACCTAACGGGTTAAAAACTCACGCTAATTAAATATCAACTTTGACAACATAACCGACTTTCAAAGTATTCGTATTCTGTTTATATTGACTGTTAGACTATTATTAAAATTCGGTTTCCAATTGGGATATTTTGACCATTTAAAAGTAATATGGTTTGATGTATGTAACTGAGATTATTAATAACTAGTTGCGCCCCGCGGCTTCGCCCGCGTCTCGTTATCCCGCAGGAATCTTTTTCCGGGATAAAAAATAGGCTATGTATTGTGTTAATCCAGGGTATAAGCTATCTCCAGTCCAAATTTCATTCAGATCCGTTTAGTAGTTTTTGCGTGAAAGAGTAACAAACATCCATCCATCCATACTCACAAACTTTCACGTTTATTATATTATTGTCTATTGTCTATTGTCTATTGTAAAGTAGGATAATATATACGTAATTATGTAGAACATACATGTGTTATATGATTGACACGGTTGTGTTGCAGCGGCACCGCGAGCGCGTACGACGACGAAGGGGACGACTCCTGCTCCACGCGCTCCGTGCCGGACAAGAAGTGAGCACCTTGTATCACTAGGCGTCGTGTACCTACTTACTCGTAATGTCTCTGTGATTACTTTGTGGAAGGGAGGCGCATGCAGAGTCAAAGTCATACATTGTGATCTCTTTAAAACGTCAAACTTAAAACTAGCTGCGCCTGTTTGAGAGATAGTGACGTCGGCTTGCTTTGTACGTCACGGGCTCGAATTATAAAATGAGCTTGAAGTTTCGGTGAAGGGAGCCATCGTGATGAAGCCGTAGCTTGGTGTGGGGAAATTCTCTAATGCTCGCCTTTTTACCTGTTTTTTTTTAATTTACAGGGCAGCGTTTGAATACAAGTCGCCTGATGTTAAACGACGACGTGGTTGAAGGTACGGCCACGCTGCATCACACTCAAATAAAAAAAAACTGACGCCGAGCACTACTCGAGGGTTAGTACTCAATCCCAGTGTACCCAGTGTAGCTCCGACCACATCGCTGCTTAAAATCGGGTGAGTTGTAAGAAGTAACTTGGCGCAGGCAGAACCACAGCGAGATCGAGAAGCGGCGGCGCGACAAGATGAACACGTACATCGCGGAGCTGAGCAGCATGGTGCCGATGTGCGGCGCCATGGCGCGCAAGCTGGACAAGCTGACGGTGCTGCGGCTGGCGGTGCAGCACCTGCGCACCGTGCGCGGCTCCCTCTCGTGCGCGCTGTCGGCGCGGCCGCGGCCCGCGCTCGTCTCCGACGCGGAGGTGAACGCGCTGGTGCTGCGCGCCGCCGCCGGCGCCGTCGCGCTCGTGGTCGGCTGCGACCGCGGCCGCCTGCTCTACGTGTCGCGCTCCGCCACCGACGTGCTGCACTACGAGCAGGCAAGTCTACTGACGCTCACCGGGCTCGCCTTCACGGACCTTCAACTATCCAAGAACGCACACATTGCGACGAAGCCGTACCCAAATACATAATACGCATTAAAAAATGGTTTGAGCGCAATTGCTTACACTTTGTAAAAAACTTATCGTGTCGTAAAAATCATTAACGTACAAAACTCTTATGTGTGCTGTTGTCTATACTCTATTGTAATAAAGCAGCAAAGTGCCTTTTATATTCGCAGTAAACGTAGTTAATGTCAGAGTCACGGAGTAGTTGGAACAATAAGATATTTTGATCGCGAGTGCCGTAACACCCTCTGTGCCGCACGCGTTTCAGTAGCGGGTGGTAGGGTAGGGCGCTACAGCAGTGTGCGTGTGGGGTTGCAGGGGGAGCTGCTCGGGCAGAGCTTGTTCGACATCTTGCACCCGAAGGACGTGGCCAAGGTGAAGGAGCAGCTCTCCTCCTCGGACCTCAGCCCGCGCGAGCGCCTCATTGACGCCAAGAGTGAGTGAGGGACGCTCTCCCGCCGCACCACCTCCACCTCATTTCACCGCCTGCTCATTACATAATTACAAACAAAGAAGAAGGAAATAAATACGCTTGCGATTTGAACGTATTTCGTCATTCGTCCCTGTTTTAAATTTCATCTCATTTTAATTCTTATATTTGTAGCGCGATCTTCCAAATCACGTCGCACACATACCACATTCCACTTGGGTTTAGGATCTCCGTTTGCATGAGTAGGTGTCAGTTCGCGACCATGGAGTCCCGTGTACACTGCACGAGGACAAGGCGGCGCACTGCATACGTAAACTCAATTATTTAATAAGATACATACAACATGTATCAAACTTAAAACCAACAAGAAACGTCCGGCAGGTCATTATTAATCGCTATACTTTATATTACTCAAATAGTATTGATTTAGCTGGAACGAGTCATCATTATCATCCTACTGCGTCATCGCTGCTGGGACGCAGGCCTTCTCTCAGAGAGTTGGGCCGTAACAGTGCGGGCTGGTAGATGTCGCATGCCCACGAATGTCGCGGTTCTTGGACATGCCGGTTTCCTCGTGTTGTTTTCCATCACTGTTTCGGCCGAGAGGATTGTAAGCGAGTTGTTGCCGCGGCGGCTGCGTGACCGCTGGCACGTTGGTTGCAGCGATGCTGCCGCTGGTGGCGGAGAGCGGCGCGGGCACCTCGCGGCTGTGCCCCGGCGCGCGCCGCTCCTTCTTCTGCCGCATCAAGTGCAAGCTGCAGCCGGAGCACAAGCTCGACGCGCCGCTCAAGGAGGAGCCCGACGTCGCCTGCAAGCTGCGCAAGAAGCTGCACGAGAAGAAATACTGCAACGTGCAGTTCACCGGTACAGTACTTCCAAATCGATTGTGATCTTTAAGTAACGCTACGGAACTCAGTGCGCGGGACTCGTCATGAATTTGCCTAATTTTATAGAGTACTTTTTTGAAGTCCCTGATGGAGCCCTGGGAGTATTAAAATCGGTACTACGAGTTATTTCAAACAATGAGTATATAAATTCGAACAAAGTTTTCGAGTTACGTTTTGCATTTAGGCAGTAGCGGTAGTAAACTTTGACGTTTATGTAAACTTTTATAGTTTTCTAAACGTGTACCTATACTACGGGTACAGGTCAAGTGGCTACTGATAACTTACCGTTATGTCTTGTGCATACAATTTAATAATACATCAGTTTATCGACTATATAGCAAGTACTACTTTTTATAATTAAAAGCGAAGTATTTATTGTACAACGTTCGACTCGCGCCTCGTCACCTACCGTGGCGAGAATCCGTGGTGGAGCTCTGTTCCTCGCGCAGGGTACCTCAAGTCGTGGTCTACGGCGGAGCTGACGGAGCACGGCGTGGGCGTGTCGTGCGTGGAGGGCGGCGAGGACGACGTGAGCAGCGTGTCCTGCCTCGTGGCCGTGGGTCGCCCGCTCGCGGACCTGATGCCCGCGCGCGCGCCGCGCCCCGCGCCGCCGCCCACGCGCCGCCTGCAGTTCGGCTCCAGGCACGCCATCGACGGGAAATACATGTTCGTCGATCAGAGGTAACTAACTACCCGTGCGTTACTTAGTACTAAGGCTTGACACATCACTACTTATTATAAAACAAAGTCCTCCGCGCCGCGTCTGTCTGTCTGTCTGTTCGCGATAAACTCAAAAACTACTGCACAGATTTTATGCTGTTTTCACCAATAGATAGAGTGGTTCTCGAGGAAGGTTTTAGGATATAATTTGTCAAGTTTTTGTGTACATTGGCTAAAATATAACGATATTTGTTGTAAGTGTCGGAAAAAAAATAAGCCGTCTGGGAGCTTTCAACGAAAACGCTGCCTAAACCCTTTGAGATGTAACAAAATGATGTATGTTGGAATTGTGTATTTTATATAGGTCTACAAAAAAGTCCGCGATAGCATATGTCTATTTCTTAAGGATAACATACTACAACTACTTTTTTACATTTTAAAAGTTGATAAAAATACCGACTAAAATCAGACCGTGTTATCCATACCTTTATATTAATCCTTATCCAAATAAATCATTTCGTCTTCAAGATTGTTCCAACACCTGTAGATTACTTTTTGAATCGTTGAAATCGGACATTCCATTCAAAAGATATTACAAAATTAAAATGTCAATCTAATGGAAAATAAAACCACCGCGCGCCCGCGCCCCGCCCCGCCATCCATGGCCATGCAGTGGCCGCAGCGCAGCGGGTAACGCGGCGGGCACCGAAGTGCGGGAATAATTTTGGAGAATATATATTTATACGCTTTCACGCCTAAACTACTGAACGGATTGAAATGAAATTTGGTACATAGATAGTTTGAACCCTGGGGAAGGACATAGGATACTTACGGCGCCCCACGTGCTGGGAGTGTGTGTCGCTCTATCAACACAGCGACACACACTCTCAGCACACATAGGGTTGGACCTGTCCCTGCCGAGCGTAATAACAGCAATGCTCGGCAGCGACACGGCGTGGCAGGCTGTGGCCTCCTTCTGCGAATACGCAATCACGCAGAAGGAGGCCGCGGAACGGGTCAGAGAGGCAGATCCGCTCTCTGACCCAATCCGGCACAGGCGGAGGGGCGGTAGAAGGAGGCGTTTTGCCCGCCTCCTCCCGCCCCACTAGTTAAATAGTAGGGTGTAGTGGCGGTAGAAGGGGGCGTTTTGATCGCCTCCTCCCGCCCCACCGAAAAGGTGTGGTTGTTGTATCGGGGGGGCGTCGCATCAAGCTGGACGCCCCCCTCCCAGGTGCTTAGGGTTGCGGGGCCCGGAATGTTTGAGTTCCGGGCCTCTCCGTCGGGGCGGGTGGGTAGACTGATACAATGACCCTCACCCGCCCTCCAAAAAGGCGGAGGGAGAAGAAAATAAAAAAAAAAAAAAAAAAAAGGACATAGGATACTTTTTATCGCGATAAACTGTAGCCCACGCGGGTGAAACCGCGGGGAACAGCTAGTTATTACTAAAATGACATATTATGACGTGACATATCGATCCAAAACCGCGCATAACGGATCGGGATCGATTATCAATTTCGGGCGTTAATGCATCGAAAAATATCTGTAAACGCTTTTCCCACCGCTAAAATGGGAACATTATATTACCGCGGTTTTATTCCACATTTAGTAACGTGCGCTATTAGGGACGCCACCAGCCTGGTATCGGAAGCGGGCTTCAGCACAATCTGTGCGCAGACAACGGGTTATCTCGTCGAGAAAGTAAAAGTCAATTTTTATTTATTTAATAGGATACATTGTGATCACTTTAAAACGTCAAACTTAAAACTAGCTACGCCTGTTCCAACCTCCTTACGCCGGCAAAAGAACAGGCAAGAAACGCCCGGCAGGTAATTTTTTGGCGCGATCACATTGACAATTTTATTCTTATTACTAGTTGATTGAATTGGAGCAAGTTCACTAAAATCCCAAGCTTTTTTGTCATCTAATGGTCCGATATTTTTTAATTAGCTTTACTAATAAGATTTCTTTTGTTTGGTTGTACACATTGGGATATGGGAACATGAATATTAATGAGTTGCGGGATCACAACCAAAGCAATAGAATAAAGTTCACCCGCACACAATCGGGCTCTGGAAATCGCACAGCACTCCCTGCGCAGTCGTTGGAGATGGGTGTAGGAAGAGGGTGGAGTGTATGAGAGCCGGCCGTGTTGCAGGGTGACGCTGGCGCTGGGGTTCCTGCCGCAGGAGCTGCTGGGCACGAGCCTGTACGAGTACGTGGCGGCGCCGGGGCTGGCGGCCGTGGCGCGCGCGCACCGCACGGCGCTGGCGCAGGACGCGGCCGCGGCGCACACGCCGCCCTACGCCGCGCGCCGCAAGGACGGCGACCACGCGCTGCTGCAGACGCAGTTCAAGCCCTTCCGGTGAGCCTGCGCCCCGCCCGGGGTGACGCCGCGCTACTGTCACCTTTTTTTTTTAATTTATTTATTATAGTCCGTCGCCATTTTGGGGAGCGGGAGGGGGTCACTGTGACAGTCAACCCACCCACCCCGACAGGGAGGCCCGGCGTCACCTAAGGGGGGGGGGGGGTGTCTAGCTCATAAGCGACACCCCCAGATACGACTCTAGACGAATATCAATAATATCATCGAATTACAAAATGACGCGTTTAGCCGTAGTGCGGCATGGCAGCGCTCGCGATGTGCCGCGTGGCCCCCGCCGCCGTCTGTAGCGAGCGTAAAGCGCATGCGGCGAATTACTATTTGAACGGGTTTAAATGCAACATTGCTTCAAATTGTTCAATCTTCGGCTTGGCAGTATTCAGACCGAGCTTCCCACACCGTGATAAAGGGACCTGGTAGAACAACAATCAAACCAGCCGGCTTTTTGGCGGCTATTTATTTTTATTTTTTATTTTATTTTATTGTCATTTTATTGTTATTTCCAAAACTTGTGCTTTTCCGGGCGATGATTAGTGATATTAGTGGATTTTACTATCCAATATGTGTTCTCTAGAGAGTGTGGGAAATTGATATAAAGTTGTTAAAAGTGACTTTTCTAGTTGCTCCAAACAGTCCGTGTAAAGTTTAACTAAATTGTCACTACAAAGGGGACTTTCCTTTTTGGCCTGGCTTGTAGATGTGCTTGTGGCGCATCATCCCATTATCTTTTATTCATCTAATACTTGACACTGGCTCGTTAAGAATCTGTCGCCAAGCATCTATCGGTGTTTTCCGGCAGCCCCACTTGAGAGCCAGATATTCAATTCGGGTGTAGCGTGGCGGAACTTTCAACCATATTATCAGGTGATTTGTGATCAAACGCTACCGTGTAAGAAGTAAAATGTACACTAGTTGCATGTTTGTATGGTACAAAAACAAATGAATAGTAGGTGTACAGATGTGTTAGTTTGTGAGCCGTGCCGCAGGAACCCGTGGACCAAGGACGTGGAGTGCCTGGTGGCGCAGAACACGCTCGTGCTGGAGAGCGCGCCGCCGTCGCAGGCGCCGCCGCGCCGCGCCTTCGAGTTCGACGTGCTGCAAGACAGTGAGTGCGGCACAACACTAAACTATTACCATTGTCCTGTTCACCGCTGTCTTATCCTCGTGGACTGCACTTTATACTAATAAAAAAGTATCCCGTGTTTTTTGCCGAGTCCAAACTCTCAATATCTACCATACTATCGGTCACGTCGCTTAGGAGGGGAAAAATACACGCACATCAGAATTTTAAACATACATTACTAGCTTCACTTCGCCGTTGCACCCGTACTTTTTTTTGCTGAACCGGTAGATTTTGTTTTTCAGAGATAAAAAATACTTTCGTCCTAAATTTCAGTGTTATCCGTAGAGCCATTTTATCGTGATCATACTTGAACATGGAGCGCGACTCGCAAACGTAGTGAGGTAGCGGCTGTACAGAGAGTGTTGCAGAGGGCGACGCGGAGGTGCAGCGGCTGATCGAGGCGCAGGTGGAGTCGCACAAGATCGGCAGCGCCATCGCCGCGGACGCGCTGCGGCGCTCGCCGGCCGCCTCGCCGGGCGGCACGCCCTCGCCCGACCTGCCGCCCGACCTGCTGCAGGACGCCTTCAACCACGAGGTGACGCCTGCGCCGACCGTACATCAGTGTAGCTAATCATTAGGACTAGCTCTAGCCGTATGTTTCGTTGTTGATCAAAATCGTTTTGTTTCAGGCCCTTTTCGACAGTATTTTATGCAACGACGGGGCTAATCAAGTCCGCAACAATGTCCCCCTGAGCGCGGCGGGGCCGCAGTCGCCGCCGCCGGAGGGCGCGGACGCGGGCTCCCCGCCCGGCGCCGCCCCCGCGCTCGACGGGAACGGCGAGGCGACGATGGCGGTGATCATGTCGCTGCTGGAGGCGGACGCGGGGCTCGGCGGCCACGTCAACTTCGAGAGCCTGCCGTGGCCGCTGCCCTGAGCCGCCGACGAGGCCCGCAGTCTCCACTCGCAACCATCTCTTACCGCGAACAACTTGCGAGAGAGCATCTCCTTTCATGATTATTTTTTGTAGTTAGTTCGTTCTACTAGGGTGAGGTGCAGTTTTTGTCAAGCACGAGTCATTTGACAAGCGATGTCCGCATTTTCCGCCGGCGCGCAGTAGAGTGTAGAGTCGCGCACTATCGCCTCCACAATGACCAAACAATAAGTCAATGTCAATGTTATTATAGGTTTACGTGTCGAGAGCGTGTGATGTTATGCGCTCGCTGGCTTAGTATTAGTCGCCATTATTTCCCGACTCTAGCGTCGTAAGGTCGGTCGTGCATTTTTACGACTTTTAGGGAGAGTGAAAAGAAAAATCTTGAGATCATTACAACATTCACAACTGTACATATTATTATATCATACTAGCTGGCCCGGCGAACTGTATTGCCAATAAAAGTCATCTTTTAAAACTTTCCCTGAACTTCCACAAATATTTCAAGATCAAAATTATCCAAATCGGTTCAGCCATTCTCGAGTTTTAGCGAGACTAAACAGCAATTGATTTTTATATGTAATATAGATTATAATATTACGAGTAGTATCTACAATACGCCGTTTATTTTATTTTTTAAATTTTCCGGTGCATAAAGAAGCAAGCCAATAAAAACAATTACGGAGTTGTCGTCGCTTCATATCCAACATTGTGCTACCGTGTATCTTTACAACGAATAGAAATACTGTTGTCAACTTGGCAGAAATTTAACGAAATATCATTTATTAATAATTATCGAATCATTACCGATCATTTATTAATAATTATACTCCTTTGTACCTAACTACACATAATATTATGTAACTAAATAATATTTACATAAATTGTTATCGTTTTGTAATTTTACAAAAAAACTAATTCTATTTTTATTATGAATAATTTATTAGCATTTAAGATTTATTTTATATTGTAAAAGTTAGACTTCTTTGGGTGATATTGCTGTGAAGATTCACATTTTTTAAATTTCTATATGCCTTGATGTTTTTTTATAATTTTAAGTTAAATTTTATATTGTTGTTCATTTTAAGTGTTTAATTAAGTATAATAAAGTTATTGGAGCTATACCTTGTATTTAATTTTGATCTTAAAACACAAGTACACGCAGGCGCGACCCGTTTTCCTACGCGTTACTATGTTCACAATATTTGTCCTCGCAAAAATAACTTGTCACATAAGACATGTCTTTTAATTTAATTTATAAGAATAGCCTGATGAATGATTTACGATAAGAGCAATGAATGTTGTCTAAATAAACAAACGCCAATTAGTACTAAGCCTCGTCTCTGGTAGGACCAGACGAGTTAATGCTGCTATGTACTTACCATAGAGGAAGTCATAACCTTACATTCTCTTTGGAAGTCATTAGCTAATAAAATTCTATGTCCACAATTTTAGGCCTACTAGCGAGGAGCTGTTTGAAACAAATGAGCTTCGAAATCTAATAGAAAGGTCCAAACCGAGAAAACCGTGTCAAACTGATGCAATGCAAAAACAGAAGTTGAAAATAATAATAACTTTATTCAACTTATAAAATGTATACTACAAAGCAAACTGCCACTCGCAACTCTACCGGTGCGCATGTTGTAGGTAGCGGTGACAGCACTGCGACACCGACGCTCCGGTAGATGTTGCGCCGCGGCGCTGCTCGGCCTAACTAGACACTATCTAAAGTAGGCGCCGCGAGGGCCTAGTCCAGGGAGTCGCCGTACTGGTTGATAGCGGACGACGACCGCGGCGGCGGCGGCGGCGGCCGCGCCGGCTCCACCCTGTAACAATCGGCACATAACACATTCCGTTCATCACACTCCTAGCCAGTCACTGTATTATACAAAATATTCGTGATGGCGTTGCTCTAGTTCTAGTGTGCTACAATTCTTCAGACTAAGAAGCCGGCATCTCATTTTATAAGAATTGACAGAGCGCATGATACCTAACTAATTATTACTAGAACATATGAAATGTTCAAACCCCGTTTAATACAATCCCAAGCCCCAAGTTTATTGATGTGGTGTTCAACAAGCTAATGGGCCTGAATGATCAAAATATTACACATATTAACAAGATAAGGTAACATTTTACATTGTCATTGTTCCATCCTCTCCACAGCAGATGATGTGGCCAGGGGTCGCACATCGCTTGTCTATTAACATTCATATGTCTCGAGGTCAATTACCTGTGTGACAAAGGTAACTAAGAGGAAAGTATATTTCATAATTGTAACTTGTGTAATCCTATTTTGGCCTATTCTATAACAAATGTTTAGTCTATTTTATAATTGGGATGCTGTTGGATTACCTAAAAAAATAAAATAAAGTAAACAATCGAAGTGAACTTGATCAAAATGGTTAGATTTTATGCTAAAAAATCAAACTAAGCTTGCAAGCAAGCATGGTGAAATTACTTAATGTATTGAAATATGGAGTGCCGACTTGCAGAGTCATTAAATAGGTGGCTTGCCACCCTTGGGTTTGAAGTCTTAGATCTTTTGCTTCTTTAAAATCGAATTTGATTATTGTAAAATGTACTATCAAGCAGGTTATTATTGTAGTCGCAACACTCGGCTGCAAATGTGTAGAAAGCCCCAGTGTCGAACGGCGAGGGAAGGCCGCAGATGTGCTATGTGTATGTAGGTCACCTGTAGGGATCCTGCTTAGAGTCTGCGAACTCGCCGCGGTTGCGGCGCCGCAGGTCCTCGTAGGAGCGCGAGGGCGGCGCCTGCTGCGGAGCACCGCCTCCGGCGCCCTCCGGAGATCCTGCCACACATTCAACGTATGTTTCACAAAACTACGATAAGGTATCATCACCCTATTAGGATTGTGCACGACTGCCAGGCACTTTACTGTTTGGACGTTTGTACTCTGTCACTGACACTAAAGCGACACTCAAGTGAAAGTGAACTAGTGTATGTATTATATAGTATGCTGTGATGTGCTCGTGACAACTATAAGGTAGACCGATAAGCCAAACATGTGCCAACCCTTACCTTAGCATTGCAGATACAGCTCGCGCCCCGCACACTCGTTAAAAGTTTTTGTAGGTTTGATCTTCAACCGGAGCAAGATACCCAGCTCGATATTGAGTTAACTACCGTCGGCTAGCTAACAACACCGCGCAACTACAATTTTACAACTTTTCAGGAGAGACAAAATTATTTTATTTTTGTTTTTTATGTAAATTATTGACTTGCGTGTGTTATAATTTTTAATTAACGGCATTATTTAGTAAAAATGCTTGGAACTGACAGGTTCATAGAAGCACACGTCAAAACTGCATATAATTGCTTTAAAGTGTCAATGCCACAAATATTTGACTTGTGCGGTGTTGTTTGCTAGCCGATACTCACTCTCGTTGCTAACAGCCAACCAGTATTGGATCTCGAAGAAGGTTTTCTACACAATATGTAAGCATGTTACAGAAATGTAACATTGTTTGTTATTTTTGTTTTTTACTATTTACAGAATAGCGTTTGACCACAAGTCACCTGATGTTAAGTGACGATGTGGTCGAAGGTGGCACCACGCTACACCTGGACCGGGAACTGGCTCTCAAGTGAGGCTGCCGGAACACACCAATAGGTACTTGGCGACAGATTTCTTAGCAAGAAGGTGGTAGCTAGCCAGGCGAGTACTAGAAAATACCCTACCACCAAGCTATGGTTTCATCAGGATGTTATCCTTCACCGAAAGCTCAAGTTCATTGTAGGATTCGAACCCACGTCCTACAAATTTCAAGCCGACGTCACTACCACTGAGCCATCATCGCTTTCGCTCTATTTGTGCTATTGTATTGATATTGCTACGAACTTACCATCATTGTCAGGTCGGTAGGAGTCATCGGAGAAAAGCGGCCTGTCAAGGTCCAGGACGAGTGCAGGGCCGGGGCCTGCGTCTGAATAGATGTCACCAGGCTCTGCGCCAAGCATGTCCCCCACCGAGGGGCCGGCCATTGGTGTCCTGATCAAACATAAACATCACTTCTTTTACAGGCAACCATACTGGTTATTTCTGCTTCTTATGTCACACTGTATGTACACTATACATTAGATTACCAAAATCTAAAAACAAAAACAAAAAGAAAGACCTACCCTCCAACCTTTCCATCCCGACGATCCCGGAGCAGCTGACCTATGTAGGAGCCGGGTAGAGCCATCAGCTTCTCAGCGCAGGCCTGCTGGTATGACAGCTTGCCCAGGAAGTAGCCCACTGCCACCGCCAGGGAGATTTTGGGGAAAGCACCAAACCTAGGGTTGGGCTTTAAGTAACCTGAAAGTAAAAATAGTATATCCAATTATGTATTTGTTACGATTTAACTCAATCAACACAACTGCTGGTTTTGTGCAAGCTATTTCGTGGTTCTATGGCTTTGGAATACAATAACTCATTACAGTATACTTCAAGTAAGAAAATTTTAAACAAAATCCTTTTTTCAATATTCACATCCAGCAGAGCTCAGCTCGACAATAACAATTTTAGGTCTCGTATGACAAGAGCGCGGGTAACTGACCTCCCTGCACTGCTGCGAAGACGCCTAAGCCGAGGGTAGTGGACATCGGCAGCGAGCGCTGGAAGAAGCTCTCTTTGTTGCACTCCTTCAGCACGCGCATCTCGTCTGCCGAGAACGTGTACTGCGCCTACACACAAGTCATCTCACTTAGCCGCCGCCGCACGCTGCACCGACACCGCTGTGCAGCTCTACGCAACCTTACCAGGGAGTTGGGACCGCCGGGTGACTGCCGTCCTGGCCCCAGCGACGCTCCTGGACTCTCCTGGTATCCAAATGCTCTTGGATCATTCATTTTAATAAACTAAAATATATCTAGTTAATTTTCAGTTTTACAATGACAATAACCAGGATTCAGTTTCAGTGTTCAGTCACTATCATTGCATTGAGTATGGATTGACCAATAATTCGTAACCAAATAGAGCACGGCCGGTGCCGTACAAAAAGGCTGTGCAATATTGGTCGTTTAAAACTAAGTACAGGCTTTGTTGGACAGTGGAAGCGTCGAACATGAATATGGGCTTTAAAAATTATAATATTGACCGTGTTTTAACAACACGGGCAGATTTCGTACTTAGGAACAAAAACCAGCCGAGTATTCAAAATAGCAGGCTGTACATTATCGGTTATCTGCCGGATCTAAGTAATGTACAGCACTGGCCGTGATTTCATGTGACTTGACAATACTGACCATGAATGATAGGATACCCAGATGACTTAACAATGACATTGATAATGACAAATTTGACAACCCCGATTTGAAAGATGATGCATTCTTCCAAGAGAGTAAATTTTTCGTTTACAATAACTTTTATTTTCATAGAATCGATAATTAAAGGGAAAAAATGGTGACCAAATCACGACTTATTATAAAACTCCACGCTGCGTTTGTAGTTGTTATAATGGCTACGTAAACATCACTACTTATTATAAAACAAAGTCCCCGCGCCGCGTCTGTCTGTCTGTCTGTCTGTCTTTCTGTTCGCGATAAACTCAAAAACTACTGCACTGATTTTCATGCTGTTTTCACCAATAGATAGAGTTGCTCTCGAGGAAGGTTTTAGGATATAATTTGTCAAGTTTTTGTATACATTGGCTAAAATATAATGATATTTGTTGGAGAGGTCAGAAAAGAAATAAGCCGTCTGGGAGCTTTCAACGAAAACGCTGCCTAAACTCTTTGAGATATAACAAAATGATGTATGGTTGAATTGTGTATCTTATACAAGTATACAAAAATCCCCGATGCCATATGCCTATCTCTTATGGATAACATACTATAACAAATTTTTTACATTTTAAAAGTTGATAAAATGGAGGACTAAAATAAGACCGTGTTATCCATACTTTTATATTAATCCTTAAGTATCCAAATAAATAAATCGTATTCAAGATTGTTCCAATACCTGTAGATTACTTTTTGAATTATTCAAATCGGACATTATATTCGAAAAATATTACGAAATTTAAAAATGTCAATCTAATAGAAATTTAAAAAACTAAAAAAAAACACTTTAAAAACGCACTCAAAAATATAAAATAATTAAATTGACTTGTATTAGTTACGATATAATGGTTAATTCAAAAAGTGTGGAGCGCTTTTTGGTTGTGTGTACTTTTATTTACCCAGTCAAAAGATGCGCTCCACACTTTTTGAATTAACCATTATATCGTAACTAATACAAGTCAATTTAATTATTTTATATTTTTGAGTGCGTTTTTAAAGTGTTTTTTTTTAGTTTTTTAAACGATATATTTTTATTTTTTTACTTTTTAGTCTTTTATTACCAAGTTCAATCTATCGGACTCATGAAAAGGAATCATATGAGCCCAAACTCGAGGGGTTTACTAGTAGCCACTGCGGAGATCCCCTACCCACCTTCCGGTTGCATCATCAGACCCTCGTCACCAAGTTCAATCTATTGGACTCATCAAGACGAATTATATGAGCCCAAACACGAGGGGTTCACTAGTAGCCACTGCAGAGATCCCCTACCCACCTTCCGGTTGCATCATCAGACCCTCGTCACCAAGTCCAATCTATTGTACTCATCAAGACGATTCATATGAGCCCAAACACGAGGGACTTACTAGTAGCCACTGCAGAGATCCCCTACCCACCTTCCGGTTGCATCATCAGACCCTCATCACCAAGTCCAATCTATTGTACTCATCAAGACGATTCATATGAGCCCAAACACGAGGGGTTTACTAGTAGCCAGCGCAGAGATGCCCTACCCACCTTCCGGCTGCATCATCAGATCAGGTCGATGATACCAAATTATTGCATTGTCACCAAGATTGCATACACATACAAAGTTTCAAGTCGATACGTCAATTAGAAGTAGGTGAAAATTGACTTCTAAGATTTGATTACATTGTTAGTTAGTTAGTTAGTTAGTTACAAGTCAAGCTAATAAAAGTGTTTTAAAAAGAACCGCTGCACCGCAGCGCAGCGGGAGGTGAGGGGGGCACCGAAGGCGGGAGCGGGGAGAGTCTATGAAATAGTGCGGTCGTGGGACGTGGACCAAGACCTTTAGCTGCGTGGTTCAAACGCGCAGTCCGAAAAAAATTATCTTAGAATTAAAATAGGGTAATGGATACAGCTGCAGGTAACACGGTGAGGGGGCACCGAAGTGCGGGAATAATTTTGGAGTATACAGAATATATACGCTTTCGCTTATATACGAATATATACGCTTTCGCCCCTAAACTACTGAACCGATTTAAATGAAATTTGATATAGAGATAGTGGTAGTCAAACGTTACCCTGTAAGAAGTAAAAAAAGAAGAAAAGAAAAAAAAAAGAAGTAAGAAGAAAAAAAACGATAGTTTGAGCCCTGGGGACATAGGCATAGGATACTTTTTATCACGATAAACTGTAGCCGGCTTTTTTGGCGGCAATCGAATTGTCAACGTGAAAATTTTGTTTTTATTTCCAAAACTTGTGTTTCTTCGAGTGTAAATGTGTAATATTGGTGGATTATTAACTATTGTGTGTTCGTTAATGTGTACGAGTGTGGGAAATTGAAATAAAGTTGTGAAAGTGACTTTTCGAGTTGCTCCAAAAAAGTCCGTGTAAAGTTTAAGTAAAGCGCCACGCCACTACTTTACTTAAACACTATCTTCATCCTTTCATCTCATCATCATCATCATTTAAACTTGATTCAACTCTCTGAATTTGAAATATTTTATACTTGACATTGGCAAATACACTAATCGAGTGACGCCATAACAAAACAAAAAAAAAAAACCGTAGCCCACGCGGGTGAAACCGCGGGGAACAGCTAGTAATAACATATTATTGCAATCTCTTAGAAAATATTGACACTTTACTTTGCGTCGCTCGTCTATTCGATTCGAAGAGGTTCTGTCGGTAGCGTACGGGTCAGGCGGTAATTTTATACCTACAAAACCAGCGAGCGAGATGCTGTCAGGCTACTCACGCTCACTAGTGGTATAATATCCTTAGAGTTACTAAACATAAATCATTTTAGTAATGCTGTGAACCGTGAAGGAGGGATGAGATTGAACAGCTCTTCTGAGCATTCCCCGTTGTAAATTAAGTAGAATATACCTACACAGCGAGCCAATATCCCTGCGAAGGCTAAGTGGCTCAAGACGGTCCGAGAGCTGGGGGTCATCGACAATTCGGATCGCTCTACGTTGGATTGCGTCGAGGGACAGGAGTTGATACATAGGTGCACCGTTCCAAAGATGAGAGCACGTGAGGACGGACTTGAGCTTTATAAAGCAACAGTTGCTGCCTCGGCGGGGAATACCGCTTCGCCCTTTAAAGTACACCTAACTTTTTGGATTTCTTTTTGTACTATGGTAACAGCGATGCGTACTATACGGTTTCGGACACGTAGTAGCCGCACGAACGCACAGGTAACAGAAACGTTGCTTGTAGGAAGGTACGGCGGCTACCGCTTCCCCTGGCTCGGCGGCGGGTGGCGCTGTTCGTGGTGCCGGCGCATCACGCCGCCGAGGTGGCTGTCCGGCGGCAGCTCGCGCAGGCGCCGCTCGCAGGGTGCCACGCCCGCCGCGCGCCCGAGCGCGTACCCGGCCAGCGCCGCCGCACCCACCTTCGGCACGGCGCCCCAGTGCGGGTGCCTACTCAGGAGCCCTAAAAGAAAACATCCATAGAAGTAAGCTGTCGGCAGGAACGTCACTTTTAACTAGTACTCGAGAATCGTTTACGACATTCGCTTGCACAAGGCGTAGTTTCAATACGAGACCGTATCTTACTTCTATGAAAATTTTCGTGGCGTCCCCTACCGAGGGCACTCACCATACTTGATGGCGGCGTACGTGGCGGTCGCGAACAGCGTGCTGAAGGGCAGGCATCGCCCGTAGAAGCTCTCCTTGTCGCACTCCTCCAGCGCCCTCACTTCTTCATCGGTGAACTCGTAGTAGCGCTGCAACCGAACACTCGTCACTCGCCGCGCGCGCCGCGCCGCCCGCTCGCGCGCCGTACTCACCAGCGGGTGCGTCACGTTGCGGACGCGAGGGCACGCCGTACTAGTTCTCGCCTCCGCGAAGCATTTACAGTCTTCCTGCTTGTCGCTCGCCTCCTGTTTACCTTTCCCACTCATATTTTCGTCAGTTTGTCATCTTAATGGAGAGAATTGAAGGATTGTTACCATTACCCAGTATTTTTAGAGAATTAACGAAAATTTTTCAATTTTTTTTTCCTAAAGATAATATAAATGATTATGTAATCATTGATGTTTGATTTTCTTTTGTACATTGACAAAGTCTATGTCTATTTATTTGCACATCACAAAGGTTGTACCGATGCACAACCTTTTACATAATTAGTTAGTTTAGTTAAGTAATTCATTGTTATTTCAAATAAATTATTTCAAATGACATAATTTATACTTTATAGCACGCACATATTCTTATTTTTTTCATAGACACTCAATAATTTAATAATATTTTTTAAATTTATAATGTATAGGTAATCAAATTTATTATCTACATTTACTTGATGTACCTAATTATATTCTTTTATTTTATTTTATTTTATTTGAAAAATCAAAAAAAAATATTTACTGGCTAGTAGTCACGCTTAGGTGCCAACTGCCAAGAAGACAAAGGAGATTGTCTCACGACAACTACTCGTGCACGTGTCAGGTACTCATAAGCATCCACGCGCATGCCATGCATGCCAGTCTAAATGTCAAATTTCTAGTTTTCAGCATTAAAAATTATGCGTCTGTCTCCATATCTAGGACAACATCAGTTTTCATTATAACAATAAGTGTGTGCGTTCGAGAGAGGGGCGGGGGTGGGCGCGCGGCGGGCGGGCGCGGCATGGCGCGCGTGCTGCTGGTGGCGCTCGCGTGGTGCTCCGTGCGCGGCGAGCAGTACGGCGGCGGCGGCCTGCCGCAGTACGGGGACTACGAGCGCGCGCTGGCAGCCGAGGAGCACGCGCCGCGGGACTACAAGTACGAGGAGCCGCCGGGTACGCGCGCCTCCGCGCCCGCTTGCGCCCGCCGCCCCACCAGCTGCTCACCGCTCATACGTTTCAGGTGCTACCGCGAGACGACCCAAGTACGACGAGGAGGCGGACCCGTGGCGGAACACGGCGAGGATAGAGCGCAGGACGGCGGCGCCCGACGACGCAAAAGAAGAGCTGGAGCTGCAAGGAATCGATTCCGATGCGAGTCCGACGTCAATGGCGAGCCGCCGCCGGCTGCAGCGCAGGACGCGCGCCCGGCGCGAGCGGCCGCCGCGCCGCCGCCCCGTCGCCGCCGCGGGCCGCCATGATCGCGCGGGTCGCGACCTCGAGGCTCCACACTATTTAGATAATATAGATTATCGCGATAATGGGAAAAAATATCACCAAGACGACGACCGCATCCCACCGGAAGAGACGACCGCAAGGGTTATTCGAAGGAAACCGAGAGATAGGATGTTTGCCCCGCCGCCACCGCCGCAACCAGAACTGGCGGTGTTACCGAGAGCTGCCGGGGGAGAGACGGAACATGACGATGAAGAGTTGCAGGTGAATCGACGCGTTAAGGAAGATAACAAGTTCGATGATGCGGAGTACTGGAGCGCCGTTGAGGGCAGGGACCGCGCGCACCACGGTCGGCCCCTTCTCCAAGATGATGAAAGCGACCGCGATATCGAAAAACTAGTAAAACAGAAAGACAGGCTGAAATCCGGAACCGTTCCAGATTACGGCGACTACTATGACATGAAAAAACTTATTAATATTCAAAGTAAATTACCTATCTTAATGCGGAGGACCACGAGTGAGTAATTCTGACTTATCTACATAGTATATACCTAATTAGATTTAAGTACTGCAATCTACAACAACAGTTAGGTAACTTATCAGGTCAGCCGAGAGTGACGGAGTAGAACAACTCGGCTCCTCTGAAATAGAAAACGGGCACTTCCTTGCTATTTCTGCCGCTAAGCAGTATGCTGGGTCGAAGAGTTGGGTGCCGTGAAGGTACAGGCACCATGAGGCATTTGGGTTATTTCTTCAGTTCTTAACCAGATTGTATTGATTCAAAATAGTTGCTCGGTGCGTATAGTTTTACTTACCGACCTCAAACTTGTGAAACACTCGTGTTGGTGGGTATACATCTGATCATTCGAAACATTTTATGGTGCGTTGTTAATACAAAAAATTGCCGAAGAATGAAAACTAACGCAAGTGTTGTGTGTGTGTGCTCAGCGCCAGCGCGGGTGTGGGTCGAGACACGCTCCATCGCGCCGGGGCCGCCGGGGCCCGCGCGCCGCGCCGGCATCGCGCCCGCCTCCACCACCGCCTCCGCCGCCGGCCCGGTCACGGACGCCTCCGCTACCTTCCCCGCCGCCACGAACACAACGGAGCTCTCGCTGGCGGAGAAGTCTAGGTTATCCATATTAAGAAAAGCTAAGATGAAGGAGAGAGTGAGAAGCTCGGGCGCGAAGAAGCCGCCGGTGCTGCTGCGTGCGACGAGCCGCCTGCCCACCGTGGTGATGGTGGAGCCGGCCGCCGCCGCCGACCCGTGGGTGCGCGCGCGCGAGGTGTCCGGCGACTCACCGCAGACGCTCGACAAGGTGAAGCGGCTCATGCGCCAGAAGCTGGTGGCCGGCGCGCGCAGCATCCGCGACCTCACCGACAACTGGGACGACACCGTGTGCGACTACATCGACGTGGCCCTGCTCGAGGCGGAGGACAAGGCGCCGCCGCCGCGCGCCGCGTGCCACCGCCTGTTCCGCGCCGCCCTGCTGCTACTCGCTCTTATTTATTAATTGTGTTCCTAATGATAATTAATAAAATTAATATTAATCTTGTTGCAATATTCTACTATTGCAGAATATAATTTTTCCCAAATTCCTAAAAGCCTGTAGTGGTAGATGCACTCTGAGCGGAAAGCGCGACTCGGTATCTAAGCTCTTAGGTGGGAGGCGAGAAGAGCCCAACACCGCGGTCTTGTATAATAGCGTTCCTAGGCTGGGTCAACAATGCACGGCAATGGACCAGTTATAAGTTAATGATGCCTGGAACATACAATTCCTACAGACGTTTTTCGACAATGTTATTTTTAGAATGACGCTCAACTCTAGAACAAAACTTTGAGTGATGTTTTCTTTTGCATAATTCGTTGAGTCACTTGATACAAATGTATCAGACACGGACTCCAACCTGCGCTTGCATGGTTACGTTGCTCTTTAGGTGACGTTGCTTGAACGTATAATTCTAGAGTAGGTACAGCTTCTACAGCCTTGTGAATTTATATAATTACTAGCAAACCCGGCGAACTCCGTTTCGCCACCAGATGGCTTCGTTTTATGTAAGATTTTCCCGCTTTTCTGTTGAATGTTTTCCTGAATTTTCTTTGCTGTAAACCTCACGGAGCCCGAGATCTTTCCAACGAATGCAAAACCGTGGAAATCGGTTCGTGCGTTCTGGAGTTATAGCGTCAGGAAGGAAAACTCGACTTATTTTTATATAGTAGATTTTACTTTGATTACATTGGACAGTGGAACCCAACTTTACTGTAGCCGACTACTCCAATGTTTGAGAACTACTAAAACCGATTCTTAATCAAAAAAATTATCACCCATGGCAAGCTACACTTGTGTGACCCGCGGGCCTGTGACCTGTACCTATAACAAAAAATGGGTGATACCCGACCTTTGGCATGGTAGGTTTTTTCACACAGATTAACTAGACTAGTAATTCTCATTGTTGATAATGGACACTGCGGACTTCACCCGGGAAATAACGCGATGCCGCGACCCGATGCCGCCGCGCCGCTGCTCTCATTAGGCACAATACAACATAAATATAGAATTGCAAACTGAGGATTGTTGTCTGCGGCTCCATACGCACTAACAACGTCACGCAGGAAACACAGCATTAGTATACAAGTTGTGAGATATAACGAGTTGAACATCAATCACGTTCACGATACTAACGAAGCTCATAATTTAAAGAAGTGGTCGATATATATACCTACCGACAAAAGCGTTGTTGTCTGTTTGTATTTGGAGTATGGGAATCACGGCATGTGCTGGCAGCGCCGGTGACCAAGTAATGATAACGGATATTTTCTGACACTAAATATTGACGGGGACAGGTAGGGCAATCCGCAGGGGCTGTCTGCAGTGGCTTGTGATGTAGATAGATACACCAGGGCGTGCGCTTGCCGGTGGGTCTGCAGCTGCCGTGTCTGCCACTTTCACTTGCGACTAGTATATTTGGTAGTCCTTTACTATCGACCGGCGTTTGACGAGAGGAACATGTGCAGGTGCGCCGGCGCCGAGCGCGGCGGAGCGCGAGCTGCACGCGCTGCTGGGCGCCCGCCGCCGCGCGCCGCTCGCGCCGTCCGCGCCGCCCACGCTGCCGCCCGCCGCTGTCGACGCCGCGCTGGCTGCGCAGTGGCGTCAGTTTGTTGCCGGCACTAGCGGCGCCCACCATCGGAGGACTTGCACGTTATCGATCTACACCGCTTTTTTAGCTGTAATAAACTCTTCCATAAGATTATAGATTGGGATTTACTACTTAGATTACCTACTCGTGGTCTTAACATCGCCGCGCCGCGCAGGGATGGCATCCGCCGTTACTAATTAGACACAATATTGAGAGAGCTGCACGTACATAACCGTCACATTGTTGCAACCTCTCATGTATCAAATAAATCTTACCTAGGTGGTATACGCAGACACTGTCCATGATAAGAAAAAAGGTGAGTGGAATTGCCTGCTAACGCCTGTGTTCCCTGAAAAATACAACAGGGGTGTTTAAGTCAAGAGTGGATAGGGGCTAGGCTAGCGTGCTACACCTGCAGCCGCATCAACACTACTCATGGTAAAACGTAAGGAGAGTAGTTCAGTGTGATTCACGTTGCTACCACTGTAACGATCGCCACGGCCCCTGGGCCACTGCGCCAGGTGTCGACAGACCGCAGCACCGGCCGCCCCCCCGCCCCTGCGCACTGCTCCGCCTAGCGGGTGGGCGGCGCGCCCTGCTAGGCGAGATGCGATCTCGACTCAATCAAATCAATGAGAAGTCTAATAACGTTTGTGGGACTATTGTTTGAGGTGGGTGGGACCTCGACATCAACTTAGAGATTTCAATATTCCAAGAACTTGAAAATAAAGATTATTTAGATATTTTCTTCGCAATCATAATTATCCAATGGTTAACCGTATTCAAGGCAACGTAGTCCAATGTTTTAAAAGTAATAGGCAATTTGAAGTCAATCTGCCCGGCCTTCTCATGTCAGTGTCCCAGATTCGACTCCTGGCAGTTGAGTGATATATATCATCATCATCATCAGCCGGAAGAAGTCCACTGCTGAACATAGGCCTCCCCCCTTGAACGCCACATGTACGGCTATTAGCCATTTGCATCCAACGGCTCCCTGCGACCTGCGAGTGATATATATGTATATAAATTGATAAATAATAAGGTCTGTAGGAGGCGATGTCTCCGCCACGCGCGGCTGGTCGGGTGTCCGTTTGTCCTGTAAAGAGAAAACATCATCATCATCATCATTATCAGCCTTTCACGTTCCCACTGCTGGGACTCCGGCCTTCTCTCAGAGAGAGAGTATGGGCTGTAATCTACCACGCTGGCCTAGTGCGGGTTGGTAGATGTCGCATGCCCTTGAATGTTGCCGTTCTTGGGCATGCCGGTTTCCTCACGATGTTTTCCTTCACCGGTTTGAGCGATGGCAAATCCGCACATAACTTATTAAGTCATAGGTACGAGGCCGAGAGGATTCGAACTCGGTGTCGGCGTCTTGTAAGTCGCACGCCATACCATTCGGCCACCATCGCTCTCATTGAATTGTTGAATTAAAACGATTTCTAACTCTTGCCGTTACTAAATTTCTTTGAAATGTTTTGATATAAAATATGCACTCGCCATTAATTAAAATCGAGCAGTATACGCAAGTTATTGAAAAAAGCGCCACCTATGTGTAGGTGCGGGTGAGGGGGGCGCGGTGCGCGCGGCCGGCGGCAGAGTGCGCGCCGCTCGGCCTCGCTTGTTGTTCGCCCGCCGCCGTCGCCGCAGGTCGAGGTGCCGCGCTCCGCCACTGCCGCCACTGCCGCCACTGGCGAGCGTCAGTCAGCACCAGCCGTCGAGCGCTATTACTATCTTGTTATTTATTCGCCGCGCGAGCCGCGGGCCGGACGTCGGTCGTGGTTCGTGGACGTGTGCGGTGCGGGCCGGCGCGTCCGACACAGTGTTGTTGACTACTGCAAACCGTGTTCTAAGTGACTATTATGAGTGACAGGGACAGGTCGTCGCCTTCCCTCACGGATACCCCGCTGAAGACGTACATCGGTCGACACGACGACGACTACCCCCTCATAAACGGAAACGGTGAGTACCCACCACGCAGGAGTGCACCCCTGATCACCCGGCTGGTCGGCTGGTGGCGGCGCGCTGGCCGCCACTCGGCCACTGGGTCAGCGCGCTCAGCTGACTGCTCCTCTCGACTCGGTTCGTCATCGCCGCAATGAAACTTCCGCGGCGCAGCCAGTTCGATCGACCCGCACCGAATTACCTTCCCGAATTCCCCTAGTGCTCGTTTTGGACTCGAATCTGTGTACGTATTTTGAAAAGATTTTCGGAGTGGTTGAGGAACCGTGCGGCGACCGTTCGGCGCATCGCGGTACCTACTTCGCTGCGTACTTAGTTATAGGGAGCGCTCTAAAGAATAGGGGGTTTCGGCTCGCGTGCGTGGGGATCGAGCGCCGATGACGATGCGGATAAAGCGAGATGGGAGGCACGGTGCGGTCTCCAGCTGCCGCGGATCAATACCATGTGGTGACCTTAGCGCCAAGAGCCGGACGGAGTCGGGTGGTGGGTCCGGAGGATGCGTGGAGCCGCTGCTCCGCCGCCGCGTCTCCCGTCACGATGCACATAGCCCCTGGAGATTGTTCTCTATCCCTGCTTCGTTACTACGCTGCTATTACAAATGCGGAAGTATCTTTGTTGGTTTGTTCTTGTTTCGTGCACCCGTCCAACGAAGCAATTATTTGTAGAGAGCGTTCATTTATATATAGTTTGGACGGCAGGGTGACATAGGTCACTTGTGATCCCGAGAAATTCGGGGGAATCCACACGAGTGAAACCACGGATATATTATGATCTCAAAAGAAGCGTGGAAAACTGGAGATATTTATTCTATCGTACTTTCCGAGAAAAATGACATATACGAGGTAAATATCAATTACGAGTATATACCTATAAAGAGGTAGGTAGAGCCACCACGTACCATTTGTATGATACTTTCCTCCGTCATCAAGCTAACAAATAATCCTTAGTCGTAATTCAAGTACCTACTGAAATACGTTTTGGGCGCAATGGGATGGGAGTTAGGATTTTGGGCATTCCCATCTTATATGTATTATATAATTATATAAGATATATTATATATGCAGGTAGGTATTATTGTTTGAAACCCATCAAGCCATTTAGAGAGCGAGCTCTGGGCTCTCGGCTAGCCCGCTGATGGTAGACGCTGGTTCGGAACCTTCCTTCCGATGCGTACCTACCAGTGCTTTTTATCTCGTCGCTGTAACTGTTCTTAACACACGTGTTTCATAATTCAGATTAAGTTTGATTTTCTTAATCTAGCTTGCCCGGAATCTATTACTTTTAGACAAAATAATAAGTTTGTATTCGACGCTCTACCGGCGAATCCGGCGGGCGCTACGTTTGCCGAGTCGCGGTCTCCACTCAAGGTCACGTCTCCTGCAACGTTTATCTGTTCTGCAAGATATGTAAGCAACTTATGACCACGTTAGCCTGCTTATCTCGCGCTGTCAGTGACCTGGGTCCCTGAGTAGGTACCCTGAGTAGTTACAGCACGCGATTTCTGATGTATCCTGATTCGTGAGTGGAGTACATCGGCATAACTCTCTTCGCATAGTCCAGTGAGCTACTTCAATCTTTGAAGTCTCCTTAGGTCATTCAGAGGACACTGTGTGTGAACAACCTTACTGCAGTTTGCCTACCCAAGTAGTACATATGCTCTTGAATAATTTGACACAAAAAGAACGCCATTGACTACCACAGGTCGAGTGAGGTGAAATACTCGTATATATGTATATATGGCGATTCTTTTATCTAACTCCAACCAGAGTAGGGTGAATATCTGACCGGGTAAGCCCAGTCTTGGCCGGATTTTAAGACTATAGACCGGAATGCGCCTGGATTTCAAAAGAGACTGGATTTCTAGCATTTGCCATCGGACCGCGCACTCTGGGCGCCCGCTCGTGCATGCTAGCGATCCGAGCGACATTGCTGACGATATTAAACTTCCAAGATAAGATTTTTTCTAAAGTGTTGTCTTTTGTTTCATAAATCTTAAAAATTTAGAATACGAAACTTCATTCGAAACAAAACCAGGACTTTTAAATACTGGGGATTGCCTGATCGGCTCTCCTATTTTAGGCCCTGGTAACCTAAATTCCGAGACACACTCGATGATGGATTCAGGTAGTCTGAGGTTTAAAATTATTTCAGTGCCTAGTTTCAGGACACTTAGAGCGATTCCATGTGATAAATTATTACCTAAGCTCATGTGTTGATTTTACGAGCTTATAATCGCTCTAATGTTTCAATGAAGACAACACAACGTTGGAGTAAGCGGAAAATTTTGAAATTTATCTGTTCTGTGTAATGTCGCCGGTTGGGGCTGCACGACAAAATCAACAAACATGTAATTAATCATTTCCAACCAAGAGAAGAGGCGCGGGCTCAGTAACTTGGTGCGCCGCGTGCACAATACCCACGCGAGCAGGCTTCTCGTCTGATAGTAACGCCATACCGGTCTACAATAATGGCACCGCACCGCGGTCTTTGAACTGTGACAACGGTATGGGCATCACTTTAGAAGCAGTTACTTCAATAACTTGGAGCCCCTGCACAGCAAGTGTCGCGGCTGGAAGTCTGCCGCCCGGGACGGCCTGCCTGCGAGCCGGAGGGCTGCCCAGCTGTGCCGCTCGCCTTCTTCATACGCACTCTCACCTATCTCACTGAAACACAAACATTCAGCGCGGCGAGCGCACGTCGAAAACAAGCTAACCTTGACAGTCTATTTCGGCTATGGAACAGTATGAATTCTATATTATTATCACAACACATTATCTCACGGAAAGATAGAAAATAATGATTCGCTATTTTGTAGAAAAGCGGCGTGTTGTTGCCGGAGGAACAGTTCGAGTTAGATCACATACGATGCCGCATCGGTCCTATAGCTTCTTCCGACCACAATACTTAATATAACACAAGCACTAACCGATTGATTCTGCCAACACTAAAACAAGAAACTCATTCGGTAGGTACAATTGTTCAACGTTTCGATAACTTATAACTCTTATTTCACTTGCAAGAACAATGGGTGTCAATAATTTAGTAACGGAGTGATGTAAGCATGGAATGGGCCTGTTCTGGTATCGGATAGCGGCCCTTTATCCGGCGCGTGTCATCCGAAGTCATGATTGTGTCGCCTCGGGTGTCCATTAGCAGCGCGACCACCGCGTCGGCTCCTCGGCGGCCGCCTGGAGCGTCGCGGCGGCACGCAGCGGCGCCCGGCAACACGCGGCCGGCGGGAGTGCGTGCTTCCACAAATGCGCAGTAATAATATCGTGCGTTATCTCCAGCCGTAGATAGCACGGTGCGCCATCGCGCCCGGGTGGATGTCGCGCCTTACTCCGATGTATGTAAGATTACCTACTACGATTTGTGTCTAATCTACGTGCGTAGGTAGAGCGAGCTGCTCGGTTCTACCGCAGAACAAACCGGAAGTGTACGTATTGTGTCGTCGACACCTGCTTCGGGTATACGATTTGGTGGCCGACTACTAGCTTTATAGATTAGACACTTATATAGAAGTGAATGAGTCCTGCTATGACTAACTGACAGGTACATCGTAACATGGATTTATATTATTCCACTAAATACAAAGTGACATGTAATTGTTATTTAGTTTATTATAATTGTTGTTTGAGTAGATATTGAATCGAGAGTCATTCGGAGCTGTCACTCGTGCACAAAAACATTGCTGGTTTCATTCACACTGTTTTCTTTGGCTATGTTGTGTGTCTTTGGCATAGGTTAATGAGTAGGCATTCTCTGTGCAATATAATCACATAACGTATTTAATGTATTTTAGAGCGTTGCTAATGGCTGTCCGTAATAGTGTAATTAGGTCGTCGATGTGTCGGGTTATCGGGTAGCGCTAGCCCGCAGACATTCTGCTGATCGGCTGCTATGGAAACAGTAACTTTAAACCTCGTAGTTAACAACTTAACATCTCGGGTTTATAACATGAACGATGTCGATTACACAGATAAATGAAGGGAAATATAACTTCATTCTATTCATTGAGTTAATTTGTGTGCAAACAAATGTTGAGATGTTATTAGAGGATAGCATTAGAGCGGAAGCGGAGGCAGCTCTCTGGAGTTTGCTGCTTCTATTCGGACATTTCTACTGACCGCCTAATGATTTCGGTGCAGGACACGACGGTCGGCGCCTGGCTCATGCGCGGCCCGGCCCGGCCCGGCCCGGGCCCAGCCGCCCGGCGCCGGCGGCGTCTGTTATACAAAATAATGTGTCTGGTGAGAAGGGGTCTATGAGAATAAATCTTGCCTTCTGGGAAGTGAGGGGACGGCGCACATTTACTTATCGGGGGGAGTGAGCGAGGGATTCAGAAACCAAGTCAATCGCGTACAATCGCAGCACATTATGTTGACTCGAAGGTCGGCTGTTGTCCGACTGATTCAATGTGATTCCGGGTCGAAATATTGCTTTAATCTATACTAATATATATATTAATATTATAAAGCTGCAGAGTTTGTTTGTTTGTTTGAACGCGCTAATCTCAGGAACTACTGGTCCGATTTGAAAAATTCTTTCAGTGTTGGATAGCCCATTTATCGAGGAAGGCTATAGGCTATATTTTATTTCCAAAAAAATTAGAGATCCGTAAGAAAATTAATGGTTAAACGAACTTACCTTAAGTGATGTTCGACCATAATTATACTAGACGTTGCATTCGAAGATATTTATTCACTTGGTAGTAATCCTATTTATTGCACAAGGCGTCGCACATAATTTTTAGAGCTGTAAAAATAAAAATCAAATCACAAAAATATAAAATTCACTGTTTCTGAACGATACCTTCCATGTCATAGGCAGTGCTGTCATCTCCGTCATACTTCATTCTTTCAGAGACACTTATCTCGTTTGTTAGTTGTATGGGCTTTAGTAGCTGGGTTCGGGTGGGACTATAAATATCTTCGAATGCAACGTCTAGTATAATTATGGTCGAACATCACTTAAGGTAAGTTCGTTTAACCATTAATTACACTTCGACGTTGCATTCTCGATATTTATTCACTTGGTAGATGTTTAGCGCTTTCACACAAACGAGATAGGCAGGCAGGATTCTAGATAGAAAAATAAAAAGATACATTAACACATATAAACGAAAAAAGTGGAGTGATTATCCACATCATTATGAACCTTACGTTCAACCTAAAACCAATAAATCAATTGATAATGTAAGCCCAATTACCGTTATTAGCATTATTGCTTGAAGATATTATGAAATACCTTTGTGAATGCAATACTAATAAGCTTCCTGACCATCCTGTTGTTCATTTTATAACATGGACAGAACTCCTTATAACTAGCCGAGGTAGGAGTGTAGCGGCTACTATGTGCTGCAAATACGAGTATTTGCACCAAACTATAAATGTAAGTATGTCTAATGTATATGTGACTTGTGGTAGGAGCAATGGATTATCTCTTAGATGTATGAATTAATTTCTTTGATGGAGGTAGCTCTTAGGTGCCATGACATCTATCTAAACTGATAATACTTTCGTTTCGTGAGGTAAAAAAGTATAACTAGATTAGGCACCAAAGTATTTTATTTGTAGGTGAAATCAGTAATTAGTCTTTATTTCTAGTAAGTGCTTCTAGCCAAATATTAATTTCCATTCGTGCGACTTACTTTAACTTCGCACTCATTGTATAGTTGACAACGCGAGGAAAGACACAAATTTTTTGGATATGGAATCAAAAGCTTTACTCTCGTTTGGATAAAATTACTACAAGTGATTGAGTACTAGGATCTCATGTAGATACGTATTTTGAATAGCAAAGTTTAATTCCGTAAACTTCTTTTGTGAATCCTATAATTTGGTCATCTAAATAACACATTTACCTGATATTAAAACAGAAGCCGAACGGCGAGTCTGTACCTGAATGATATTCAGAGACGAGAATTTGAATCCTATTTGAGAAAATAGGAAAAATTATGTAATACTTTGAATTATTATTATTATCCTATATGGGTTTACTCTCGGGTCTTTGCCCGGACCTTTATTAGGCATTGGCGGAGCCGTAGCCAAAGCTAAGACGCCACGCTAAGGGTGAAGTGTACTATTAACACAATGCTAAAAAGTTATCAGAGTTCTTATTGAAATTATTGATATCCAATTATTATTATTTCTGAAATTATTATTATTATTATTATTTTTTTAGTCTAAGTTTAAATTATAATTAATTTTGATACCCCTTGGAAATATAACTATGTTTGGTTGATAATACCTTCGAAACCAGGATATAATGCTACCAGAGAGGGTGAAATGGATCAATCTTCTTTGGAAAAATAAAAATAATAAGAGTAACTAAAGGCCTTCTTAGGCCTATTAGCTGACCATGACTCCCGTGCAGTGGCTTGATCAAAATAATATTTCTTAAAAATACAGATAAACTAGAATAGAAGGAAGACGTAAAATAAATGAGTTTCCCAATCCAATGAATGCATTGACCATAGGGTCCATAAGGTCAGGCTATGCCAAAGGATCTCTTATCCGTAATAATATGTATATACCACCTAAAACGTAAATGTGAAAAAATGTGAGACAAGTTCAACATTGTGATGGTATGTTTGGTTGTTAACTTCACATACAAAACAATTGTGGTCTAAATGGGTGCCCAGTTCTGTGAATGAATCTGAAATTTAATGAATTATAAGAAAGTACATAACATGCATAAGTAAATATAATCATCTGCTTAGTTTTTTTTTTTTTTTTTTATAGTATATGCTTCGCACAAATATTCTTGTACATAAACATCAATTTAGGGACTCCAAAAAACAGTTCGTGATTATGATCACGATAGATCACAGGCACCTGGAGCCAGGTCCCATTCAATGTTTTGGTCCTTTATTAGTTAATATATATTATTTTGTACGTATATTAAGCTATCTTTGCTTAAGCTAGTGCCAGATATCTCTGAGAGTATATAAGACATCTTCATTAATGCAGACAATAGCGGTCACTCTGCCCATGTTTATTCTGTTAATCCTTAGCAAAGCAATGAAGGCCAATGTAAGCTGATTTCAATTCTAATAATAAAGTATGCTAGTTTTGATTGAGTGATACCAAAAAAAAAAAAAAAAAAAAACTCACGTTACAAAAAAACACCCCGCCCAATAAGGGAGGCACCTATGAAGATTTCTAGAAGGTACTTACCACTGAGTTAAAACATTATTTTTCCCAAGACGACTCTGACTTCGAGTTTGATACATTTCTCATATAAATCATTCGTAATGTTATGCAGTTTGTAATTTTTCTTTCTATACAAAGGAAACTGCAGGGTAGGCTGAGAAAAGTAACCTAAGGTATTAACAAAGGTAAAAAAGGTAAAAAGGCCCTGATTGTCAATCTGCTTAATCTGGAAAAATATTTTGTTTCGTCAGGTATTTTTAAGTTTCTTTTTGTAAACTTTAAACACATAATGACTATTCTGTAAATCTACATATTTCAATGCCGAAATGTGTTTGTTTTTTGTTCCAAATCAAAATACATCTTCGCTTGTTTTTAACACAAATCTTAACCTTTTGAGAAAGTTTAATGAACCCTCCAAGCAAATTTTAAATTATGGTCATTAATGTGTAGTAAGACATCAAAATAACACACAAGTAACAACAGATCTCGGTTTCTAAGATAATTACCAACTGGTAGAGAAGCCAATGACAAACCAAAGGAAGTCATTGAAAATCGTAGGTTATCTTGAAGTTTTAAATTATGGGTAGGAACTTAAAATTACGGTTCCTTGATGTGGACATAATGTATATAAAAAACCTTACTTGGTAAATATTATCTGTGTGAATATCTTCCATTTTAAAGTCTTCAGTTGTTATTGTCCTTCATATTCAAAATGAACCTGATGTCTAGAGATGTAGGTAGAACGCCAGCCTTGCTAAACTTTGAATGAAGGCCAGAGCTTTCTCAAATTTTTTCTTTGTAAGAAGTTTAGTTTTTAGCATTTATTTCAATTTTCTATCCAACTGTATATATTTCGTTGCTTTGTTGTTATATAATAAAAGACAAGTGTTTTGTGTTCTTGTTTTTTGTTTATGATTTATGTCCCACAGATATACGTCTAGAAAATGACTGGCTTGTTTTAGCCTTTATAAGGGGTTTATCCCGACGCTTTAAGATCGTGTATAAGACTGCAGAAAATTCTAAGTTGAACCTTGGTGCCCTCCGTAAGCTAGGTCTTCAGGTATTAGGGTTTCCTTTATCGTGGTTTCTTCTGCCTTTACCATTTACACTAGGATTCTACCCAAACGTTTAGATACCTTATCATAAATCGCCCACCAAATAGTTCATCTTTCCGTACTGGATCTATGAATGCATTTTGGCTATAAAAACTCTGGTGCGGCAGACATGGCTTTTCGCTTGATCTGTACCTAGACCTGTCGGAATGAATGTACGGGATCTAACCCGGTTATCATCATCAGAAGACCATTGTCGCGGGTCTGGTGTCGGTGACCTTGGATGATTATGGTCGAGCTTTGCCTGGTCAAGAAGATCCAGCGCCATATCAGGTTTTGTACGTATTCACGCTTCACCTATAGACTATTTGATTCAACCAGCTGCATGTGCAGTATTGAAGGTTTTAAAGTCATTGTCCATACTCACGTTACGCCTCTTGGCTGTATGATTCAACAAGCTGCGTGTGCAGTATTGAAGGTTTTAAAGACATTGTCCGTACTCACGTTACGCCTCTTGGCTGTATGATTCAACAAGCTGCGTGTGCAGTATTGAAGGTTTTTAAAGTTATTGTACGCACTCGCGTTACTCCTTTAGACTGTATGATTCAATAAACTGCGTGTGCAGTATTGAAGGTTTTTAAAGTCATTGTACGCACTCGCGTTACTCCTCTAGACTGTATGATTCCATAAACTGCATGTGCAGTATTGAAGGTTTTTAAAGTCATGGTACGCACTCACGTTACGCCTCCAGACTGTATGATTTAAAGTCATGGTACGCACTCACGTTGCGTCTCTAGACTATATGATTTAAAGTCATTGTACGTAATCACGTTACGCCTCTAGACTGTATGTCATGGTATGCACTCATGGTACGCACTCACGTTACGTCCTATGACTGTATGATTTAAAGTCATGATACGCACTCATGGTACGCACTCACGTTACATCCTATGACTGTATGATTTAAAGTCATGGTACGCACTCATGGTACGACTCTAGACTATATGATTCAGCAAGCAGCGTGTGCAGTGTTGAAGGTTACAATACGCCATCGGAGTAACTCATTATCAGCCGAGCATCATGCAAGAAAAAAGAATGGAAAAAATCATGAATTATGTGGGTAGTTAGAAAAGAAAAACTACGCAAAAATCATGAGGAAAAAATATCAGTTATTTTCCAAAGTATGCGCCTTTTCCCTAAAAAGGAAGGGACAAAGGCAAATTTACAGATAAAACTAACACACAGTTAATGACCACGAACTAACCTTGATCGTCCGAACTAGTTGGCGAGTTTCGTATCTTGCGTTCCCAACATGTTATTATTCGTCATTATTTGGACTTATGACGATCTTTTCTCCATAACACTGCTTTCAACTAACTTTTTCACAAAATTTCCAATAAAATAACGAATTTAATCGATAAGTCGAAGCTGCGACGCCCGCACATAAAAAAGGAATGAAGTATGACGGAGATGACAGCACTGCCTATGACATGGAAGGTATCGTTCAGAAACAGTGAATTTTATATTTTTGTGATTTGATTTTTATTTTTACAGCTCTAAAAATTATGTGCGACGCCTTGTGCAATAAATAGGATTACTACCAAGTGAATAAATATCGAGAATGCAACGTCGAAGTGTAATTGCTATTTTGCAACCCAAGGTGTGAAGTCGAAAATCTATTTTTGCGTGCGCTGCAAATACTATTGACACTAGAACAATACAATATATTACGGGTTTGTAGGTCCCATTAAGATCTACAAAAAAGTCCGCGAGAGCATATGTCGAACTATTATAGTTATGCCACAATAAGTGTTTTTTTTTATTTTAAAAATTTAATTTTAATGCCGCCGCTAGAAAAGGCTCTTTATTTGTAACTTGGTATTAATCCTTATCAAAATAAATTACTTCTCATTCAAAACTGCTTCAATCCCTTCATATAACTTTTTGAATTATTCAATTCGGACATTCCATTCGAAAGATATCACGAGTTTAAAAATGTAAGTAGTAGTAGAAAAATAAACCCGCTGCACCGCAGTGTCGCGGGAAACGCGGTGAGGTGAGGGGGGGCCGAAGGCGGGAGAATATTTTATGAAATAGGTAAACTGCGGTCGCAATTTGCGAACCAGGAAGACCTTTAGCGGCGCGGTTCAAACGCGCGCAGGATAATGGATACAGCAGGTAACGCGGTGAGGGGCACCGAAGTGCGGGAATAATTTTGGAGTATACGGAATATATACGCTTTCGCGCCTAAACTACTGAACCGATTTAAATGAAATTTGGTATAGAGATAATTTGAACCCCGGGGATGGACATCGGATACTTTTTATCGCGATAAACTGTAGCCCACGCGGGTGAAACCGCAGGGAACAGCTAGTATCGTTATAAATGATGGCATGCCGCTGCTTACTTACCTAAATAATTCCAGACACTTATTAAAAAGGATTTTAGTAAATGTGGGGCGGGCCCTTGCCCACACGTGCTTCAAGTTGTGTGGATTAAGATTGTCTGCCGTACTGTCCCTCGGAGCCCCTCTGTTGTGACCTGCGAGAGAGACTCTCACGATGTTCGATAGGTATTTATTTGGTCAAATCTGATCTTCGCCCGATTTGTTTTTGGTCTGACATAAAGTGCACACGTACAAAAAGTAGTCATGACGTCATGTCATTGTATTCACACTGGCTACTGATAGAGGACTTGAATATTGGTTAGTTATGATATACGGTATATGGTACGTAATGATGTCAGGCAGCATCAGTCTTTGTAGCATAATGGATGTTACTTATGTAGATTTCTTACCGTGAATAAAAGAGCAGTCGCAGGTGAAATCTGTCGACACTTACGTAACGAACACAAGTGATTTTAATGTTTTTGTCCTAGACTCTAAGACCAAGAGCATAAATGGAATTCATATTCATACTATGAATAACAGCTGGGGATCTGTTTGTTTATTTATTCGTATTTGGAAAACTTGTAGTAAATTACCAATAACCACAATAATTTTATGGTTAGGAAACTGGACCAATTAAAAGTTAAGCTATTGCTATTTTATACACAAAGGCATCTAGAAGAAGTGTTGCTATACCAGCGGCCCGTCATAGTGAGTCCCCGAAGGGCTCCGATATGGCTTCACACTAGTAGTGCTGGCCAGTTAACTGCCGGGGCGGCGGTGTGAGCCGTCAGGAAACAAGCCAGCAAACCGAGCGAACAGGAAAGTTATGCCTCGAGCGCTAGCAGCAGAGGCCAGTGCCCTGTGCGTTGTGCCACCAGCCCAGGAGCGTGCGGGCGCGGGCACGGCACCTGCTGGGCCGGCCGTGCTCGCGACATCGTTCCGGCGACTGTATTTTCAACAGAAGCATAATTTTACGGTAATCTACAAATTAGAACGCTTCAAACGACTGAACATCGAAAGGATTCGAGACTGTGAACAATTTAATCCATGGCTACGAGCTACGAGCAAGTTGGAACGGACATGAAGGTCGTAGCCGGAGCAGGCGTTGATGGAGCTGGACAATGAAACTAATGCGATTGAATTGTAAATTGTCTCGAATCAATTCAAGAAAACCGCTTAAAAATGTAATATTGCCATGACAAGACTAATTTGGTGAATATCAAAATTCGCTCCGCCATGCGCAGGAGTGATCTCATCTAGTCGACTCAACCACCGTGCTCTTCCAAAACATACATCTCAATGTCAAATCCTGATTCGATGCTCGAGCAGGAGGTAACATGCCTACGTAATGTTCACGACAGTAATATTTATGTACGGGAAATACTAGAAGGTAGAGGTCGCGGTCAGAGACAGTCGCAGGTTCAACACCGCCACCACTATATTTAGACTAGCTGTTCCCTGCGGTTTCACCCGCGTGGGCTACAGTTTATCGCGATAAAAAGTATCCTATGTCCTTCCCCGGGGCTCAAATTATCTCTATACCAAATTTCATTTAAATCGGTTTAGTAGTTTAGGCGCGAAAGCGTATATATTCCGTATACTCCAAAATTATTCCCGCACTTCGGTGCCCCCTCACCGCGTTACCTGCTGTAGGTATCCATTATCCTATTTTAATTCTAGGTTAATTTTTTTTCGGACCACGCGTTTGAATCGAGCTGTTAGGTCTTCCTGGTTCGCGACCGCACTTTACCTATTTCATAGATTCTCCCTCACCTCGCCGCGTTTCCCGCTGCGCTGGGGTGCGGCGGGTTTATTTTTCTACTACTACTTACATTTTTAAACTCGTGATATCTTTCGAATGGAATGTCCGAATTGAATGATTCAAAAAGTTGTATAAAGGTATTGAAACAGTTTTGAATAAGAAGTTATTTATTTTGATAAGGATGAATACCAAGACACAAATAAAGAGCCTTTTGTAGAGGCGGCATTAAAAAATATTTTTTTACATAAAATATCACTTATTGCGGCATAACTATAATAGTTAGACATATGCTCTCGCGGACTTTTTTGTAGATCTTAATGAGACCTACAAACCCGTAAAACATTATTTTGTTCTAGTGTCAATAGTTTTTGCAGCGCACGCAAAAATAGGTTTTCGATTTCACACCTTGGGTTGCAAAATAGCAATTTTCTTACGGATCCCTAATTTTTTGGAAATAAAATATAGCCTATAGCCTTCCTCGATAAATGGACTATCCAACACTGAAAGAATTTTTCAAATCGGACCAGTAGTTCCTGAGATTAGCGCGTTCAAACAAACAAACAAACAAACAAACAAACAAACAAACAAACTCTGCAGCTTTATAATATTAGTATAGATAAGGGAAGTTATAATCATTACTCAACATTAATGCGCCTAGCAAATGTTTATTCGTTATTCCGAGAGTTAGTTTGGAGCTCGACCTAATAACATGCGAGCAACGTTCTGATCCAACAAATACCTATGACTAATGCAGAATAATCCAATATTTTATTCAAAAATTATAGAGTCATTTTGTACCTGCACGATGTAAACTTGCACAACGCTACCCGGTCACTCATTGCACCTTCGAAGCTCTTTGGTGAGAGCCTACTTGGTATTAAAAAGTTTTCGGACGTCACTGCTGAGTACTAATTGTATGCATAAACCTTTTGAAATATTTTGGCCGTAAAAATTCAAATAATAGTATTTATTATTTATAAAGTCGATATTTTACCTTACCTATTCAGTAAATATAAAACGAACGAGCATCAACTGGTAGTCGCGCTACTTTATAAAGTAAATATAAAGGCCGTGTGTAGTGTGTGCGCGGAGGTGAGGTGTAGTCGCGCCTCTCTCCAGATTCTATTTACTTCATAACTTACTTACTTCGAGTAGAAAATTGTCGCTTAGTGTTTGCTCTGAAATGTGCAGGAGGGCTGCCACGCTCTGGGGACCGGGCCGTACTTAACGATGAAATTATTACGTAGATACAAGAAAATAGGATTATTTTCCTCAAAACAGGCATCAAACTCCTCGGTCACGTAGTACATTGTTTAAAGCAAGTTTACCCGCTTCGTTTACGCGAACTGGATCGAACCACTCACACCGATCAACTAAAACGGTACAACCAGCACTAGCTGCGCCCGTCGGCTACAGCCGCGATTCTCTCGCTATCCTGCAGGAACCTTTTTCCATGATAGTGGTGGTCTTTGCGTCAACTCTTAATGTTGATCCGTTTCAGCGTGAAAGAAGTGACATACATTTTTGCACTCACTCACTTGCGAGTATTAATATTATAATAGTGCGATTGAGTTTATCATGGAGGCTAGAGTCGGTGAAGTAGAATATATTCCGTAACCGGGGAGAGTAGAATAACACGCGTCTAGGTGCCGCTTGTGTGGCTTCCGTACCCTCGAAATATCGTCTACTTGACGCGCTGGTAAATTAGGTTAGGTTTACACGGTGGACGCAGCGCTAGGTATGAAACATTCCTAATTATAAAAACGTTGGTTGAATATTTTTATGTAGATAAGCTCTTATCTAGGTACAAGTAATTGGAAGTTTTGTGGGTGTACGACGTACGTAGATATCACGATAAAGAGCGGCGTAGGTGCATCGTAGCCACCGTGGGCCGCGCGGGGAGCACGCGGGGCCGCGACTTGCAGGGAGCGTTTGTTATTTGGCTAGAAATATCGAGAGCCAGTGACGCGGCGGCTCGCAAACCATAAGTATAACCTTAGCTGTTATAGAATGGGATAGGAGTATGGAGCTAGAAATTAGCATCTTTAAAAAAACCCTTAAAAATTCCATTCCCTAAAACTTTTCTCTTAAACTCCCCTGCCCCAATATAGAGGGAACCCCCAAGTTGTTTACGTTGCGCTACGGCTGCGCTGCGTGTCGCGCGAGCAATCATAGTAAACGTGTCAAACATCGCCGCGGTACGGCTTCCTTCGCTACAACCATTAACACGTGCGCGTTTCCGATCGTTGACACCATCTCGCCACAAGCTCGCTCAGTTACTGTAAGTAGAAGCGCAGTGGAGGCGGATACACTACATTTCCCTCTTCCCATTATGAGTGCAGATCACACGCAGATGCAATTTGTCGGAAATGATGTCGATTGACGGGTTACTGAGGACTTTGCTGATTAATTTATGGCTCGATAAAGGTGCAGGTGTAGCGCCACTTTCGGGCACTTGACTCGAGGACAAACTAATAAACACTAGTGCGTATAAATCATGACCGTCAGCTATTGACGCAGCGGAGCTTTGTGTTGTCACCGTAGAGAGAATAGCACAATTGAAACGGTCGCTTCAAATATCCTGCCTGTTATTATACAAAACGGATGGTGTTTGCTTGCAGCAAATAAATCGTGCGTGGCTCCCGAGGGTGCTTGTTGACAGCGAAGTGTCGCGTGTGCACTGTGCAGCATAGTGTAGCTGGCGAGCTCGCGGAATTAACGTTACGTTGTTATATAACGGAGCATTAGTGGGCGGGCAAATCAGAAACTATGAGAAAAAGTAAAAATGCTCCAACGACCCGTATTTTATCATAAAATTAAGAATATAATAATGCTGAAAGCAAAAATATTCTAATGAAGTCAGAAATATGACGAGAGCGTGGCGCAGTTACTGTCGCTACACCTCCCGGCCTCCGCCTGCTGAGCTTAGGGTCTCAGGTTCGATTTCTAGCTGGGGCAACTATTCCAGCAAATATCTTTCTGCAGAAGTTGTTCTTTAAGTCTACAAATCTATTCTCTTACTCTTTAAACTTTAGTTAGACAAACGTATTCGAGACAGTCTGTTGGTTAATAGTTTAACACATTTGTCGTGTACTCTCAGTCGGAAAAGTAAATAGTTCGCTGAGACCACTTCCAAGTGTTCGCACTTGTTTAGGCCACAGTGAACTTGCATAGCTTGGTGTCGTCGATCGATGCAGGCGCAAGAGTGCCGGCACACCCGGCGCGGGCCGGCGCGCCGGGGCGCCGGGTGCCGGAAGGCGCGACGCCCGCTGCAGCGGCGCATCATCGCGCCTCCTCGCTCCTCACTCGGAAACAAGATAAACGCGCCGCGTCTCACCCGACTGTCTGCACACAACAACGTGCACTCACATTTTTATCATTTCTGCACCTTGCGGTTGCGCTGACCGTGTGTCGTTCAATTGTGTGCTATCACTGCCGTGGCTTCAAGTAGCGGACGTAGGTAAGTGTAGCGACCCATCTAGATAGTCATATTCATTTGATGCTATTTTGAAATTTCTTTTAATGTTGCTCACACTATTCCTGAGATTCAATGCTTTGATTTGTGATAACGATCCTTTGGAAATCTCCACACGGCTGTAACGGTTTATGAGTGACTTTGTTGAGCGCCTGCATTGTTGGTGAAAACTGTAAATCGCCGTTTGCACATAATAGATATCCTACTAATATTATAAATGCGAAAGTTTGTGTGCGTGTGTGTGTGTGAATGTTTGTTTATCACCGTACCTAGTACTAAAAAATCAATACAAACCACAAATAGATGGGTATACAATAGTAAACAACTAGGTCCTCTATTACTCGCGGCGATGCAGTCCGTAGGTACTGGCGTATAATACATATTATATCTAGATACGATACTAATACAATACATATTTTTATCTGACAAACCAAACCGATTACATTCAGCGTCACGTATGAGAGCCAGGCCGGGCGGCGCGGCGGAACTCGCCGGTAACTGAACGTTATTGTCGACACAACCCGGCACACTCCACACGCCAATTATTTTATAAACAACCCTTGACTTTTAATAATATGATCAAAGGCGACCTTTCGAGCCGAGCCGCCGCCCCCGCGCCGCGAGCCTTGCGCCGCACACTGCACGCGGCTGCATGCCTCTGTGACGTCACACACACGGCCACCACCTACCTCCCACCTCTACTAGGTAGCTGATCGGAAGGGACTTTTTAAAAACAAATTATTACTTCTAACAGGAGGCGCGTTACATACTTTAGCTGTTTTATGACTCCAATGTTGATTATCTATTTGCCGTAATCAAAGAAGAGATCCGTAATTGAACTTGAAACATTTTGTCGCGCTCTACTATCACCGAGTCAACGCTGTGTGGAGTGAGACTTGTCGAACTTTGGAGTGTTGTAACTGATTTGTGCGCGATAACGCGATATGCGATAGCGGAGCGAAGTCGCGGTGCAGCGCGGAGCGCAGGCCGCTGTACTAAACGTACCTACTACAAACTGCACCGTATAAACTTAATGCCCCTGCAAAAAGTTACGTATTTACTAGCTATTAAATAAGTAATGACTCAATAAATGTTTATATATCCGCGACGTGAGTACCGGATCGGACCGGTATAAAATCTACAATTTTGTTTAAAGATTTTCCGACATAAAACTCGCTACTCATCGTCTTTTCGCCACTTTAAAGAATTCCGCACTCGCAGGGTGGCCCAAGTAGAACACTGAAGTGAGTGAAGTGGCGCGGCCCCCGCCCTCCCTCCGCCGCGCTCTGGTGAACCAAACTTTTGTTATCAATGTCTCGTCGTTCATGCAAATTTAGCGTACTTTTAGCGCCGCTCGCGCCCGGCACAGCGGCAGCGCAGGCGCGGGCGGTCGGGTCCTTCCTCGTTCATATCATTATTTTATAATCCGCATCAGACGCCGACCAAACGTACGTGCACGCGAACGGAAATACGACTCTTATGCTACGGTTCGGTTACACGGCGCCCGCGCTCAATTCAAACAATTTGCATTTATCGTGACGCGCTGTAATCAAATCGATTACGGTAGAGAGCTACCAAGCGTTAAGATTATGAACCAGAATTAATTCAGTCACCCCTCGCTTCCATTATGATGAACAGAGCGGGTGCTTCCGCGCCCACGCTGCCCGCTCGCCGGTCGGCGCCGGTTCTGAGTGCTCGGCCGGATTAATCAGACCTCGCAATCACGAACGCCGGCTCAGGACAGCAGTTACTGGATTACAGTACCCCATTATACGGGGCTTGAACCCGAATAAGCCTTCCGCACACTAGCCGTATCTACAAACTCCTATACTAGTTTCGGTCCGGACCGCGCATTTGTATGTTGAATATGCAGTAGCATCCTCACATACTGACACTCCACACTAAGCACAATATCAATATCTTTTGGCTTGTGTTTGACTATGTCCTAGAATATAACTAATTTATAATAAACGTAGTTTAATGCAATGTAAATAAAGTGTTAAGTCAGCACTTGTCCCGGCGGGGGCCCGCCTCCCCGCGCGCGCGTGCCCGCCGGCCGCCCGCCCGCACGCGCGACCTACTGCCCACCGAGCCGCCGGAACTATCAACGTAAGCGAAATGTGAACTGAGAGAAGGAATGAGAGCGTCCCTTGGATACAATCAAAGGGTGGCGCAACGTTCGTTTTGGATGGCCCTGCTGTCCTCTTTTTCAATTGTATGTAGGACTTTTCTTTTCCATACCGGGGCATCCGTTTTTATCCGATACATTGGGTCTGGGTGGATTCAGAAGCCTGTAGCTTGCGCTAAGCCTCAATCTTGCTGAATGTGATTTGCAAAGAATATAACTAGGTACAAATTACAATTAATATTTTTATTTGATATTTTATATTCTATTTCACTTCTTACATATCCTGACTCGGTTTCTAGCAAATTTTTTTTAACAGTAATTCGACCTCTACAGATTTATTATAGTATAGATTAGCCAAATGATAAAAATAGTAGTTCGATTATGGCATCGATTTGAAGTCCAACATGTTTGCGACAGCATACGCAAACCGAACTTTACTTCATTATAACTTTAATAACATAATGTTTCAAGTTTTTAAAGTAGGTGTCTAGTATCTAGTAGTACCTACTGTTTAGAAAAACTAAGTGGAGAGTTCCTCCTAGCGGCGCATGTAGCACCTGCCCAATTACTTCATACTTGCGAGACATAATTGGCAGGTGTCATAATACTTATCTCAAACAACAACCCGCCCTGTACAGGGTTAATCTACTAATATTAGAAGAGGAAAGATTTGTTTGTTTGTTTGCATCGAATAGGCTCCGAAACTACTAAACCGATTAGAATTTTTTTTTTCACTTTTGTAAAACTACACTATCTCCGGCGGACATTGGCTAGGTATATTATATTTTCAAAAAAATTAGGGATCCGTAAGAAAATAGCTGTTTTGCTATTTTTGCGTGCGCTGCAAAAACTATTGACAATAAAACAAATTAATGTATTACGGGTTTGCTACAAAAGAGTCCGCGAGAGCATATGTCTAACTATTATAGTTATGCCACAATAAGTGTTTTATATTAAAAAAAAATAATTTAAATGCCGCTTCTAGAAAAGACTCTTTACTTGTATCTTGGTATTAATCCTTATCAAAATAAATTGTTTCATATTCAAGACTGCTTCAATACCTTTCTATAACTCTTTGAATTATATGTGGACATTCCATTCGAAAGATATCACGATATTAGAAAAAAAGTTGCGTGGTAGCCGCTCACTCTGCTCGGCGATGTAGGCGGCACTGGGGCACGGGTCGCACGGGAGGAAGGGTTTATGTGCGTATATTATAATTTTAAAATTTTTGTTATTACCCGTGCGAAGCCGGGGCGGTCCGCTAGTAGTAACTATAGCTAGAAAGCTCTTGCTGGAAGCTTCCTAACAATTAATTTGCATCGTTTCACAAAAAAACAGCTTTTGTTATTAATATCATGTGCACACATGTTCCGTCGTATCATCTAACACATAATATGCAACAACGGGTGCCTCGATAGGAATGCGTGGTGACTGACGATAAAGTTTAGTGCAAGAACAACCCCTACCCCGCCTGCAACCCCCGAATTTCACTAGATTCACTATTTTACTACTCTATGTGTTTTGTTTCGTAAGCAAACAGTTGTACGGAGCGACAAATCGACTACACTCGGTACAAAACTTTTATTTGCCACACGCGCGCCCGCCGGCTTACTATATTCCGCGAGGGCGGGCGGCGCGTACCGTTATTACCATTTCGAGCTACTAATTTACTTTTGTATTGAAGTATGAATTATTAAACGTCAGAGGAGCTAAAGTTGCCAGCCGTTAAGTATATAAGTATGGTGTTAGAAAGACTAAAATACTTCCTTTTCGCTTACTGTTGTGTAAAATTGACTCTTATTTAGTTCATTAATAAGCATCACTAAAGCTACGAGTACTTTTTACAAAATTTGGCATCTTGTTTAAGATACGTGTGTACCTTAACTGAAGAGGCAAAAATGTGTACCTGCCTCAGAACGGTTCGTGTACAAATAAATCGCAGCTTGTATGCAAACTTGGCCCGCGCTCTGCCATGCGCTCGGGTTCTATTGAGCTTTATAATGTCCGGTGAAGCTGCACAAGGGTGTACTTACACTACCGGCTGTGCTGCCAGTTATAGCTGCGGCCGAGCCTGCCCGTCCGGCGAGGTTCTACGGCGTAATGCCAACATACAACACTAGCGTTTGTAATATTTTTTTTCTATTGTTTAAATTTATCCCCACGGCACGATATCTCGTCACGAGCGAAGACTCTCCTCATCTTCCTCGCTTCATTCGTAGCATACAATACAAACTTGATCGTATCGAGCGGAACAATTACAAGCAATTTCCCCGCCCTATTCATGTCGTAAGAGAAATCAACAGTCAATCGCGGCTCCGAGAGGCTCTATTATGTCGACAAATTGCATCGATAAGGCGCGCTGCGGTTCGGCGTGGGCGGGCGGGGCGTGCGAGACGAAGCCGCGCTGCTCTGAGACGGCGACCGTTCCAGCTCCTAGTCCAGATGTAGTACGTATGAAGTAGTCGGGACGGCAGCTGGGCGCGTGCCGCACCGCCACCGCAGACTCGGCGGCGCGATCGATCCGCCAGTGACACTCGGCTCCGTCGCCGGTAACCACTCGGATCCGCTATACTTCAGAGCCCACCGAGTACAGTTGACCCGGATCCGCCTCAGCTTGGAGCTAGCGCCGCACTTTATCTCCGCGCCGCACGGACGGCGCCACTCCAGCGGATTGTGGCCCTGATGCGGCCGCTGCTCACACGCTATTATTAACTAAATTAATATTTAGTCTGTGAAGCCGCCTGTCGTTATTTGTACTTAGTACCTTTAATATATTCTATAAATACGAAACAGTCTGAGTCCTGTTTTGCAGCTCTATAATCATTATCTATGCCATCGTAGCAGTCGAATCCGCATTATTTTAGTTGTCTCACTCAGCCAAGCTGTCCCTGTTGTGATTATGACGGTTTCCATAGTCACACAATACACTTTTTTAATGAATCATTGAAAAGATTAATGCCGGAAATGAGCAAACTAGTAAAATAGTACCTACCACACTACCACAGAATATGTCATAAGCGCAGAGCCGTAACAAACGCAACATTATGTCGAATAGACATTGTAACCAAATCATATTCGTACCGTGACCGAGTAATAGTGATAATAAAGAATAAATAAACAAACATTAATGTGCTATCAGTAGTTCTAAAAATAGTCTTATGAAATTAGCTTCTATTTCTTCGCATATTAACGTAGGTCAAAACGGCGTCGCTGCCGTCGCCGGCCACACCGCCGGTCGGGCGGGCGGGCTACAATGAAAGCAAAGGTCATTAAGCGATTACACAGTAGCGGGTAGCGGCGCGGGCGCCCCTCGCGCAAGAATGTTGGCGCTCGGCCACGCGCGGCCGCAGTGCCGCTCCGCTGATGTACTAACGGCCGCCGCCGCACCGCACGGCACGCATCGCAACGCAACGCTAAACGATTTTATCTTTAAACATGTTGCAATTGCTCTCCTAATTGACGGCTCACGCACATACATGTACCGTGCCTCCGCCTTCTATCCACAAATGTCAGGGCCGGTGCGGAATCGATTCAAGTCAATTACTTATATTAGCTAGAAACCTACATCCAAACAAACAAACATAGTTTAACACTTTATAATATTGGTATTATTGGCGTAAATTTTTTCATTGCGACAAAAAATTAGTATACTTCCGGCTTACAAAATGTTTTTGTATCCATACGAAGTCGCTAGTAATCCCATATAAGTAACGCACCTACGTATAGACAAGATGCAGATGACCGACCAAGTTGAATGCTTTCTAAATCCGAACCCACCGTTACCCTTCTTCATAATAACCTGTTCCAGTTTAATACGATTATAGCGAGAAGTGTTGATTCAGACTATTGAGTCTAATATCCTGTGCATATTGGAGCTCCAGTGATGGCTTGACAATTGTTTGGGTCTGTTTAATCACCCGTTTCATTAACCGCTTCGATGATCGATATTCAAAGTTGTTTCGGAAATATGCCTTCCTGAATAGGAAGGATAATAGAGGAGCGAGCGACGAATAGATCCAGTTTGTGATATCTAGGTGTTGCTATTGTTTGTTTCAATTTAACTGGGCTTATGAAATCTGTATAACTGTTTCTACGATTGCTTGTGTTGTTTAATTTTGATGGTTTGTTTGCTAATAAATTCGATAAACCGATGGGAAGAGAGAAGTTTTCGAGTGGCGACCATGAACCGGAACACGTTCTGTAGGAAGGTCCTTCCTAGGGGGACCCATGATATTGTAAGAGTCACGGGGAGCCGATGGATGCAAATGACTAATAGCCATTCGAAAGGACTACTTCCGGCTGATGAACATGATGAATTGCTTATATTACAAAGTAGCTGTTCCCCGCGGTTTCACCCGCGTCTTCCCGTCATCCCGCAGGAACCTTTTCGGGATAAAAACAAGCCTGTTTTAATCCAGGGTATAAACTATCTCCATTCCAAATTCCACACACATCACAAGAGTAACAAACACCCATACATCCGTACATCCACACATCCAAGCTTCCATCCATTTTATTAAAATTCACCAAGTTACTGTCAGTCTGATGAAATAGTTTTCCAACTTGCTTTTACAGTATAATCCCTTCCATTTCGTCTTTTCCATTGTAATCCACTGAACCAATCTACGAAGGGATTATTACTAGTTCATGTGAGGGCACCCCGCTGCTTCAGTTGACAAACATTATTCTTGTTATATAGATTGCTCTGCGTATTAATAACTATATTTAATCACGGAAGTTACCTACATTAATTTTTAGACACACTTTACTTCTCTTTGTTTCACATCTATATATTTAAATAAAAGAAAGTCGTGTTAGTTATACTATTTATACCTCAAGAACGGCTGAACCGATTTGGCTGAAAATTGGTGGGGAGGTAGCTTAGAACCAGGAGACAGATATATGTAGGATACTTTTTATCCCGGAAAAAGTTCCTACAGGATAACGGGAAGACGCGGGTGAAACCGCGGGGCGCAGCTAGTAAAACATAAAAAGAAGTATTATAATTTACAATCATATTCTAAGTTTACAATTATATTATTTACGTCTCTCGTTGGTTAGTTTTTAAGATCTGTCACAAATGTTCACCTTATTCATGATAATCCCCATTTAGCATCGTGGGCTCTCTCCTACTATGAGGAAACTCAAGTAAAAACCGGACTACTGCAAGTCGGATTCGCGTGAAGAGGGTTCCGTACCGTTTTCTTTTAGGTTTTCTTGGAAACAAATTGTAAATATCACATATTTTCATGTTCAAAATGTAAGCATCACTTTTAACTACTTAATGTTATTTTAAGCTAAACGGTAACGGAACGGAATTAACGGCGTACTCCAAGTCGTCGTGCTTTAATACGGAATAATGTTTGAAATGTCAACTGTGTCGAGCGGCGATAGACCGAAACGATTGTAGTTAAATTTAGCCAGCTGCCAGTAAATCAGGCCGGCTGTCCACATTTCGCGTGACATTAGCGTCGCGGGCGCAGCCGCGGGCGGCGGCTAGTGTGCGTTCCTGCCGTATGCATATATGTGTTTAATGGTTTTTATAGTCTTGGTTTCAAATATGAAACAAAGTAAGTAAGTATATCTAATTAAACCGTACTTCTAAGACATAGCTAGTTTGAGTAGGCAATACTTAGCGTATGAACACGCGAGAAACAGCTTCATGTCTGAACTCCTGCGCGGTAGAACGACACAATATTACATGTTGTTGGGTTGAGCGGTTATTTGGCGATATGTATATCCAAAACGATCTTTAGAATGTATGCGGTTGCAAATTCCTGGAGGCGGGGGAGGGGGGGGGGGCACGCGTAAGACACAACATCACGCTGAAAATTGGGGTTGTATGCAAAAATTTTTCAGCAGTGCAGTGTCTCCCCCTTTTTATTGTATTTTTTTCTCTTAGGTATACATAACAAGGACTTGTTAACAAGATCAGTAAATACAAAAATACAACTCGGAGGCTTTTAGAACTTTTTGCGCAAATGATTATTTTGGGCGTTTATTTTTAACGTTGTCGTAACTGCCAGATTAGCATGAGGTGTCCCCTCAGTGCGCGTGCTGACACCGTAACGAACGATTACCGCCGCTCGGACGCTGCCTCGCTATCGGAGGTGCTACGGCCGCTCGCTGCTCCCGCCTGATGGGATTCTCTTCCGTCTTTTGTATTTTCATTTCGTTAATTACCAACGCGGCTGCCCGGATGCATGCTGAACTAATTCAAATAAGTATACCGCTGACTCAGCGAGCGGTCCCGCAAGTAATGTCGAGTAGCGTTGGCACCGCACCACCGTGCGCCTTGCGCCCTGCGCCGCGCCGCGCCGCCTCGCTCGTTCTTGCCAACTTTACGCCATTTGGCAGCGGACGTTTGACAGGATAATGTAAACAGAATCTATCACAATACTAACAGAAACACTGCAGGTAGTAGCGGCTAGTAAAGTTTATAACAAAAACGGTGAGCTGTGGCCTGTGTTCAACACGGTCGTAGCTCACGCACGCGGCTATGTCGTTTGGTGACAAACTGTGTGATTTGTTAGCTAATAGCATTATTTAATCGGCAATGCGTGATGCAGGCATGCGGCATAAGAGCCGCGGTTGGCAATGCAATGATCAATGTATACATCACCGCACAGTTAAGAAATGCTATCAAAATATAGGATTCATAATTAGCCATCTGAATTCCCGACGTGGTAGGGCCATGTCGGGAATTAAAATGGCAATGACGGCCGCTTTTCGTATACTGAACCCAGGCTGCGTCTACTTACAATGCCAGGTATTGTGGTGCGTGGTATGCGGACGGGCCCAGTGCTAGAGCACGGCCGGCCGTCGACCACGTCCACGTGCAGGTCCCTATTACTTTTATATAGCGCGGACCTACTCGTAGTAGTCATTAGCATTGGAACCGATGACAGACGGCGTGCCTATAATTAGCGGGTGTCAGTCAGCCAAGTCGACATGATTCCGCGACGGGTTTTTCTTTGGCGTATTTATAGTAGCGACTCCGGAGGGGTCGCCCTCCGCGGAGCCGCCCGCCCGGCCGGACGCGCCCGGCCGTCGCCTGCCGCCGCCGGCTCCAGTTACAGAACAGGTCCTGGACCTGCACCTCCACTACTGCAGCATTAGTCACCCCGTCACCGGCTGCCCAGCCGCCAGGAGTAGACACTTGGACGAGCCTACCTACTATGTGGAACAAAATCGAAAAGGTTACTCACACAGAAAGTCCTAAATTAGCATCCACCAAAGTAGCCAGTTATGTGCGGATTTGCCATCGCTCTAAACGGTGAAGGAAAACATCGTGAGGAAACCGGCATGTCCAAGAACCACAACATTCAAGGGCATGCGACATCTACCAACCCGCACTGGGTCAGCGTGGTAGATTACAGCCTATACTATCTCTCTGAGAGAAGGCCAGAGTCCCAGCAGTGGGAACGTAATAGGCTGATAATGATAATGATGATTGAAAGTAGCCAGTAGGCATATAACGTTTACTAGCTGTTCCATGCGGTTTCACCCGCGTGGACTACAGTTTATCGCGATAAAAAGTATCTTATGTCCCTTCCCCGGGGCTCAAATTATCTATAAACCAAATTTCATTTAAATCGGTTCAGTAGTTTAGGCGTGAAAGCGTATATATTCCGTATACTCCAAAATTATTCCCGCACTTTGCTGGTGCCCCCTCACCGCGTTACCTGCCCATTAACATATTTTAATTCTAAGTTAATTTTTCTTGGACCGCATGTTTGAACCGCGCAGCTAGTCTTCCTGGTCCGCGACCGCACTTTACCTATTTCATAGATTCTCCCGGTCCGTATTCACCTCACCGCGTTTCCCGCTGCGCTGCGGTGCGGCGGTTTTATTTTTCTACTACTACTTACATTTTTAAACTCGTGATATCTTTCGAATGGAATGTCCGAATTGAATGATTCAAAAAGTTATATAAAGGCATTGAAGCAGTTTTGAATAAGAAGTAATTTATTTTGATAAGGGTTAATATAAAGATACAAATAAAGAGCCTTTTCTAGCAGCGGCATTAAAAATTAAATTTTTTAAATATATGATCACTTATTGTGGCATAACTATAATAGTTAGACTTATGCTCTCGCGGACTTTTTTGTAGATCTTAATAGGACCTACAAACTCGTAATACATTGTTTCGTTCTATTGTCAATAGTTTTTGCAGCGCACGAAAAAATAGGTTTTCGATTTCACACCTTGGGTTGCAAAATTGCAATTTTCTTACGGATCCCTAATTTTTTTGGAAATAAATTATAGCCTATAGCCTTCCTCGATAAATGGGCTATCTAGCAATGAAAGAATTTTTCAAATCGGACCAGTAGTTTCTGAGATTAGCGCGTTCAAACAAACAAACAAACAAACAAACAAACAAACAAACTCTGCAGCTTTATAATATTAGTATAGATTTACTTGCTTTTATTCACACTTCAGTGTTCAAAAGCTTTATTAAAAGTCATCACTACTTATTATAAAACAACTAGCTGTTCCCCGCGGTTTCACCCGCGTGGGCTACAGTTTATCGCGATAAAAAGTATCCTATGTCCTTCCCAGAGTTCAAACTATCTATGTACCAAATTTCATTTCAATCAGTTCAGTAGTTTAGACGTGAAAGCGTATAATTAATAATAAATGTAATTATATTCTGTATACTCCAAAATTATTCCCGCACTTCGGTGCCCGCCGCGTTACCCGCTGCGCTGCGGCCACTGCATGGCCATGGATGGCGGGGCGGGGCGCGGGCGGCGCGGTGGTTTCATTTTCCATTAGATTGACATTTTAATTTCGTAATATCTTTTGAATGGAATGTCCGATTTCAACAATTCAAAAAGGAATCTACAGGTATTGAAACAATCTTGAAGACGAAACGATTTATTTTGATAAGGATTAATATAAAAGTATGGATAACACGGTCTGATTTTAGTCGGCATTATTATCAACTTTTAAAAAGTAAAAAAGTAGTTATAGTATGTTATCTTTAAGAGATAGACATATGCCATCGTGGACTTTTTTGTAGAACTATATAAGATACACATTTCCACCATACATCATTTTGTTATATCTCGAAGGGTTTAGGCAGCGTTGTCGTTATAAGCTCCCAGACGGCTTATTTTTTTCCGACCTCTCCAACAAATATCATTATATTTTAGCCAATGTATAAAAAACTTGACAAATTATAAAACCTAAACCTAACCTTCCTCGAGAACCACTCTATCTATTGGTGAAAACAGCATGAAAATCGGTGCAGTAGTTTTCGAGTTTATCGCGAACAGACAGACAGACAGACAGACGCGGCGCGGGGACTTTGTTTTATAATAAGTAGTTATAGTGAAAGAGTGATAGTGAAGACCTCCAAAAAAAAAAAGTTGCTGTAGGTATTTAATATTATAAAAAACTAGCTAGAATGCCATTAAAAATTCCATATTCAGGCGCGTGATGAATTCTCTAAAAAGAAAGAGTTGGTGTCGTGGCGCTTCGGTGGCGTACCCGGCTAACGAGGAAATTAAACGACGCCGCGGGGCGGAAGCACTTTGAAAAAAGATAGTCATAAATGAGGACGGGCGCGGAGCAGGGCACGGCAGCCGCGGCGGCTCCTGTCTGCCACTCCGTCTGGAAGCACGGCCCACCGGGGTGGAGGTGCAACCAAGCGCGTTTAATTGCCGTCTTTATCGACGAATACTGTCTTGTATCGAGATGACGCGCGCAACTACGCGTTTACTAGAGGAGCGCATGTAAGGCTGCCTGGATCGTTCTTGGTTTCACAATAAATGTAGGAATATCTTTATTATCTCTTTAAAACGTTTCTCTTAGATTCAGAGCAATAACATACTTTGAAAATAAATTGCAAACGTTTGTGTATTATATAATAAAATGTAATATAACGCGTACGGCTAAATCCTACTCAATATTATAAATGCGAAAGTTTGTGTGTGTGAATGTTTGTTACCACGTATCAACGTAACTACTGAAACGATTTTGATCAATTTTGGAATGGAGATAGCGTATACCTTGGATTAACACATAGGGTACTTTTTATCGCGGAAAAAGGTTCTTGCGGCAAGACTCGGGTGAAACCGCGGGGCGCAATTAATCTAGGAATATGTGGACCCTTGCTATATTTAAGCAATGGCAGTTTATCAATCAATGTTATTAGTTAAGGATAATGAATAATTAGAATCAAGCAGGGCGAGACTAACAAGCGGCCTGCGACTGCGGCCTTCAGTTGATCAAATTGTGAAAAACGCGTCCGTTGGGACAACACTCAGAGTACATACGTACATTACTGTATCTGAACGATGCGCAGGCGCTGCACGTTCAGCGTGTGTACCTACTAGTCGGAAAAGTAATAAGGAAATTAAAATATTTTAGTATGAGAATCTCAATTCATTAAATGAGATAACGTCGTCATTGTACGCATGGTTAGTAAAATAAACACAAACGGTAATGGCGACCGTGTGAGTCTTGACAACACTCACCGCCACTCAAACTGCCACACCTCTCGCGCCCCTCCGCAGGTTCTTGCCAATATGACCGTGATCTTAGGTTATTGTTACCTCAACATTCCTTTTTCTCATCGCTGCGGCGACTTCTTTTGAGAACTATAGCGATGATGGCTCAGTGGTAGTGACGTCGGCTTGCGATCCGTAGGACGTGGGTTCGAATCCTACAATGAGCTTGAGCTTTCGGTGAAGGAAAACATCGTGATGAAACCATAGCTTGGTAGTAGGGTATTTTCTAGTACTCGCCTGGCTAGCTACCACCCTCTTGTTAAGAATCTGTCGCCAAGCACCTATCGGTGTGTTCCGGCAGCCTCACTTGAGAGCCAGTTCCCAGTCTAGGTGTAGCGTGGCGCCATCTTAGACCACATCGTCACTTAACATCAGGTGACTTGTGGTCAAACGCTACCCTAAATAGTAAAAAAAAAAAAAAGAACTTCCATACAAGAGGTTGTGCTCATTCGGTGCGATGGAACCATTAGTTCTAGCTTACTTACTGTAAGGGGTGTGCGCATTCCACAGCTCGAGAGTCATCTACGACAGCGCCCTCGCGACACACCACGAAACACTTCACTGTAGAACAGAGCAAGTAACTACATCAAAATGAATGTTCGCTGTGCGTGGCCGCGGTATTATTATGCAGGCACACAAGTTGACGCCATGCGACTTCGCCACCATAAAGCTATTCCATTTGGAGCGATCATTATCAATGTCGCGAAATGGTTTTACTGGCACCGTTTCTATCCGCAGACGGTCGATAGATCTTCGGCGATAACTTATCTGAAGGATGCGCTCCGCGGGCGGCTCCGGGAGCTGCAGCCTTGGGAAGCTGTCGAACAATCCGCCTCATCAGTTATCCTTACCAACTTGACGGCAACCACTATACCATAATTTATGTGTACTCGCGGCGGTACAGGAGAGGAGCCGCGATTCGCGGTTCGACTCCAATCGTACGCGAGTTCGAGTTAGCAATCAGATCGTTCTGTTACTTTGCCGGTCGATTCCGTGAACGTGCTTCCTTGGCCCGCATTGCAGGTTATAGCAATATTGTAGAACCTATTGCACAAACTATTATGGTGGCTACATGGTATGTACCTAATGTACGGAATCGTTCGGTACTAGGTATATGTATCGTTACTGTGTGTCACTCACTACGAATAACGATTCGGCTTGTACTCGGAGCGACACTTGTGCAAAGAAACCATTTTCGCACGAGCTGGAACATAGACATCTATGCCACTTGACATTTCTAACTTCACCGTCTAATAATAGCAATGTGTGGGCTGCTCTTTATTATTTATGGGATCTATCTATTCGCGGTTGCCGATCTTTAAAGAGTTAAAAGTAAAATGTAGTGAGATAAAAGTGCACTGCGCGTGTCGAGCACATGTTCAATTTGCAAATAGATATTGCAACAGTGAGTGGAGCGGGTCGCTGCTCGCTCGAGGCATTGCCATTGAGCAGTGCCACCGGAGGCTACGGCGACGTCGCTCGGTTTCACCTGCCTGCGCACTAACTCGGCCCGCGTCGTCACTCGTCACACCCCGAGTTATCTATTATTAGCGCGCAAGGCCGGACTCGCGTCCACTTCAGAATGCCTAGTGCACGTACAGGGTGAGCTAGCAGATACATTTAAGAATTCCAAATTATGAGAATCAATCAATAAATAACTATCGAATTGTTTAATAAGATATTCTACCAAACGGTTGCGTACGTAAAACGTACTCACGGTATATAGTCCTGAAAAAAATATGCTTACTCCACCTTCTCCTTTCGTGTGGTTATTGTTGAGCATCATTCGCCATGTCTCCAAACAAATCTGACACAAAGAAGGAGTAACGCATAAAAACAGTAAAACTATTTGTATCTGTTTCCATAACAAGGAGTGGTTGCGGCTGCGCTTCCCGATGCTGTCGTGGTAGAAGCAGCGGCCGGCATCATCCTCGCGGCCGCAACGGTTCAGTAGAGGCGGCGCGGCGAGTCGCTGCCACAGACCTGTGAGGTGCGGTGGCTGCCGCTCCGCCAGCTCTAATTCAATTAGCACCCGACGAACCGTCACCGCACTTAGCGTACGCTATGTGCATACGCAAATCCACTATTTTTCTTACATAAAAATGAAACGATACTTACTCCTGACTACGATACATGAAAAATAAAATTACAACACTCAGGCAAGCAGCGCAGATGCTCATTGCCCATTTAAATGCTAACGAGCGCTTGGCAGCGACGCTCGAATAGTCAGGTGACGACGACCCGATCCAAGAAAAGAAGTATGTGCGAAGTGTAAGCTCACGATCGGTAAAAGAATTTGTCCTCATCAGTATGCCGGCGGGAGCCCCGGCACATGCGGCGCAAGTGACGCGCGGGGCGGCACCGCGGCCGCCGCCGGCCATGCGATCATCCCGTGATGATTCCACCGGTCCTCGCATACACGACTCCTCGCTGACTCTAAATTACATTTAACTAGTGAAGGTTATGAAAATAAGTGTTTTCGATATTGCAATTTGTTCCTTATTTATACAATGACGGCTGCGAGCGGGCGTCGAACTCATTTGATATACGAAAACAATTTCCTCATTGCGTTGTAATGCCACAGAATAGATTCAAGTTGTATTATACATTATTTATCTATTAATCTGTATGATCGAGCGAACCGTAAAAGTGTGGAGCCTCACGTAGTGATGGCAACGCTGACGAGCTGACCTCTCTGCTCACCGGCCCATACTACACGCTTGTGGCAGATAACTGCACAGTCTCATACGACATACATGGGAGTTTCACTTTATCAAAGCTCCCGCATCCGGGGACGGTCGGACAATGTACGTCGGTGCAGTCGGTCCGGTGCGAGCTACTGCCGAGCCGGTTCGGTGGTGCCCGTGCCTGCTGGGAAAATGTTTGTTTGCCTCGAGCCGTGCCCTCGGGCTGGTCTCGGTGCTCTTGTTGCACCGTATCATGAGTGTGTAAGCGTGAGTGTTGCATGTATCTATTAGTTGCTCGCTCGAGTGTTCTCGAGTGACCACTCGAACCTTCTTAGTTCTTGTTCCTTGCACGATTGAGATTCCGTTCCCTGCACGAAGTACCTGATTTCTCTGTGTTTTATTGCTTTGCATGTGGCATCGTTAATTTTATACGATTATATCATGTAATTAAATTGAAATGTAATAAGAATCTTATACTCTCTTTTTTCTTTTCAGGTCATACCCTGATCTCAGGTACCTGTACCACACATTTTTTTTAAGTGTAAGCTCTCGCTATCAAACACTATACGTACATAATAATATGGTCCGAAAACACGTGGCCTGCGAACTTGATACCCCTGTCGGATCTCCCCCGCACACTTCACACACCTCACACACGGCGCAGCTCGCCTGTCGCCCGCGCTGTTGGTACCCCAATGTCATCAATTGTTCTGGGTAGAGTTTGTTCACTAGTCATCTGATACGCTGGGGCCACACTAAGGTCAACGTCAAAGGAAATATTAGTGCCTATGATCGCGATAAACATTCCGTTAATTATTAACGCAATTATGTGAGTGGCTACACTTGAACGGTCAACGTGAAAGCATCGAAACTTCAATCGTAAACATTCTTCTCTCTTTCTTCAATATGTAGTGTGGCCGCTTCAGCACTTTAACTCTCTCTTTAATGTACCGCCACTTGAGTTATCGGCTAACGTCAAACGCCAATGTGAATGCGGTTGTCCAATTAAGTCGTGGCCACACTTATGTCAAACGTCAATCATCGTGATAATTAACGGCATTGCCCGTTAGTGTGGCCCCAGCAATATAAAGTGACAATGTGATAGAAAGTGGCGCCACGCTACGCCTGGACTGGGAACTGGCTCTCCAGTGGGGCTGCCGGAACACACCGATAGGTGCACGGCGACAGATTCTAAACTTGAGGGTGGTAGGTGGTTACTTCTCCATGTGTTCCTTCGCTGAAAGTTCGATGTGGGATTTGAACCCACGATATACGGATCGCAGCCGACGTGACTATTAATAAGTAAAATAATCTTTTAAAAATAAAATCAATATTCTATCTACCAGTATACTAATTAAGAACTCATACATTTTGTTAGGAAATCTTATAGCACAGAATATATTTATAGTACATAGAGTTTAAAGATATTTTATAAAGCAGCTCTACTGTGTATCTACAAAACACAAGATATTAAATTTGATGACATTAGGTATACGCGCAAGCTTTCAATCCTCAGATAAAGTAATCCATTCAACACTAGGTTCTATGAAACAATACTACATACAGTAAATGGACTGAATTAGCCGAATAGCATTTTCTACTAGTGTTGCCGGCAGCGAGGAGGGTGGCGGGGGCGGGCGAGCGGCGCACGTACTATCAAATGAAACGACAAAACTTATTCATACATGTTGCATGGACACAACACGTACATACGTTCATTTATTTATTACAAATTAATACACGATTTATAACATGACATATTACACTTATTAAGCTTTATGTTAGTGTACCTACTTATCTAAATGTAAGATATCTTTTAACTTATAATCTATTGATAAGGTTGTATCCGGGCATTGCAAGAAACAGATCTCTGATTACGAGGCGAAGCACTTGTGACATTATCTGAAACTGTAAGTTAAAGGAGCAAGTAGATGGACTCCTCTTGGAGCGCAGAGCCTCCACAACCCGTCAGCAGAGAACTTTTAACAGAAGCCGTGAAATAGAAAAAGTAAAGCCTTAATGGACCATTTTTATAACAACGCGTGCACTTATTCTGATTCCCAGGCAGCGCATGAGCCGTGCGACTAAATCAAAGAGAACCCGTTATTAAGCTCACTGTCGCAACTGCGTGACAAACCGGCTAGTTAGTTTTACGTCAAGTGACTCTACACTTTGTCGCAGCACTCTACAGTTTCATATATGGTTGTCGGACATGTTTGTGTTAATACATTGAACGACGTGAGAACGGAACAGACGGGCGGCTCAAAGGAAGCTCTTTAATGATTGAACGGCGGTGGTTCAGGTAATGATACCCTCCGTGACGAGTACTGGGTACAGCGGCGGGCGCGTCATGATGGCAGTAGGGAGGCTCGCGCGGCCGCCCTCGCGCTCGCGGGCAGGCTACCTACACACACCGCTACGAGGCTACGGTTCATCCCTCTCCCGCCGCGGGGTGTGCTACGGCGCTACGCTGCTACGTACAGCCGTAGAGGCACGTAGAGGTTCCTATATTATGCTAATACAAACTCGATTTAAATATTCGTGGATAGCGAAATGCTTTTTTTTATTGACTCTAGACCCAAAGCAGTGAGGCATGTTGTGAGGTGTAGGTGTGTGTGTATGTATATGGCTTAGCAATTCTACAATGATTTGAATTTTCATGCGTTTTAGGGTTCCGCAGCAGATTTTCAAAACGGACATCTTATTCATCATTCTGTCATCTTCGTATCCGTTATCGATTCTTTTCATTTACCTACGCTTTTATTGCGATATTTACTTCTTTATGGGGTGGAATAAGCTCAGCTAGGTAGACCATAACCTACACCCCTGCAGGTATAGAAAGCTGAAACTCCGGATTTATAAATGATAAAGACAAGTTAGTTTATTTTTTATCTCGTTAGCAAGAGGAAATCCGACATCTATGTCGTTATTCTATCTGTAGTAGAATAACGTAATAACGAAGGTAGAGGCATCATATATCTTTTATATTTGTGACGGTAGCAATATTTTCTTTGTTCAACTTTGATAAAGGCATGCCCACTGGTGCGGCACAAGGAGTATGCGCACTGTGTGTGATGTCAGTACGCAGCCTCCGCTGTACGCTGAGAGCTGGAAGGCTCCGCGCGCCGCTCCCTGCACATAACAGAATATTGGATGACTACTTACACGATACTCTTTTTTGAGCTCTGCACGGTGACACGTGCGCGACCTCCGCGACTGCAACTTGCATCTAATACGTTCGTTCGTAACTACACCCGCGGGACAAACACCAAGTGGCACACAACGACTTAGTTATTTATTCAAAAACACTTATAGTCTAGTTTATACCCTTCACAAGGGGATGCCGCGCGTGAGTCCCTACGACTTATAAAACTAGTTGAATGAAAACAGTACAATGGCTAATAGCCACCTAAATGGGTCGAAACCTGCGCTTGGGTGAGCTACTGATTGAAGCGAACCAACAGATTGCGATAAGTGGTGAAGTACTGTATGGATACTGTATGGAGATTTATTTCATGTGTCAACAAACAAATCAACTCACTAACTTTACCTCTGGGTCGTTAACGTAGAATGCAGCTACAATCATGTGTCCTAACATTACCCAAAAATAAATAAGTTAAGTTGCGGCCTGTCAGGAAGATGTTGCAAAATAATGTATTCTAGTTCTGGTTTAATGTTCAATAACGCAGCCGCGCCGGTCGCGCATGTGGTGCGGTTGAAACGCCGATTCCTAGAACACGAGGCAATATTGGAGGCTCCACTTTCACAACATTTTCGGAGTTCATTTTTTTTAATTCTCTTTGATAGAGGAATACTAATTTATAGACAGACTTTAATGAAATGAAAAACGCAGTTCCACTGGCAATCCATCGCAGCTACCGTTCCTTTGTGACGTCACAAAGTGGATTTCATTACTGAGGCGAGCTCCGCGCCCGTGTCAACTCGATGGAGCCGGCCGTTTCTGAATAGCACAATGGCTCGGTTTCAATACTAGTGCGGCTAAACTGTTTACCCGCACCGCATCACGATCTCGTGTTTAGCAAACAAAATTAAACACGTCAATAATGAAACAAATAAAAAAGAACAATTTACTGTTGCCGTTACACAGAGAGTCCTATCATAATATTTTCATGGCAATAGGGATGAGTTATTTATAGGCTGCACCTGCCGCGTCCACATACCAACAATACAGTGAGTGCAGCGCGGCTTATTGAACCACCCCTGTGATCGGACAGCGTGTCGTTGAGGAAATTGGTAGCAATCACGATTTGAAATACGACTAGTGCTCGCCTGACTAGCTAACTTGAGAATCTACCGCCAAGCACTTATCAGTGTGTTCCACTTCAGGCCAAACAAAGCCTTAAGCCCAATCTAGGTCAGGAATAACTCCAGCTTCGACTAAATCGCAACTTAACATCAGGTGACTTGTGGTCAAGCGCTAACCTGTATTATATACGAAGTAAAAAAAAGCTTTTCTTTAAAATATAATATAATATTAGTGTATAACTTGATAATACTATAGTGTAGTCACGCGCATAAAGGTGCACGTGAGCGCAATCATTACTTGTATCTTGTATGAGCCATTCTATATTCCGTAGTGTGAGTGTGCGCGCGTGTGTGTGCCTCGTGTGAGTGTCAATGAGGAAGCGTCGTTTGCTCTCTGCGTTTTGAAGGTTGCTTCAAAGTTATGTTTTAGTTAAACAAGCAGACGTTAAAGTTAAGAGCACTGCACTGTGTTTCTAACGTTGGTCTCTCCATATTTGGAGCGACGTATCAGCCTTGCAGTACTAAGTGGCCGCTCCGCGCCGCCGCCGCTCCGCGCCGCCGCCGCTCCTCGCGTTGTCGGCTAGACTTGGGCCGAGTGCTTCCACTCGCAGTCTTGCTTCTTTATCGCGCAACTTACTAATGTTCAACATTCCTAATTCATGGTTCCGTACATCTGTTGAAAACGGAACGCTTATAGAATCAGTCTCGTTATCGTGTCTATCAGTTCACCGTACAGGTTCTGACGTATTTTTGTGACGTAGTCATCACACCATAAAGTTTTTATGAACTAGTTTTACAAGTGTTTAGGACTCACACGTGGCATCCCCTTGTGAACTCTACGTGACCGTTTCTTAAATAGCTGACCTTGATTTACTATATATGTCAAGCTTATTAAAAAGAAACCGTGTTTCATTTATAATGACGAAATACTAGTGAGCGAGTCGAGTTAGATACAACTATAGACAGAAGGAGTGGGGAGTAGTCACTGCGGACAAGGTCCCGCGCGATAACGTAACGATAGCGTAGCCCCGTCACCCGGCCCGGAGATAACGCGCGGTAGTGTGGCGGGAGGGGATCTCACCTCCGACCCGCGGCGCACCACTTGCTGCTCTAATCATTACAACAAAACAACATTGTCCATCGAGGTTACGCGTACACCGTCACACGTTGTGAAGTACACCTTTACCTATCGCGTACATCGCGGGCACGTAGTACTTACATCGCGACTGCCTGCCCGTGACAACGGATTATTACAATCGGAAGTATTCTAAAAACTGTTAAAATCCCGTTAAATATAAAATCTAGATTTTTGCAGAGCTACTGGAAGCATTACTTTCATACATCATATCAACTCGCATCAAACCGCTTGGCCTGCGTAAGCTGATAGACCAGCCAATGTCTCATTTATCTCACACTTATTTTACAAATTTTGTGATTTCTTGCTAATACTCTACTGTTTTGGAATACACAGGGAATTAATCAAGGAATTTTTTAAAACAAAGACCTCTTTATACGAGTAGTATTAGTATAGTTAATTAATTTTCTATGAAATTCACTTTTATATTTCTTATAATTCAGGACGAGAGTACACTGTAGAGTTCTCTTGAAGTAAACGATTTCTCGTGAAATACAAAACCTATATATTTTTTTATTTATTTATTAGACAATACAACACCGTTACAGCTAACGCCAAAGCGATGTTATAAGACACACATACATATATTATATTATACACACAAATCCATTATTCCAAATAACAATAAAAGTACAATATTTGATTTTCCATCCTACAATAAAGTAGTTTCGATGCAACCCTGTGCCACTTATGTGAACATTTTATACAGCGCGTTCCAGAGAATTCTACAAAATGTATCTACACTCGTCCCGGATTCTGTGAATACCTGTAAGTGCCCTGGTAGGTGCACTCTGCCGCGAGAGGGTGCTCTCAAGTGATGCCGGGCTCCAGCTTCCCTTGTCGCTGAACTAGCGGCATGCCAACATACCAATGGCACTCAGTAATAGAAGGACAATCGCGAGTAGCAACATGACCGGACCTCGAAATTCCATCCTTAAAGGAGTGAAATACGTGGTTGAAGTATTTATGGAGAAAATAGTAGGACATTATTGCATATCCCAGAAAAATTACAATTTCCACATGAGCGAAACCACGGCCCGTCTTTATGTATGTATATTGTATAATATATAAAAGAACAATAAAAAATATCAAAGCGCACATGTCTGACTTCTAGGGATACGAGTATAAAATATATAATTTGCCTCCTCGTTGAAAAGTTCAAGAAGTTTTGCTGTTCACTGAACCAAATACAGAAAAGTAATAAGACGATCTTTCGATAAGAGAAACAAGTGTAAGGATTTTGCAATAATCTACCCCAAGAGCGTGAAATTGTTTGGGGTGATTCCGGCATTATAAGAAGAGGTTCAGCCGTTATTACAATGAGTCTAACAGCATCCCAAAAATATCTTGTGTGGCTGTAGACACACCAAACAGCCGAGCCGGAAGCAGCAGCTAATAGTTATGAACACTCCGAAAATTCCAATGCATAAGAATAAAAATCCGCTGATCCGTTTCATGGTTACTAATTTTTATACGAATAAAAAAAACTTTTGCTACGGAAGGATAATGGACGTACGTATATTGTTGTAGCGCGACGCCGTCGGTGACACTTATTGCATACGCCTCCGCTCGTGATCGCGGTAGTATCGTATGGCGCGAGCGCGGGCGGCGACGTCGGCGGTCACGGGACTGGCGAGCGGTGTGCCTCGTGCGCTACATACAGCGGGCGCGTATTTATAGCGGGAGCCGCCGCTGAATGATGCACGGGCCATTCATGCGCCCCGGCCCGGCCCGGCCCGGCGCGCGTCCGGCGCTCGTAAAACGTTCCAAACATTTAATTAACTCCGCGCTATAATTAGTGTTCATTGATACACGTTTTTACGTCAATGAAGATCACGTTATCACGAGTTGCTAGTGGACATTATGCTAATGAGTAATGAGTACCGCGCGCAGGCAGCACCCGTCGCCTCCGTCGCTCGGCGTATATCAACGTTGCACTACAAATTGGCCAGCGCAACTTTAATCAAATTGATCTGTGTTTATTGTGTCGGACGCGGTAGGCACTGCTGTGACGGTTGTATGTATATATAAACGCGTCACGTTCACGGCTCGGCGCGGCCGGCACACGCGGGTCCGCTCGCCGCACGTCGTCGCCGCGCTTTGTTATTGCACCCGAACAGTATCTGAAAGTAAAAAAGAAATTACAAATATGACTCATAAACTAAGTACTTATTTAGAATCGATTAATTATTTTTAGATAAAATTATTTTTTAAATGCTAATTGTATCTATGTCATAAACGTTTAATTCTATTAACAACCTAGTATAAAATATTTTTAAACTAGCCGAATTTTTTGAACCCTATATTCGTGTAACTGTAAAAGTAAAGATTTTATATGACGCTATCATGGAGCGTGACCCTGCAGGTACATATGACATTTCACGTTGCGTTTTGATTCTTTGCCTTTACGACCAACCTTGGACGGACTGCAGTCAATTATCTTAAATTCTATCTACATAAATATAATTTTAAACCGGCATGGTGTGTGTACTGGTCGTACACAAGTGATCGGTGGCATGTTTATCCTAACAAGCTGTAATGAGTGACGTGCCCCGCGCCCGCGCCCGCGCCCGCTCCCGCTCCCTCCTCCGCTGCGCCCACCACCGCCGCTGAAGCTGCGGCTCCGCCCGTCTCTATATTCTGTGCCACTGCTGCTGCGTGCATTACATCTACATTAAAAAAGCGTTATAACAAACGATGCGTGTTTGCGTGTTCTTCTTGAACTCCAAAAGAGCTAGACAGATTTTGTGAAATTTTCATTCAATCTTCAGATTCTATTGCAAGTTTCATATGAACAGATTTTTCAGTGTATATGTTAACTATTGTTACCAGTGCGAATCCGTTGCAGTTCGCTAGTGGTTTATAATCATAATAATGACTACTGCTGTTTGTAAATAAGTGTTGCGCATTGTTCAATTTGTTAATGTCGTTTTATAACGTATAATTTAAGTACCTAATGACGTTATTATTATGTTTCGAGTGAACGCTTCCATACTTTATAAGTGGATCATTTAACTTTATAGAGTTGTCACCGTAAATAATCCCACGTAAATTTAAACTTAGCAAATTGTTTGTCAAGTGGTAGGTAAGTACATTACACATCAAGCAATCTTATTTCTTATATCGTTACCTAATTGATGTAAACAATCCTTGTGCGATTAATATTACCCGTATGAGTGAATATGAGTCACCACCTTTGATGTAAATTACAATCAAAAGAAGGGGACATGACTACCTTCTCGATCGTGGCGTGGCCAACTCAAATTAGGTGCATGAACCTCAAAAGTTACAAGTGGCGTTCGTGTTTCAAACAAGTAATATTGTATCTCGGGCGCACTTCAGCTCTTGGTATAGGTTTCTCTTCCTTTATTTCGCTGTAGATTACATTGCACCAGATTCGACATATATTATAGGTAGGTTACAAGCACTAGAAGCTGGTGTAACGTAGCCAGTTGTAGTTGCAAAGGTAACTTATTTACCCGTTAGTTGAGGACGTTTATCTGAGGTACTGTGTCGGGTGACGCGCGCAGGTGTGCGGCGATGAATGAATGGCGGCGCGGCAGGCGCAGGGGCAGTATACTAGTAGCTCACTTACGAACTAACACGCACGTGTCAGCGTCGACAACAAGTAGCCGTGATCGCTCCTCTACTAGTTATGTCCTCCGCGGTCCTCCCAAATGTCATAATCTTCTTATAATATAAAAATGAATCACAAAATGTGTTGGTAAGCGCATACCTCAACAACGCCTGAACCAATTTTGCCAATTCTTTTTTTAAAATGTTCGTTGAAGCCCAAGAATGGTTTTAACGGCGAGAAAAATCTGAATAATTACCGGGAAAACCATAAAAGCAACCCTTTCCTTTTTCCCATACAAACGTTTTCTTCCTAAAATGTAGAGCCCATTTGAACTTTAACACCATACAATAAAGTGTTAATAGAGAGGTTCCGGTAAGGCAAAAAAATTGAGTGACGTTAGTATCGTATAAATATTGATGTCTATTTTCAATAAAAGTAGAGATCTTTACTAAAATTCCAATAACATGTGTATTATAATTTTTAATGAATTTTTTGTTTAATATCCGTGCGAAGCCGGGGCGGGCCGCTAGTGATGAATAATCATGATTAAGTACTTGCGGTTTGGTTTATAGTTGATATAATGGCTACGTAAATATATTAAATAAAATAACCAATATTGAAACTAACAACAAAAACCACGTCGATTAGCAATTACCGATAAATTTAACGTGAAAATGATAGTAGCACAGTTCCGCCTAGTAGCACAGTTCTACCTAAAGTTATAGTAGAATGTTTTATCCTAAAATGAATTTTAGACGTGATTTATAATGAATGATTATTATCTATACTATCCTAGGTACCGCCTTGGGTAGGTCACTCATTGCCAGTGTAAGATAAAAGATTACGGTGGATCTCGGAGCGTGCGTAGGTAATTTATTCCGAGGGCACGCTTTGTTGTGCTACTGGGTGTGTAGTGTTTAGCGCGGTGATGAGACGCTATTGAGCGGCCGGCAGCGGGCACGAGTGCCTCTTGTTCCCGCGTTGGCTGCACCGCGGCGGACGGCGGCGGACAACGGCGGCGGCGCGGCGGCAGCGGCGGCGGGCCGCGATCACGACCCGCATTACTCGCATGTTTTCAACGTAAATTACATTCCCGATATGAGAATATGTAAATTTGGTTGTAATGTCCCTAAACTATGTTCGTTGTAATTCGGCTTCCTCGTCTGTGGTGGCGTGTAGCGGCGTGTACACCAGCTCGCTAGTTAGCCCGCGGTGCAAACAATTCACTGAGCTCACCGTGGTGCTTCTTGTCTGTGGGAATGTAGACTTTCAATGTCACATTATTATAATGACTCCGCACTGAAGACAAGTTGCCTGTAGATCCATTCGAACTCAATTTATGTTCAACCGCTGCATCGCGCCGAGACGATAAGTGTCTGTTTGTGGCTCCGTACCTCCCAAACCGATGATGCGATTTAGATCTAGTTTGTTTTTGTTTGATAATGGTGTCGATTCGGTTTTGCATTCTCTAAAACTAAACTAAGTTTGACACGTCTAATAGTATTGCAGTCTTTTTCTAACCACTGCTGAAGTAATATATATAATGTGTGTTCGAACTAGGTTTGGGGAATGAGTAGGTCAGTGTCGCTTCAATAGTGACAGTGACAATACATGATGTTGCCATTGGTTTCCGGCGACAAACAGCGCAGTGCACCGTCCGCGAGCCCGGCGGCGGCTGGCGGTCCCGCGGCGCCCGGCTCCCTACTCAACATATGTGTATTTATTATACGCTACGCTACCATATCAGTTCCAATTATTAAAATCAATAAACTTAAATTTACTTATGTATTTTTTTTGTGCTAGTCATAAAATCATACATGTAATATAATTATGCGAAAATTTGTGGGTGTTGTTCGTACCACTCAAATCTGTAACGGCTGGATGGGATCATGTAATCGGGTATATATTAGTAACTAAAGCATAGTATTTCATACTGCATGTTGCTTCCACTATGTCCACCATTATTTTATAAGCCCGTTCATGTATAAGCACTACTAAAATACCTAATAATGAAACAAATACTTTGAATCATGGAATGTACATGTATACTGTGAAAATGATATAAATAGAAAAGTGTGGGGTGGTGGTGGGTGCAGGCGGCCGACGGGGAGGCAGTTCGTACTAAACGAGGGATACACTCCTGTTACTACACACAGATTTTATAACATGAAAGCTTTTTGATTATTAGGAGCTTTGAATCCAATAAACATAAAGCATGCAGGAAAACTAATACTACAATGCATACTATGTAGCTTGGAGACAGAGGGACCAGTACTCGCACCGGTTCCGACCTAATTAATAGCAACTTGTTAATAATACCGCGGTTATCGCACCACGTGCCTATTTGACAATAATTATGAAGGGAGACAGTGTACAATATAACATATAGTAACTAGTGCTCCGCCCGGTGTCGCACGGGTAGCACCTAGGTATTACTATCCACAGTCAGATCACTAATGGGGACTTCTGATGGTTGATGTATTATTACTTTGTTAGGAAAATAAGACTCTGTAGAAAAAATCTGTTGATCCGATCGCTACCAAACTTAACAGGATCACTTGAATTAATGAATGACTGTTTATTTATTTGCTGGAACATAGGTTACATTGGTCACTTAGCTAAAGTTTCTCTACGTTCAACTTTACAGTTGTACAAATATTTATAAATATATTATTACGTTATATATTATTACGCCTGCTTATTCTTATAAATTAACTAGGTGCGCCCCGCGGTTTCACCCGCGTGGACTACATTTAACTCGATAAAAAATTGATATAAAAAATAGATGTTGGCCGTTTCTCAGACCTTTCCGATATGCACACAAAATTTCATCAAAATCGGTCAAGCCGTTTCGGAGGAGTATGGCAACGAAAACTGTGACACGAGAATTTTATATATTAGATAGATCTCACAAATACACAAAGAAAAAAAAAACTTGCTATGCTAATTTTAAGGATGCCTCAAAATATTATCAAAATCGGCCCTGCTGTTTCCATTGGGAACATACACATCGATTTTTACATAAATGTAGATGTTCGGATCCGCCTCGGGCACCCAGCGTGCCCGTGCCACCAAGCTCTGAGAGAAGGCCAGAGTCCCAGCTGTGGGAACGTAACGGCTGATAGTGATGAAGTGTAGTCCACGTTGGTGAAACCGCGGGGCGCAGCTAGTAATTTACATATGACGCGCTCGCAGGGAAGAATTTGATTAACAATCACAACCTGAAATTTATATAGATAGAGAGTCGGCATTAGTAGTCGCAGTTAATTTTAGAGAATTCGTGTAGGGAATGGTAGCGTGCCCCCCACCCCCCGCGCCAGCCGTACCGGGACATGCATGCCACCAACTATACTTGGAGCCGCTCAGGAGCTGCGACCGCATCCTCGTCGGCGTCATCAGCCCGGCCGGGACTACGTGGGACTGGAGCTCTGTACCTACCACTCGTTAGGCCGCTCCGTCCTCATCACCCTCTACTTGCGGCGTTACATAACCTGCAGTTTACTTGTCCTACCACATGCCCGCAGCAGTAGTAATTGACAAAAGTTAGCAACTCGTTCAAAGGTCAATGTGTACGCTTTTTCAACAAAATCCCAAGTGAATTTCAAGACTTATCGATAGCAAAATTTCAAGTCCGTATAAAGAGAAATCTTATTAGTAAAGCTTATTATAAAATATCGAACTATTTAGATGACAAACAAGCTTGGGATTGTAGTTAATCTATCTATCTTTCTTTCTATCTATCTGTTCTCCCTATTTCCCCTATTCTAACCATTTTCGGTAAACAGCCAAAGCAGTCATACTCACGAAAGTGACTTTGCTTGCGGCGGTGTCGTGTGTCGGGTCGCCCTCTTCCCTCTCATATGGTCGAGGAGAGCGATGGCTGGCACATGCGTCAACTCGTGAACGGGTGCTGCTTGTGGAGTCTGGTCTGCTTTGGTTGTGATCCCGCAACTCATTAATATTCATGTTCCTATATCCCAATGTGTACAACCAAACAAGAGAAATCTTGTTATTAAAGCTAATTAAAAAATATCGGACCATTAGATGACAAAAAAGCTTGGGATTTTAGTGGACTTGCTCCAATTCAATCAATTAGTAATAAGAATAAAATTGTCGATGTGATCGCGCCAAAAAAATTACCTGCCGGGCGTTTCTTGCCTGTTCTTTTGCCGGCGTAAGGAGGTTGGAACAGGCGTAGCTAGTTTTAAGTTTGACGTTTTAAAGTGATCACAATGTATCTTATTGAATAAATAAAAATTGACTTTTGATTGACTTTTGACATACACACACATCCCGCCCCTTTAACTTTAGCAGTTATAATATGAGGCAGGTACAAGGTAGCAGCTTAGTTGTTTCCTCGCAATTGATAAGGTAAGGTTTACTTGAGCCAAAACACGGAAAAGAATAAAATTAGTTGCGAAACAGCCCTTCTCAAACGCGGTGCCTAGAACGTAGTTCCATTCGAAGGGGCCAAAGGTGAAGACAACACGTCACTCAAATTGAATTTATATATAATTGTTACTTGAAGAACAAGTCATGTCGACTCGCCTTAACGTGATCGGGCGAGTGCCTCTCGCAGTGTTTTCAAATAAGTCAAAGGAAGAATTATACAAATGGAATTAATTCTAGGTAGAGCAATCCGAATGGGTTCTAGGGAAAATTTATGTAAGCATTTTATCGAAAGTAGTTTTATCGATACTCGTATCATCGACAACTAAATATCGACAGCACAGACAATAAACATCGAATGTCATATTATAGCTTGTTATCCTACTTCCTCTATACCATTATTTTAAATGCGAAAGTTTGTCTACGTTTGTTTGTTACCACGTATCACAGTAACTACTAAACCGATTTTGATGAAGTTTGAAATGGAGATAGCTAATACCATGGCTATTTTTCATCCCGGAAAAGGTTCCTGCGGGATAACGAGAAGACGCGGGGCGCAACTACTTACTTACTTATAAAATAACTAGCTGTACCCGCGGTTTCACCCGCGTGGGCTACAGTTTATCGCGATACAAAGTATCCTATGTCCTTCCCCAGGGCTCAAACTATCTATTTACCAAATTCATTTAAATCGGTTCAGGAGTTTGTATCATCATCATCATCATCATCAACAGCCGGAAGAAGTCCACTGCTGAACATAGGCCTCCCCCCTTGAACGCCACCATGAACGGCTATTAGCCATTTGCATCCAACGGCTCCCTGCGACTCTTACAATGTCGTCGGTCCACCTAGTGGGGGGCCTAAATCCGTAATGAGGAAATTCGCCGAAGGACCAAGGTCACCGAGTTTGTATACTCCAAAATTATTCCCGCATCCCTCTCACCGCGTTACCTGCTGTATCCATTATCCTATCTTAATTCTAAGTTAATTTTTTCGGACCGCGCGTTTGAACCGCGCCGCTAAAGGTCTTCCTGGTCCGCGACCGCACTTTACCTATTTCATAGATTCTCTCTCCCGCCCCCCTCACCTCACTGCGTTTCCCGCTGCGCTGCGATGCGGCGCACGGCGGGTTTATTTTTATTAGTTTGGAATTTTTTAATTTCGTAATATCTTTTGAATGGAATGTCCGATTTCAACCATTCAAAAAGTAATCTACAGGTATTGAAACAATCTCAAAAACGAAATGATTTATGTGGATAAGGATTAATATTAAAGTATAGATAACACGGTCTGATTTTAGTCGGCATTTTTATCAACTTACAAAATGTAAAAAAGTAGTTATAGTTTGTTATCCTTAAGAGATAGACATATGCCATTGCCAACTTTTTTGTAGACCTATATCAGATACACAATCTCACCATACATCATTTTGTTATATCTCAAAAGGTTTAGGCAGCGTTTTCGTTGAAAGCTCCCAGACGGCTTATTTTCTTCCGACCTCTCCAACAAATATCGTTATATTTTAGCGAATGTATACAAAAACTTGACAAATTATATCCTAAAACCTTCCTCGAGAACCACTCTATCTATTGGTGAAAACGGCATGAAAATCGGTGCAGTAGTTTTCGAGTTTATCGCGAACAGACAGACAGACAGACAGACAGACGACAGACGACGCGGCGCGGGGACTTTTGTTTTTTAATAAGTAGTGATAGTGATAGTGAAGTGATAGTGATAGTGATGATAATTAAAACAAAGAGAGGCTACTCAATAGTTAGTCGATTGACATTGCGTTCTATTGTAGGTACGCAGATGAATGTATTTATTTATTTAGTGACAATGGCAATTGGCAACTAATAAAAATAAAACGAAAAAGTAAATACGATAATCGATACGATGACCAATCGAGCTTGTAGCTACTTGAGAAAAAACATTCGTTATGTTGATTCGATGTAACATACCATCGATACGAAACAATCGATGTTACAACTATCGATAAAATGTACCTAGAGAGCCCATCTGAATAAACACTCGAATAGCACCAGAGGCATTATTCCACGAAGAGCATACTTACTTTGTGTTTGTTTTCTCCGCGGAATATCATTTCATTTCATTCCACAAAGAGTGCCTGCACTGCTGCATCTTCCAGTAATACGAGTAGGTACTTTCACGCGATCTATTCATTTACCTGTATTCCCAGATATTGTAAAATTGCCACTGTTGATGAAACCGTTGCCGTACCTACTAGCCCACCGTTTAAATTTAATGGAAATGAAGGTCATCGGTTTGCAAGGGGCTTACAACGGTGGCTAACATACTCGTACGTATGTATAGTTAATATTACTTATTGTACAAACGATATCATATTAATTTATAGGTGAAGTAAATCAAGTCTGGACTTCTTGCTTGTGTGCAACCGTGAAAGAAGTAAAGAGTGCAATAAATAATCTGCACGAACACCTGAAGGAGCCACGGCGGGCGCGCCCGGGGCAGAGACTAGTGCGGCTCGGGACCAGTGGACAATAATAAGCTTGCATATACGAATATAATTGTCGAAACAAAACAAACCGGTTCCGTTTTGGTTTTTGGCTTCAGAACGCTATCTTCGAAGTGTATTTATCACTATCCAATTACCGTATAAACTATAGGCAATTAGTAAGGTTTGTTTGTGGGTGTCGAGCGGTCGGATATCTGTGCGGAACATTTACACTCCCCTTCGAGTGACTTTAGCTATTAAATCGTTGACACATTGACACCGGCGCGGGCGCAGCGCCGCTCGTCTTACCCGCTCTTATCGCAGCGGCACCTCTAGGGCTGCCGACAACACGCACAACAAATAAGGAAGAAGGACAAGGACCAGTTTTCGGAAAATGAACAGTACCTTTTCTAAGATTGAAATGTATATTTTACAGAGCGTTTCGCGTAAATTAACAATGTTTTTAGGGTTCCGAAGCCAAATAGCAAAAAACGGAACCCTTTTAGATTCGTCATGTCTGTCTGTCGGTCCGATCAAATTCAAAATACATTTTTTTTTTTTTTATAGGATATATTGTGATCACAAACTTAAAACAAGCTACGCCTGTTCCAACGCCGGCAAAAGAGCAGGCAAGAAACGCCCGGCAGGTAATTTTTTTGGCGCGATCACTATTACAATTTTATTTTATTCTTATTACTAACTAGATGTTCCCCGCGGTTTCACCCGCGTGTGCTACAGCTTTATGCATGCAAAGTCTCAGCCCGATCGGCTTAAAATACAAATTTTCGTCCCCTATTGTATCCCCTTGGGGGTAGAATTAATCAAAATCCTTTCTTAGCGGATGCTTACGTCCTGCATGCCAAATTTCAGCCTGATCCGTCCAGTGGTTTGGGCTGTGCGTTGATAGATCACTATGTCAGTCAGTCACCTTTGAGTTATATATACATATATATGTATTTAGATTGATTGAATTGGAGCAAGTTCACTAAATCCCAAGCTTTTTTGTCATCTAATAGTCCGATATATTTTTTTTCCGTATGTCACAGCCACTTTTTTCCGAAACTATAAGAGTTATACTAGGTACTGTTGAAACTTGTTGAGTAGATGTATTCTGTAAACTGCATTAAGATCTTCACACAAAAATAGAAAAAAGAACCAATAAATTTTGGGTGTCTCATACTTAGAACTGAAACTCAATTTTTTTTTATCAAAATCAAACGGCTTGGGTGTCTATAAATAGGTGTTTAAAAATGATATTGAGGTTTCTAATATTTTTTTTTTTTTTTAATGTGTTTTATTAAATTTATTACTTCAAACTAAAAATAACAAAGAAATAAAAACAAATAAATCTAAACTAATAATATATTTTTTTCTAAACTGAATAGTTTGCGTGAGAGACACTTCCAAAGTGGTAAAATATGTATGTGTAAATAGGTAAAGTGCGGTCGCGATTCGCGAACCAGGAAGACCTTTAGCTGCGCGGTTCAAACGCGCGGTTAGAAAAAATTCACTTAGAATTAAAATAGGATAATGGATACAGCAGGTAACGCGGTGAGGGCCACGAGAAGTGCGAAGTGCGGGAATAATTTTGGAGTATACGGAATATATACGGTTTCGCGCCTAAACTACTGAACCGATTTAAATGAAATTTGGTATAGAGACAGTTTGAGCCCTGGGGAAGGACATAGGATACTTTTTATCGCGATAAACTGTAGCCCACGCGGGTGTAACCGCAGGGAACAGCTAGTACGTCATAAGTCGTAAACCGCAATTAACCTTTCATTCAATCAACTCAAATGTAAAAATATAAAATAAACATTTTTATGTTACTCGCTCCTACGAAACCCTTCATGAGCGAGTCCGACTCGCACTTGTCGCTTTTTTATATATAAACCTCCCTACATCTAAATGAGTAGATCATTCTGTTATTAATTTATTGTTGCTCTATTTTTGTCATCTCTCCACTCGGCATCTATTAAAGAAACACAAGACCGAATTAAAACGAGTGTTTTCCGTGCTTTATTTTTGCTGAACAATAGACGGTATTAGAACGAGTAAGGTTGGCAGCCGTGGTCACGTCGCCCGTCCGCGCGCCGACGCCGCGGACTCCGGACGCGACCAGCCTCTCAATCAGTTCCACGGATCGTAAAGAAACAACAACAAAATAAATGCTAAACACAAATAGCTCGCATGAATTAGTGATACACGATCGGACCGAGCTCTCGTCGGCGGAGAAGCGGGGCCGCACGACGCGGCGCGTGCCGCCTCTCAGCGCCCGCTGCGGCTGCTATTTAATCGACATTTATTACCAGTTAATGACACGCAATAATGCCAATTACTGAACATTAACAGCACTGTGCTCGCAGCATCGCACAGAGATAGCAGGACCGTATCAGCACTATGAGGGTCGGTGCGCGGTGCAGCAGGGCGCCGACGAGGGCGCCTGCGGAGCGCGGCCGCGGCTCTCGAGTATGCGCCGTTCTACAATAATGTTCATACTTGTGGGTGTCGCTCGTGACCTGCCTAAAATGTGAATCATGTGATTTGGCACCACCGTTTGCCCCGATGGTAGGTACGTCAACGGTAACCAGTTATTTCTGACGCGGCTTGTGTACGCTTGGCAACAATAAACACGCGCGCGGTTTGTTTCTTGTGAGTAGGCCTAGTGTCGGCAGCCGGGCGGCGACGCGTGCCGCCACCCGCCGTAATTTCACTTCGGCTGCTTCTATATTACCTCCTAGTGACCGCCCCGGCTTTGCACGGGTAATTAACAATAAAAATATATAGTTTAAAAAACTAAAAAAAAACACTTTAAAAACGCACTCAAAAATATAAAATAATTAAATTGACTTGTATTAGTTACGATATAATGGTTAATTCAAAAAGTGTAGAGCACTTTTTGGTTGTGTGTACTTTTATTTACTCAGTAAAAGAAGCGCTCCACACTTTTTGAATTAACCATTATATCGTAACTAATACAAGTCAATTTAATTATTTTATATTTTTGAGTGCGTTTTTAAAGTGTTTTTTTTAGTTTTTTAAACTATATATTTTTATTCTTTTACTTTTTAGTCTTTTGTTACCAAGTCCAATCTATCGGACTCATCAAAAGGAATTATATGAGCCCAAACTCGAGGGGTTTACTAGTAGCCACTGCAGAGATCCCCTACCCACCTTCTGGCTGCATCATCAGACTCTCATCACCAAGTTCAATCTATTGGACTCATCAAGACAAATCATATGAGCCCAAACACGAGGGGTTTACTAGTAGCCACTGCAGAGATCCTCTACCCACCTTCCGGTTGCATCATCAGACCCTCGTCACCAAGTTCAATCTATTGGACTCATCAAGACGATTCATATGAGCCCAAACACGAGGGGTTTACTAGTAGCCACTGCAGAGATCCCCTACCCACCTTCCGGTTGCATCATCAGACCCTCGTCACCAACTCCAATCTATTGTACTCATCAAGACGATTCTTATGAGCCCAAACACGAGGGGTTTACTAGTAGCCAGCGCAGAGATGCCCTACCCACCTTCCGGCTGCATCATCAGATCAGGTCGATGATACCAAATTATTGCATTGTCACCGAGATTACATACACATACAAAGTTTCAAGTCGATACGACAATTAGAAGTAGGTGAAAATTGACTTCTAAGATTTGATTACATTGTTAGTTAGTTAGTTAGTTAGTTACAAGTCAAGCTAATAAAAGTGTTTAATAAATTATAATACACACACATAAACCCTTCCTCCCGTACGGCCTGTGCCCCAGTGATACCTACATTGCATAAGGTGCTGCCTAGCTAGCCGAGCAGGGTGAGCGGCTACGACGCAACATTTTTTTCTAATATCTTTCTAATGAAATGTTCAAATTGAATAATTGAAAGAGTTACATATATAAATGTATTGAAGCACTCTTGATTATGAAGTAATTTATTTTGATAAGGATTAATATATCTATACTATATATATTTTATAATATTATAAAGCTGCAGAGTTTGTTTGTTTGTTTGTTTGAACGCGCTAATCTCAGGAAATACTGGTCCGATTTGAAAAATTCTTTCAGTGTTGGATAGTCCATTTATCGAGGAAGGCTATAGGCTAGCTGTTCCCTGCGGTTTCACCCGCGTGGGCTACAGTTTATCGCGAAAAAAAGTATCCTATGTCCTTCCCCGGGGCTCAAATTATCTCTATACCAAATTTCATTTAAATCGGTTCTGTAGTTTAAGCGCGAAAGCGTATATATTCCGTATATATCCAAAATTATTCCCGCACTTCGGTGCCCCCTCAACGCGTTACCTGCTGTAGGTACCCATTATCCTATTTTAATTCTAAGTTAATTTTTCTTGGACCGCACGTTTGAACCGCGCAGTTAAAGGTCTTCCTGGTCCGCGACCGCACTTTACCTATTTCATAGATTCTCTCGGTGCCCCGCTCACCTCACCGCGTTTCCCGCTGCGCTGCGGTGCGGCGGTTTTATTTTTTTACTACTACTTACATTTTTAAACTCGTGATATCTTTCAAATGGAATGTCCGAATTGAATGATAAAAAGTTATATGAAGGCATTGAAGCAGTTTTGAATAAGAAGTTATTTATTTTGATAAGGATTAATACCAAGATACAAATAAAGAGCGTTTTCTAGCGGCAACATCAAAAATTAAATTTTTAAAATAAAAGATCACTTATTGTGGCATAACTATAATAGTTAACTATATACTATATGCTGGTGGTAACTATATGCTCTCGCGGACTTTTTTGTAGATCTAAATGAGACCTACAAACCCGTAGTACGTTATTTTGTTCTAGTGTCAATAGTTTTTGCAGCGCACGCAAAAATAGGTTTTCGATTTCACACCTAGGGTTGCAAAATAGCAATTTTCTTACGGATCCCTAATTTTTTTGGAAATAAAATATAGCCTATAGCCTTCCTCGATAAATGGACTATCCAACACTGAAAGAATTTTTGTAAATCGGATCAGTAGTTCCTGAGATTAGCGCGTTCAAACAAACAAACAAACTCTGCAGCTTTATAATATTAGTATAGATATACAAGCGGACCGCCCCGGCTTCGCACGGGTATTTGAAAGAAATTTCAAAATTAGAAATAACTCTGTCTGTCTGTTACGCTTTCACGTCTAAACTACTGAACCGATTTACATGAAATTTGGTACGGAGATAGTTTGAACCCTGAGGAAAGCCATCCACTAGTATAATGCCAGCTGACAGCCACGTTACAAAATAACATTAAAATATTATGACTTGTCTATTAGGTACGTACTTATATAGCCACACGCTCAATCATGTCCTCAAACTCAAATCTTGATGGACTGACTTTCCAAAGAAGTCTCCGAATCAACTATATTATACTCGTAACCTATTAAGAACTCTAATGCTGGTATTGTTTGTTTCTCCATCCGATCCATTAAAGATTTACAGGCTTAAGTTTAAATTACGACACCTAATTAGATTGTCAGATGAGATTATTCTGCGCTCAGTGAAGCGGACCGAAGATGGTGCGCCGGTGCCGGGCCGGGCCGGGCCGGGCGGCGGGCTCGCGCTAATAGGTGCTAATAGCCTTCGTGACTGAGCAGCCTCTATGATTACATCCCTTCAAATAACCCGAATTCGATAGCAAGCAAAAGTCACAAGCGGTTTCTTTTCTAGAAATATCTAAACAAAACATACATGACTCTATTGCGGCTTCATTGTTCCGGATCCGGACGGTTCTTGAATGAGACAGCGGCGCAGACCCCTGTGGGCGGCTGGGTAGACCGCAAAGCGTGCAGTTACGCGTTCGATTCCCGCTACGCGACAAATATTATATGTTGAGGTCACTAGGTGCTGTGCGTCCATGCTCAGCCCCCATAGTTTGTGGTACCCTAGGCGCATGGACCTCGCTAGGGGCCCGGATACACTTGGAAAAAATAGGCAGTTTTTTGAACTATTGGGTAAGTTATCAATCAGATAAAAAAAATTATTTTTATTTGTGAAACACAGCGAATGATAAAACCGAGTTCCGCTAAACCATTTCGATTTTTCCGCTATATAGGATGCGTTTTGTTCCGTTTTTATTTATTTCGCAAACAATTCACAACGCAATGCTTATAACAGACAGCTGAATCAGTCATTTTTATGATTGATTCAATTAATTTCCAAAGATTGATTCAATTAATTTCCAAATGGTGTGCGCGTGTACATCGCGCACGATATTTAATAATGACCTAGTTCTGCTACTGAACATATTGTATCGTATCACTAGTTCGCTCGCTTCCAAGTGTTTCAGTCTATCTGTTTATTTGTTCCGAAATAGACTTCGTCTAACCACCGAACTAAAGCGATAGTTTAACGGGCGTTCGCGATCGGTGGACGATCTGGCTGACCGGGAACGATTGAGGGAGAAAAAAATGATATATCTACATGTAGCTTTGGTTTTAATATGCAGATTGTGACGAAACAAAACTTCATCGATCTCAAAACTTATTAGAATGCATGCTTGTTTTGGGTTCTATCATTGATGAGATGAATGAGCAACAAGCTGAAAATACACTACATGTTCATATCGTTCGCCAGGGGGTCGGTTCTAAGGTTCCAACGCACGAGCGGGTACCGCATGGACGATACCACTGGTAAGATCACAATGTTTGGAAGTTTCTTTGTTTACAATCTCTTCTTTTACTCTTGTAACACTGGTTTTGGCAATAAAGTAATCTACAGTATCGGTCTATTCTTCCTAGTGATACACTTTACATGACGGATCGTACGATTTGTATGCAGTTATAGATTCTATTTGATGTTAAATGGAAAGAAGACTATATGCTTGAGATTTGTGCAGCTCAGTGTTAAAGAAGTACAAACAAATGTAAAAATTATGGACCAAGAATTGGACCTTGTAAAGAACTTGTATTCTTAGATATAAGTTAGATCACCAATTGCAATGGGGTCCACATATTGTCAGTCTATCGAGCAGACTTGGCTCTGCAGCATATGCTGTAAAAAAGATCCGTCACCTTACTGACGTTGATACAGCCAGACTAGTCTACTTCAGCTATTTCCACAGCATTATGTCCTGTGGGGAAACGCTGCTGATATTAACACCATATTTGTATTGCAAAAAAGAGCTGTTCGTGCGATTTATAAAATGTAGTAGTAATAAGAATAAAATGGCAATATGATCGCGCAAAAAAAATACCTGCCGGGCGTTTCTGTTGCGGGCGCGGCGCGGCGCGGCGGCGGCCGGCGGTTGGAACAGGCGTAGCTATATAGTTATAAGTTTGGCGTTTTAAAGTGATCACAATGTATCCTAGTGAAGAAGGATCTTTTGACTATTGCTATGGGTTTTGGTGGCGAGTGAATATGATAATTACGACTTTTTTATTTATTTATTTATTAGAACGGATATACCATTTACTCTAATCATAACATAACTTATAACAAAATGAATACTTAGGTCAAATAAATCGATGTCACAATAAATAAATTTAGCAACACAATAGAATTAAATCAAAATTTAATAAAAAAAATTAAATTTATATCATGCACCTATCCATAGATATGTTTCTATTCTGATGGTAAATGAATAATCCTAAGTGCATTCCATTGATCTATTAATTATTTCCGCGAAGAAAGCAAATGGTTCAGGTGGCGCCGCGTAGTCTTGCTCGCCGCCCACCCCCGCGCCCCGGCGTGGCGCCTGCTACAGCACTCTTCGCCAAAGTTGGGGTTTTTAATAAACTGTTGTTGTTGCTCGAGCTTAGAAGATTGATCCCTAACGCATGCATTTAATTTATCTACATACAATTAACTCATTGGCATAACGTGCCTATCCAAATAAACGAGAGATGTTTTTTTTTGTTTTGAACTCACTATAATTATCTCTACTACGTAAATGATACATGAATGATATTATTTCCAATGATTATCCACTTGTTTGTTTATATTTGACGTAACAAGACTATATAAACACGTAGCTCACTGTAGTTTGATTCATCACGCTGCGATACCGGAACAGAGTAACTGAGATATGTTGCGCATTGGATCGGAGAACAGCTCTATTACATTACAAGTTGACCGCCCCGGCGGGTATTTTACTAAAATTTCAAAATTAAACATTATAACATGCACACATAAACCCTTCCTCCCGTACGGCCCGTGCCCCAGTGACGCCTACATTGCATAAGGTGCTGTCTAGCTAGCCGAGCAGGGTGAGCGGCTACCACGCAACTTTTTTCTAATATCTTTCGAATGGAATGTACAAATTGAATAATTGAAAAGTTATATAAATGTATTGAAGCACTCTTGATTATGAAGTAATTTATTTTGATAAGGATTAATACCAAGATACAAATAAAGAGCCTGTTCAAGTGGCGCCATTTCAAATATTTTTCTAAAATAAAAGAACACTTATTGTGGCATAACTATAATAGTTAGACATATGCTGTCCCGAACTTTTTGGATATACTGATGTGTTCTGCAAAGTCGTAGTACATTATATTATTCTATCGTCAATAGTTTTCGCAGCGCACGCGATGTAAAGAATATTTTAGGTTTTTTTTTTACACCTTGGGTTACATTATTGTAGTTTTAGTAAAGCCTTAATTATCTTTTTTATAGCCTATTTTCGCCGGGGATAGTGTAGTTGTCCAACAGTAAAAGATTTTTTCAAATGGGTTAGTAGTGTCGGAGCCTGTTCAATGCAAATAAACAAACAATCAATCAAATCTTTCGTCTTTTTATCTTTCCCTGTGACAAGTCAAAAAACATATAAAAATATAAATGTTTCAATTTATAAAATAATTTTTCAATTGCAGCTTCATTTATAGTAAAATAGTTACAAGGCTAATCAAACCTGTAGGTGTATGCTGATAAATGATGGTGTTGCCAATAGCATAAAACAAATCAAAGTGTTTCAGTTTTGTATAGGAGCAGGGCTGCAGGCTGTTCATTATAGGTATAATTTGATGTATGAAGTTAGTACGAACGATTGTAACCTTAGACTTGAAGTTTTATTTCCCGTCCCCGCGGTCCGACACCCCTGGCGGCGGTGGCGCACCCCCGCCGTGGACGGGAACCCATGAAAAAGGCATAGTCGCGACTCAGCGGAAAGGAGCCAGCCGCGTATCTAGGCCGAGTCAGAAATAGAGCGGCCTCGACTTTTGAGAAGTGTCCGTAGTTGTAGGTCGGCACGCGCCGCCGCCCGCCATGCTGCCGCGGAGTGTTGGTGCGCCCGGGGCCCGACCAGCACGGCGCCCGCGCGGCTCGGCCTCCGCGCGCCGTCTGACCCGCACAATATTAGCTCGGTGTCGCTCACTACTTGCCGATAAACCACTACCCTGGCAATGTTCCCAAAATGCTGGCCGCATTGCCGCGTTGAACGGCAATGCTTATTCGTTGCGCAAAATAACGACCAGCATTTTGGTCACGGGTAGCATCGACCAGTCGCTTTGATATATCATTATATATCGATTTTGCTCCCGGTCCCCACGGTCCAAGCGTTTCGACCCCAAAAGGCTCAAATAAGTATCCACTGTCGAGATTACCATATTTGCCCCTTTTGAGGCCCTCTGCAGATTCAGCCGCCGCACCACCGTAGATTGTTCACCGCCGTAGTTTGTTTAGTTTGATAGGTAGTTTTATTTTACATTTTAAGGTTTAGATGAGTGTTTTTATTTTGATCTAAAATAAAATATGTTTTTCTTGCCGATATAAACAAATATTGTTATTAACATAGAGTTACATTAACATTAAGCACCACGGCCCAGCGTCCTGTCATAGTACAATAAAAATATAGTACTATGGTCCTGCCCAGGCACGAAATACCTGGCGCGGCACCGCGGCTCCGCGGCCCTTCGTCCTGCCGCCACACCATATACATATTATGTTATCTATACTAATATTAAAGCTGCAGAGTTTGTTTGTTTGTTTGTTTGTTTGTTTGAACGCGCTAATCTCAGGAACTACGTATCCGATTTGAAAAATTCTTTCAGTGTTGGATAGTCCATTTATCGAGGAAGGCTATATTTTATTTCCAAAAAAATTAGGGATGCGTAAGAAAATTGCTATTTTTTAACCCAAGGTATGAAATCGAAAACCTATTTTTGCGTGCGCTGCAAAAACTATTGACAATAGAACGAAACAATGTATTACGGGTTTGTAGGTCCCATTAAGATCTACAAAAAAGTCCGCGAGAGCATATGTCTAACTATTATAGTTATGACACAATAAGTGTTTTTTTTATTTTAAAAATTTAATTTTAATGCCGCTTCTAGAAAAGGCTCTTTATTTGTATCTTGGTATTAATCCTTATCAAAATAAATTACTTTTCATTCAAAACTGCTTCAATCTATACTTAATATTATAAAGCTGCAGAGTTTGTTTGTTTGTTTGAACGCGCTAATCTCAGGAACTACTGGTCCGATTTGAAAAATTCTTTCAGTGTTAGATAGCCCATTTATCGAGGAAGGCTATAGGCTATATTTTATTTCCAAAAAAATTAGGGATCCGTAAGAAAATTGCAATTTTGCAACCCAAGGTGTGAAATTGAAAACCTATTCTTGCGTGCGCTGCAAAAACTATTGACACTACAACAAAATAATGTACTACGGGTTTGTAGGTCCCATTAAGATCTACAAAAAAGTCCGCGAGAGCATATGTCTAACTATTATAGTTATGCCACAATAAGTGATCTTTTATTTTAAAATTTTAATTTTTAATGCCGCTGCTAGAAAAGGCTCTTTCTTTGTATCTTGGTATTAATCCTTATCAAAATAAATTACTTCTTATTCAAAACTGCTTCAATGCCTTTATATAACTTTTTGAATCATTCAATTCAGACATTCCATTCGAAAGATATCACGAGTTTAAAAATGTAAGTAGTAGTAGAAAAATAAAACCGCCGCACCGCAGCGCAACGGGAAACGCGGTGTAGTGAGGGGGGCACCGGGAGAATCTATGAAATAGGTAAAGTGCGGTCGTGGACCAGGAATACCTCTAGCTGCGCGGTTCAAACGTGCGGTGCAAGAAAAATTAACTTAGAATTAAAACATGATAATGGGCAGGTAACGCGGTGAGGGGGCACCGAAGTGCGGGAATAATTTTGGAGTATACGGAATATATACGCTTTCGCGCCTAAACTACTGAACTGATTTAAATGAAATTTGGTTTATAGATAATTTGAGCCCCGGGGAAGGGACATAAGATACTTTTTATCGCGATAAACTGTAGCCCACGCGGGTGAAACCGCATGGAACAGCTAGTCCCTTCATATAACTTTTTGAATTATCTATCTATACTAATATTATAAAGCTACAGAGTTTGTTTGAACGCGCTAATCTCAGGAACTACTGATCTGATTTGAAAAATTCTTTCAGTGTTGGATAGTCCATTTATCGAGGAAGGCTATAGGCTATATTTTATTTCCAAAAAAATTAGGGATCCGTAATAAAATTGCTGTTTTTTAACCCAAGGTATGAAATCGAAAACCTATTTTTGCGTGCGCTGCAAAAACTATTGACAATAGAACGAAACAATGTATTTTGGGTTTGTAGGTCCCATTAAGATCTACAAAAAAGTCCGGGAGAGCATATGTCCAACTATTATAGTTATGCCACAATAAGTGTTTTTTTTTTATTTAAAAATTTAATTTTAATGCCGCCGCTAGAAATGGCTCTTTATTTGTATCTTGGTACAAATAAAGAGCGATGTCCATAATCCGCGAAGTTAGCCACAGGGTTGTTCAGGGGCCGGGTCCCGGTGCGGCGGCGGCGGTGCGCGCGGAGAGCGGACGCGACCGAGCCGCGCTTATCTCTCGCGCTCACCTACATTCCTTATCAGTCTTAATAGGTATTTTACATTGTGTATTTTGGGCTAGTGTATCACAACTCGCGAGACACGTCAGATTTGTGATAGGCGATCGTTGAGATAAGATTAACGAGCGCTCGCCGCTGCGTCGGGCGTCGTGTCCCCGCGCGCCGCTCTCACCCAGCTATCATCTCTGATGATCACTACCAAGACACAGCCACACTATGAAATTTATTGTTTATATTTTTGTATGATCAGGTTTTATATTATAACCGTTACCTAATAGAACTCTTTTGTGGTAATTCAGTTCAGCCAGCGAATTGCCTACGCAAGACGAGCATTGTCAAATATTCGGGCATCAGATATTACCTAGATACCGAGTGAGTGTGGAAGCAAACCGTTCCAGTTAAAAGTGAGTAGGTACAGTGTAGTAGTGCTACTGCTGGAAGCAGTGGATACCGGTCCGTGCGCGTGATGTCGAGCTAGGAAGCGGCAACGAGCCACGTCCTGGCGGATGACGTGCCCCGCCGGCTCCTGCTGATCCTCCTCTTCCGGCCGCTCGGCCGCGCGTCACGCATCTCCCATTGATTCGGCGGCGGCCTCGACCTTTGAAGCGACCCACCCTCCCGCGCCGCGCCCGCTCGCCCTCTCGGGGAGGCGAGAGGGTTTCCCGAAGCCTTCTACGGAACGGCCTTGCAACGCGACGCAAGTAATATAGCCGAGGATGTTCGCTATACACTGATCAATATGTGACGTAATGGAACCGGTTTCACGATCGAAACCGCGCCACGGTTAACGTGTTCCTCGAACATATGCCTCCGACTTGTGTTACAACTACTACAAGAACTAGGCAAATTAATTCCTGATATAAACTTACTTTGCGTTTTAGAGTATGGATTGTAGATGGATGTATTGTTCCTCGCACAAAACTAAGTCAGAAGGTCAGAAGCCTCGTTTTAGCCAAAATCAGAAATACAATATATTAAAATAATAAACCCGTGAATGTTCTAAGAACCGGAACGTTTCTAACATAAGATCGTTGCGTTGTAGATCCTTATTTCTTATTACTAATGAAAATGTTGAAAACAAACATTTTTCCAATAAAATTGTGTGTTTACCAAACAGACAGACGACCTGTCTGTACCCCTAGTACAGGTTTTGATAGTTTACAAAAACTATAAAAGTTTTCGTTTCCATCATATTTTTTCAGCGAATCTTACCGAGACTTGGAGGAACTGAAATCGTTAATACGGGTTATTTTAAATCGTTTTAATCATATTCCAACAATGTTATTGAGTTACCTACTTTTTGAATTTAAGCAGATCGAGTTGCCTGCGACTTTGATAAGTCGGCGGTGGTAAAAATGCCTACCTTAAAGATTAAGATACGTAAATAAACCTAATAAAGAGCAATTAATCCATCATTTTTTTTTCATCATTTGTATCCCATTAACGTATATAATTATAAAACTGCTTTATACGTGAACAGTGTCTTTGCTATGGCGCCAAAAATATACAATAAAATTCCCAAATATATTATAGAATCCAATAGTTTAAATCCAATAGTTTTCATAGCGATGATGGCTCAGTGGTAGTGACGTCGGCTTGCGATCCGTAGGACGTGGGTTCGAATTCTACAATGAGCTTGTGCTTTCGGTGAAGGAAAACATCGTGATGAAACCATAGCTTAGTGGTAGGGTGTTCTCTAGTACTCGCCTGGCTAGCTACCACCCTCTTGTTAAGAATCTGTCGCCAAGTCGCCAAGCACTTATCGGTGTGTTCCGGCAGCCTCACTTGAGAGCCAGTTCCCAGTCCAGGTGTAGCGTGGCGCCATCTTCGACCACATCATCACTTAACATCAGGTGACTTGTGGTCAAACGCTACCCTGTAAATAGTAAAAAAAAAAGAAGTTATAACGAATTTAAACAAAGACTTTTCTTATACTTAATAGATCATTCATTTTATTCTTTGAAAGAGTTTCTGCAATTAAATTGGGCATGTATATAACTAACTTATATATTTTGTTTGTAAATATCGGATTGAATGCATTGAAATGAATATAATTATTACTTGACTATACCTACTAATATAATGACTTCATTCTGATTTTTTTGACAATAATTTAATGATATAAGTTGTCTGTAAATGTCATCGGTGCGCTCCGACATTGCTATATCCTATTCGGGTCCATATGTTCACTTATAATAACCACTAAGATCTCATGTATACTAACATATGAATGCAATAAATGATTATGATTATGATTAATTCTTAATATTATAGGCAGCTTCAATCAATACGAAGAATAATGAAAATAAAACACAGATTATTTACTAGTTACTACGTAAGTATTGGCTTGGCACCGACTTCAAACATAATTTGCAGCACATATAAATAATAGGTAGTATTTAATTAATATTAAATCTTTATTATTTTTTACTTTTTAGATTTTGAAATCGGTTTTTTAACGTAGATATTTTTATTAAAGCTATACTCGTATACATATTTTGTTTTACTTCCGTAGTCAGACAGCAACAGCAATACTTTCAGACCTGTCAAACGTAGTTATAGAAAATGCAGAATCGTCACCAATGGCATCTAGTACGAAAATAAACATGCAGCTTGGTAGCGCGGTGCGGCTGCGGCGCATGGCGGCCGCGTGGTGGCTCCACGTGCTCGCCGCACTGCGCCGCCCGCAGCCCTGCGCCTCCGCTCTTACGTCGGATTATGTCACACTCGTAACACTGAAAGTGATCTTGTAAACAAGTCGCTCGCGCGCTCCTGCGCCGCCGGAGTAGCGTCGAGGCCGGCGTGCCTGTCACGTGTTGCGCGCGCGCTGTTTTACCGACCACGCACCGCACGACCAATCGCGGTGCGCACTACTGCACCGACCGCGGCTCCTCCACCAATCGCGCGACTATACACTTCGGTCACAGTGCGCACATGTGACCAGGTACAATTTTAACTTTAAAATTCTAAGTATTATTGTTTACCTCCTACCGGGTAATAATTTTCCTATGCATACATAGTGAATTTTTTGATTAAAAAGCTGTGACATATATACGAGCCGCAGTAAAATAATGATTCGGAACGGTGAGTCCGCACAATAATAATGATGGTAGATAAGTTTCCTCACTAGTCGCGCACCACTAGCGCCATCGCTGGCGGTGTGCCGCACTTCAAACGACGACGCGCCGAGCTCCATCGCGCGATGCTTTCTACAGAAAGTATCGCGCAAAACGAACAGATGGCGCTACAAGAGCGAACTGTTACAATTTTACTCACACTCTATAGCAACCATGAAAATGGACTTTTTTGACGGCAATTGAACTGTCAACATGAGCATTTTGTTTTTATTTTCAAAACTTGTATTTCTTCGAGTGATAATGTGTGATATTGGTGGATTATAAACCATTATACTCTCTGAAATATTTAATACTTGACACTGGCAAATACACTGATCGTCAAACGATATTACTATGAGATTAGTAATTTATTTGACCAATTTTATTAGTAGGTAATTCAAAAATTATATACTTACTAGCGGACCACCCCGAATTTGCACGGGTAATAACAAAAATTTCAAATTTTGAAATTTATAATATACGCACATAAACCCTTCCTTTGCACGGCAAGCCGTGCCCCAGCGACGCTTACATCGCCGAGCAGAGTGAGCGGCTACCACGCAACTTTTTTTCTAATATCGTGATATCTTTCGAATGGAATGTCCAAATTGAATAATTCAAAAAGTTATATAAAGCTGTTGAAGCAGTCTTGAATATAAAGTAATTTATATTGATAAGGATATATTTGATACCAAGATACAAATAAAGAGTATTTTCTAGAAGCGGCATTTAAAATATTTTTTTAAAATAAAATGAACACTTATTGTAGCATAACTATAACAGATATGCTCTCGCAAACTTTTTTGTGGATTTTAATGGGAACTACAAACCCGTTCAATCAATTAGTAATAAGAATAAAATTGTCAATGTGATCGCGCCAAAAAAATTACCTGACGGGCGTTTCTTGCCTGTTCTTTTGCCGGCGTAAGGAGGTTGGAACAGGCGTAGCTAGTTTTAAGTTTGACGTTTTAAAGTGATCACAATGTATCCTATTGAATAAATAAAAAATTGACTATTGACTATTGACCGTAATACATTATTTTGTTCTATTGTCAATAGTTTTTGCAGCGCACGCAAAAATAGGTATTCAATTTCACACCTCGGTCCCATATCCCAATTTGTACAACCAAACAAGAGAAATCTTATTAGTAAAGCTAATTAAAAAATATCGGACCATTAGATGACAAAAAAAAGCTTGGGATTTTAGTGAACTTGCTCAAATTCAATCAATTAGTAATAAGAATAAAATTGTCAATGTGATCGCGCCAAAAAAATTACCTGCCGAGCGTTGCTTGCCTGTTCTTTTGCCGGCGTAAGGAGGTTGGAACAGGCGTAGCTAGTTTTAAGTTTGACGTTTTAAAGTGATCACAATGTATCCTATTGAATAAATAAAAATGGACTATTGACCATTGGGTTACAAAATAGCAATTTTCTTACGGATCCCTAATTTTTTTGGAAATTATACCGCGAGCGCGTGCCGAGTCCGCCGCCGCGCTGTGCCTCGCTGCTGCAACAAGCACGCGTCTCATCCTTCATTCAACACTACCGCCCCTAATGTCATCAGTTGCTCTTTTTTATATATAGGCTCTGATTGTTATCGCTTTTGATTTGTTTTTATTTTCTAAGTTCGCTTTGTTTTATTTTCAGATTTCCTGTGCCACGGGGCTAGTTTCAACAAAAAATACGGTCAGTACCTTCTCGACGTGACGCCTTTTTTTTTTTCGTTATTTTTCTATAAACATTTTAAATTGATATTAACCCGCTCGCTTGCTCGTAAATTGTAATTTAAACTATTTATTATTGTTTCCAAATGTTTTTCATCAATTTTACGTAAATGCGCCTAACTATTAACTGGAAGGTGAGTATTTTTGTTGTGTTCCAAGTAGTATTTACGCACTGCAAAGTTACCTACCATTGTGATATATATTGTCTAAACGCACTAAACACAAACAGCAGCCTCACGCGTGGGCAGCCCCCGCCGGGTGCCGCCCACGTGTGGGCAGCGCCCGCCGGGTGCCGTGTTGCTTCCAGCAGGCGCGCTGGTATCCTTTTATGAATTAGCTGCACTTTCGGTCTCCTTTTTGGCCTCGAACGACTCCGTTCGCCGTTCCACCGCCCTTATTTGATTTCCGGGAACATAATAATGATAATAAATAGCAGTAACTCACAACATAATCCCATAGATAGGTCTGAGCATTACCTAGGATTCCCTGTATATAGGGTATCGGAAACGACGCGGATCAGGGATCCAAAACACCCAGACACGCGCGATTGATTATTCATATCAGAAATAATTGCTCCGTAACGGGAACCGAACCCGCGAGCTCTCGCGTCCCAGCCGGCTGAGCGCACACCGTGCTAGGCGCGTAATATCAATTATTATTAACATTATTTTATACTTTGAAATTATTGACAGAACACTTTGGTTTTGTTTTTTTTCAGTTTCTTTCCTCGATGTATAAATTTTAAGATATGATTAAATAGGCTCCGGCAAAATGATAAAAAAAGTATAGCTTTAGTTAGTTTAATAGTTGGAAGCACATTATACGAGTAGTAAGTACATTGTGCTATAAGACATGTATACATATATATATCGGGGACAATTGCACGCAAATTGAGCTAGCCCCAAATTAAGCTCGAAACTTGTGTTATGGGTACAGTCAGCTACAAAAGTAGATGATCATGCTACATTTACTATTTTTTTTTCTATATCTAATGTGTTTTTAATCACAAAAAATAGGTTTTTTTTTCATTTTAGAAGGTAACATTTTGATCACACCATAACACATCTGATTTGAAGTGATGATGTGGTCAAAGGTTGGCGTTTAAGAAGATGACGGCAATCGGAAAATGTGTTATTGTTCAGCGACTTTTGTCGCTGACTGCACTAGATGATCAAAGCACACGCGTTTCATACGACGTTTTTCAGCTAGGAACAAAACAGAATAATTCACACTTTCATTTCTCAAACTGAATTAGGGCAAGTTCACTAAAATCCTAATCTTTTTTTGTCATCTAAATAGTCCGATATATTTTGTAATAAGCTTTACTAATAAGATTTTGAATATTAACGAGAACAAATTTTATTTTATTTATTTATTTATTAAGAAACTCAACAGCGTAATACAATTATATTGCTTATAGGATATTTAACATTGTAAGGCCAATTAAAGAATTTCACATTAATATATTTTAAATTTTGAGTTCCCGCCGCGACATGCTACACACGCTACGCCGCCCCGCGGTGCGTTCCCGCCGCGACATGCTACACACGCTACGCCGCCCCGCGGTGCGTTCCCGCCGCGACATGCTACACACGCTACGCCGCCCCGCGGTGCGTTCCCGCCGCGACATGCTACACACGCTACGCCGCCCCGCGGTGCATTCCCGCCGCGACATGCTACACACGCTACGCCGCCCCGCGGTGCGTTCCCGCCGCGACACGCTACACACGCTACGCCGCCCCGCGGTGCGTTCCCGCCGCGACATGCTACACACGCTACGCCGCCCCGCGGTGCGTTCCCGCCGCGACATGCTACACACGCTACGCCGCCCCGCGGTGCGTTCCCGCCGCGACATGCTACACACGCTACGCCGCCCCGCGGTGCATTCCCGCCGCGACATGCTACACACGCTACGCCGCCCCGCGGTGCGTTCCCGCCGCGACACGCTACACACGCTACGCCGCCCCGCGGTGCGTTCCCGCCGCGACATGCTACACACGCTACGCCGCCCCGCGGTGCGTTCCCGCCGCGACACGCTACACACGCTACGCCGCCCCGCGGTGCGTTCCCGCCGCGACATGCTACACACGCTACGCCGCCCCGCGGTGCGTTCCCGCCGCGACACGCTACACACGCTACGCCGCCCCGCGGTGCGTTCCCGCCGCGACATGCTACACACGCTACGCCGCCCCGCGGTGCGTTCCCGCCGCGACACGCTACACACGCTACGCCGCCCCGCGGTGCGTTCCCGCCGCGACATGCTACACACGCTACGCCGCCCCGCGGTGCGTTCCCGCCGCGACACGCTACACACGCTACGCCGCCCCGCGGTGCGTTCCCGCCGCGACATGCTACACACGCTACGCCGCCACCGCTACGCCGCCGCGTCGCCTCGCGCCTATGTTAGCCCCACTGTGCTCGGGTACAATGGAAGCTAGTGGATCTGTCTGGATTTTTGAGCTCTTGATTTGATTATCTCGAATCATTCAATCAGTTATACATTGCAATCAGTTTGGGTACAACGCACTACGCCCGCGTCCACGTTCCAGATGCCTTTGTGGCGCCGTTTATTTCGTAATTATTGCTTATAATAATATTTAACAGATAATGTATTGAATCACACCGTGTTTATATTCAATTCAGTACTGAACGAAGGCATTACCGCCACAAACAAAGCAGACGCCGGGCGCTACGTGTCCGTCGCCGCTACGAGCCGCCCGGTGGGCGGGCGGGCGCGTACGCTACGCTGGCTGCTGCACAATGCTTGTATTTAAAATAATCTTTTAATCGGTCGGCCTTAGTTTAGTTGCCCCGGATATTATGTATTGAGTATATTTGCCTTTACTAGCCGCCATATTACAAAAGAATATACCTACTAAAAAAAATATATATATTGCAGAAATTAATCTAGAGTCGGTCGCCTCCTTTGTCGTAAGTTTATGCTGTCAAATTTGGGAAATAACGAGAAATAAGTGAACATACTTAGCATGGAAAATGAATATTGATTATACTAATTTATTTACACGAACTGATACGAAACGCACCCGAATGGCGCGCTATGTAGATGTGCATTGACGGTCAAAGTATTAAGGAAAATGCGTCACGGAAATGGACCCAAATAAGTAACTGAACACTTAAAAAGTAACAAGATACTAAAAAAACGTAACACGGACGGCTAATTCATAAGTATTTGTTAATTACTTAGCTAGTGAAGAACGGAGCCTAACTCAGCTGAGAACATGTACTTAGTGCATGAATGGGCGGGCCCGCTCGGCACCAGCAGCGGTGCCGTCGTGTTGGCGACACACTCGCCTAACGTGCCTGCCAAATGTTGTGTGCGGGGAAACGAAACAAATTGCTCATTGTGCACCTTATCGGTATTATCCCGACATAATATGTGACACCATGTGAAGTTTGGTGGAGGGAGCAGCCGTGCGATGGGGGGCTGGAGGCGGCGGGCGGGGGCGGGGGGGGGCGGCACGTGCGGCGTGGCGTGCACGTTGCTCGCCGGCGTGCGGTGCGCACGTGCCGGTGAGCGTGCGACAAGTTGGTTCCGGCGGCTCCTTCAATCCTGCCGCGAAACTCTCCGGGATCGGTCGCCTCATGCGGTCCGCTCCTCCAGCCGCAGCAACGATTGAGAACGTAAGGGTAGAAAGGGGCGACGCTTGCACTCGATGCTGGCCGGCGCCCCGCTACGACCGGTACGGGTACATAGACATGGGCAGGAGCTCGATGAGCCCGCCGCAAAACATGAGCTGCTTCGCGCCGCCGCCGCCGCAGCCGTGCGGCCTCCACTACCTGCACCCCGAGATGCCGCAGCCGCCGCGCGCGCGCCTCCTGCAAGGTACGTCGTCTCCTCCGCGGCTGCGGATACGTTTACTTCCGCGAGGGTGCTCCAGCCGGCGGGGGCTTCGTAATCCACTGAGTGCTGAACGTTACTTGTATATTTTGTCGATTGTAAAATGGATTAGAATCATGAATACGTCGGGTGGCAACCGACCACGGTAATCTAATTATATTAGTAATAATATCTTTAGCAATGAACAAGAAAATCTTAGGGACCGCGCGTGAGTCTTAGGAACTCGCGTGCGGCATCCCCTTGTAAAAGGTGTAAACTAGACTATAAGTGTTTATGAATAAATAAATATACTTTAATCGAAATAACACAATAATAAATAAGCTTTCGATTTCATAGTTTATACAGTTTTTTCCCGGAATAAAAAGTTAATAAATAGATACTCCGAAACAAAATAGATGTACGATGCACCAAGTTATCTCGTAATCCGTTTAGCGGCTTACCCGTGATGTGACGAGAGTAACGAGCATGCTCTCGCGTTTCAAATACTCAATTTTAAAATCAAGCTAAACATTTCCCATTGTTTGTGTGTTCGTTTGTTGTTTTAGTTTTATAAGGTAACGGAAACTGCCTGGTAAATGTTTAGAGACAAATCTTTGAACCGTTGGCCGAACATAAACAAGTAGTACTACGAAAGTTACAAGTTCACTTTTTTGTTTAACACAACTTCTACAGCTCTCGCGCACCGATTGTTGTCATTTTTCTCTTACCTTGCTGGACATCACGAGGCGCTCATAGAAACATGGCTAGGGACCACATAACAAAATATTCTCGCAGAAAAAAAAATACGGCATAATATCTGAGCAGCCGAGCAATGAAATTACAGCGCACCTCTAGAGACACACATATAAACACACATCAAACGTAATAATAAAACACCTGTCACTTTAAATGAGAGCTAAATATTATCTATCTGCCGCGAATATGACATATTTTAAGCGGTAAAAAATATCTCTCCTTTTATTGAGGCAATAAAGGTAAACCGTTGGCTGAAGGCAGGTGGAGCTGCGAGCGCCTTTGTATTTGATACGTAGCTGAAGTAACGAGAGGCGCCAGCACCCGGCGCCTCCTGCAGCGCGCAGGGTTGCCTCACATCGGGTTCAGAACAGAATGCAGTGCATCCGTCGCTCGCGCCTGGGCTGGGAACTGGCTCTCCAGTGAGGCTCCTGGAACACACAAATAGGTGCTTGGCGACAGATTCTTAACATGAGGGTGGTAGCTAATCAGGCGGGTACTAGAAAATACCCTACCACCAAGCTATGGTTTCATCACGATTTGTTCCTTCACTGAAAGCTTGAGCTTTCTAATCCTACAATGAGCTTGAGCTACAATGAGCTTGAGCTCATTGTAGGATACGTCCTACGGATCGCAAGCCGACGTCAGTGCCACTGAGAGAAAATTTCTATGAAAAAAATAATGTTTAAAAACGTTGCATTTCACAACAAACTGGCAAAAAACAGTTACTATTTGTATATATTAATTAGTTCGTGTATTTATATTTTTAATTACTGTTATGTTTGTGTAAGTTTATGTATTATTTCTTCCTAACACTTGTTTTTTGCCACAAATAAAATTATTGTCTATTGTCTATTGTCAAACTAATAAATGTATCGTTCGCATCGAATAGTTTTTTTTATTTATTTATTAGACAATACAACACCATTACAGCTAACGCCAAAGCGATGTTATAAGACACACACATATATATATTATACAAACAAATCCATTATTCCAAATACAGTTGTAATTGCTTCTCCTGGTTATTGCACAGTTCGTAGCCTGGAGCTGCGAGAGAACTTGATGCGTGATGTGGTTCCTGTACACCTGCTCGTGGCTCGCGGGCCTCATGTTTCAAAAGTACCGTTTATTAAGTTTACTAGTGGCGCCCGCGGTGTCTCCCGCGGATTTCTTGTTATCCCACAGGAATCTGTTTCCTTGATATAAAGTAGCCTATGTGTTAATCCAGGATATAAGCTATCTCCAAACCAAATTTCACTCAAATCCTACGTGAACAAATAACACACATACACACTTACAAACTGTCGCATTTATAATATCAGTGACATTAGTGTCATCATCATCATCATCAGACGGAAGAAGTCCACTGCTGAACACAACCCCCCTCTTTGACCACCACCATTAACGCCTATTACCCATTTGCATCCATCGCCTCCCTGCGACTCTTGCAATGTCGCCGCTCCACCTGGCGGGACCGGTTCCTTCCTTCCCCATCGGTTATCGGTCATTATTTATAGTGTAATTACTCGTAATCGCGACCATACATAAAAAATATAAGTTGTTAAGAGATCTCCTCTTTTTGTAAATCGGCTCTTGACTTCCGCCGACACACGGTCACGGCTGTGAGCTGGGACACGTTCCTGATACGTCGTGATCATAATAAATATGGTCTCTTTGATCGATTACTGTTCTTGCCACATCGATTTAAATAATCCGATATATACCAATTGTATGTTACGTCAAATTATACTACTATAAAATGATGTAGAACAACCCTCTTATTATAAAAATAGATGGAATTTCCCTAAAGGAAAAAGCACATAAATATTTACAAAATGTAACAAAACCTCTTCCAGCTCACTCCATTTTTTTCTGCTACGTTACACAACAATTCCTTATCGGGTAACTATTTATATATCGTACTCAGAAATAGATCTGAGATGAAAAAATATAATTTTGGAAAACAATTATGAAATGGGTTTTCTGGCCTTTTTTCACCAAAACTACTGAATATAAATATCACAGCTAAACTTATGATAGCAAGTTACTAATCTGCCACCTACACAATATTAGGCCTGTAACATGAAAACATGAGATGAAATTGTTAGTGATGGGAAGTGAGGGTCCCTCACTGGCTAATTTGCAATATTTGTCCGTGCGTGTTGTTTTATTCTGTGCTTCATAGCATATGACGCAGTAGAGCCCTTCCTCGTCCTAACTGGAGCGACATTTTGTTAGCTTGCCCGCCGGTAGCTATTGGATATCTGCTGAAGCATCCTTCCATCCCACCGCCAGCAACACAGCCTGTTCTGATTTCACTGCGCAGTTAATAAATAGAAATTTACGCGTAAACAAACCACCCACATAATAACTTATTAGTTGAGCTTATTATTTTCTGTAAAACTAAGCTTTTTTTCTATTTATAGCTACACAATTTGATTAATTTTCATGTAAACACGAATGCGCTGTAGGTTGAAAGGAAGCGATGTTACCGGCACGGGTGCACCCTCTCTGCACGATGGCGGCGGCTACATATTGATGTCATCACAAAGACAATTCAATTGACATCCAGCGGATAATAAGCACTTCGCCAACCCGTCAGGAGAAAACTCTAAAGAATTAAAAATAAACTAAAGGCGATGGTTATGTGAACGGCTCGTGCCGCCTCTTGAATTTCAGGTGGCGTTAAAGTAAGTTCATCACACTTCACTCATTGTCTTTACTTGAACTCATTTTGTCAAATACAATCACTTTTCAAAACCAATGACGAACAACGAACAGCAAAAATTTTTCCCGCGTTAAAGTGATCATTTGTTTTTTTTTTCAACACACAGGTTTCCATATACAAGCCGGTTCGGAATTTAAATAAAACCTTTGATTAGTTACCTCCTTGGTTGCTTTTTCGGAGCAAAAATCGTTACATTTTTAAATAACACGACAGATATGAGTTTACTATGTAATTTATTTGGCCGCTAAACTCAATGATATGGATTTTCATATAACTTTTGCTGGCCGCTGCTCGCATATATTTGGGCAGTGCAGCAAGCTCAATTTATCTCAAAGAAGGTTGTTAAAATAATGCTCTTATTTCCAAGCATGTTTGTGAAAATACATCTAGCAAAATTATGTTCAATTTGGCAGCCCTCTTTTAGTGCTAGAGTAAAGATTTAATCGAACAATTAAAACAGTGTTAGTTAGTGCAAGTGAGACTTGATCATCAGTACAATTGAGTGGCACTAGTGGCTAGGTTGCCGCCAAACATGTCCGGCCGCAGCTCCTGCTAGTGGAGCTCCGCACCGCCACCTGTGCGCCGCCTGCGCACGCGCCGCCCACTCGTGTGCCCGCCGCTCGCTAGGTGGCGCTGGCACACGTTGACAATACTAAATTAAAACTCCACCGCTCATCACTGTGCACTAGCTATCCCGTCGGCAAATGAAACCATTTTTACTCAAAAGTTTCGGTATACAGACACTCGATGATGCGGCATGGAGGGGGGGGGGGGGGATACTGGCTACCCTCTCTGTTATAGTTTTAATCTCAAGAAACTTATGAAATGTAGAGTTATTTTTTAAAATGTAGTAAAGGCCTCATAATAATTCATAATTCAATTGTTTATATTCAATGGGACACATTGTGATCACTTTAAAACGTCCAACTTAAAACTAGCTACGCCTGTTCTAACCTCCTTACGCCGGCAAAAGAAAAGGCAAGAAACGCCCGGCAAGTAATTTTTTTGATGCCTTCACATTGTCAATAATAATTATAATTACTAATTGATTGAATTGGAGAAGGTTCAGAAAAATCCCAAGCTTCTTTTATTTTTCTCTTCTTTTATCCGATATTTTATAATATGCTTACAAATAAGATTTCTCTTGGTTGGTTTTGCACATTGAGATTAGGATCTCAATCGATCCTACTTAAAACAGGGATCTCTCATTTACCCCATGGATCCTTTATTCGTCCTCGATACCAATAGTTACGAGTATACACAGACTTGACAGAAATAACACAAACATCACATTTTCACTGTGTACGAAAATATGTTCAGTATTTACAATCACACTAGAACGCCGGTCTCTGTATAAGCCATGGTACGAGTATTAGGTACAAAGGAATAGGCAGAATTATAGTCAATCTATACTAATATAATAAAGAGAAATGATTTGATTGTTTGTTTGTTTGCAACGAATAGGCTCCGAAACTACTGAACCGATTTGAAAAATTCTTTCACTGTTAGAAAGCTACACTATCAGTGACGGACATTGGCTATATAATATTTCCAAAAAAATTAGGGATCCGTAAGAAAATTGCTATTTTGTAACCCAAGGTGTGAAATAGAAAACCTATTTTTGCGTGCGCTGCAAAAACTATTGACAATAGAACAAAATAATGTATCACGGGTTTATAGGTCAAATTAAAATCTAAAAAAAGTCCGCGAGAGCATATGTCTAACTATTATAGTTATTTATATATTTATTTATTTATTACAAGGAAAACAAACAGCACATAAGAAAAAATAACATAAAAAAATATATAGTTTAAAAAACTAAAAGAAACACTTTAAAAACGCACTCAAAAATATAAAATAATTAAATTGACTTGTATTAGTTACGATATAATGGTTAATTCAAAAAGTGTGGAGCACTTTTTGGTTGTGTGTACTTTTATTTACCCAGTAAAAGAAGCGCTCCACACTTTTTGAATTAACCATTATATCGTAACTAATACAAGTCAATTTAATTATTTTATATTTTTGAGTGCGTTTTTAAAGTGTTTCTTTTAGTTTTTTAAACTATATATTTATATTTTTTTACTTTTTAGTCTTTTGTTACCAAGTTCAATCTATTGGACTCATCAAGACGAATCATATGAGCCCAAACACGAGGGGTTTACTAGTAGCCAGCGCAGAGATGCCCTACCCACCTTCCGGCTGCATCATCAGATCAGGTGGATGATACCAAATTATTGCATTGTCACCGAGATTACATACACATACAAAGTTTTTTTTTTTTTTTTTTTTTTTTTTTTTTTTTTTTTTTATGTAATAGATTAGCAAACAAGCTGACGGCCCGCCTGATGGAAAGCGGTCACCGTCGCCTATGGACATCTGCAACACCAGGGGAGTTGCCGATGCGTTGCCGACCTTTAAGAACTCTTTTTACACCCATCTTGAAGGATTGCAATCTGTAGCACAGCGGAAACACTTGTGGGGGAAGCTCATTCCACATTTTGCAAGTTTCAACAATTAGAAGTAGGAGAAAATTGACTTCTAAGATTTGATTACATTGTTAGTTAGTTAGTTAGTTAGTTAGTTAGTTAGTTAGTTAGTTAGTTAGTTAGTTAGTTAGTTAGTTACAAGTCAAGCTAATAAAAGTGTTTTAAAAACAAATAGGCCTAACAGTTTTCACACTTATGCCACAATAAGAGATCTTTTATTTAAAAAATGTAATTTTAATGCCGCCGCTGCTAGAAAAAGTTCTTTATTTGTATCTTGGTATTAATCCTAATCAATATAAATTACTTTATATTCAAAACTGCTTCAATACTTATATAAATTTTTGAATTATTCAATTCGGACATTCCATTCGAAAGATATCACGAGTTCAAAACTAAGCCTTAGAAAAATTGCGTGGTAGTCAGCCGCACACCCTTCTCGGCTAGCTAGGCGTCACTGGGGTACGGGCTGTACGGGAGGGAAGTCAATGTCACGAAATGAAGTGCCGTGGTATTTTATAATGTGTGTATTAAAATTTTAGGGCGGTCCACTAGTAGAGTGATATGTTTTGCAATCAACCTCTCCCCTGGTACTTTATAAGTTCATAAACACATTGCTCCCTAGAACTAAATGGGATCGCCTGTTTGTAACTAATTGTTGGCAAGCGTGGCGGAGAGCCGCGTGGAAACCAAACGGAGCGCCGGCCACTTGTAACTTGTTCACCAGCGAAGGCCGACGAAGCCTCTCAAGTCGTTTGCTTATTAATAACTATTGCTAATCAGACGGGTCGATAATAATAATTCCCGATGATACCCAAATCCCCGAGTTGCTCTTTGTTATTGGAACTATCAATCTTCACAATATTGTAAGGTAGTTTATCAAATGTATGAGGCGCCCCGCGGACCCTCCAGGGTGCACATGTGCACCGGCGCAGCGCCCTCGCTTGCGCGCCGTGGTTCTCTCCTCCCGCGACACACTTATTGCGTCACTCCAAAACTTCCAAATACAAAACAGATAAAATGGCATCGCGAGAGAAAGTGCTCGTAGCTCACAATAACTGGCCGTAATTACGGAGCGACTGTCAAGGTCACCATTCGCTTTCAAAACGGTCGCTGCGGGTTATCGCGAGATCGGAACCTGCGAGACGCGTCAGATGTCGACTTCGACCTGCTGTACCGCACTCCGGCTCGAGACCCCCACCGTGGAGTACCTTATATTATAAATATATGTGTAGGTACTTCCATTTTATTTTATTTTAGATGGAAAACAAACAGCTACAAAAATGCAATATTATAACATAGGTAATAAAAACTAAGAAGCCTCTACATTCCAGTCTAACAAACACGTTTCATCTGTAACGATTTTAATATGAAAGAAACATGAACATATTATTCTCATGATGGTTAGCTCAGATTGAGCGGCCTCTAGCAGACGTGGCAGGTTCTAGGCGCTGGCCATTGAAAGCTGTGGAGCGCAGGTGGGCGCGGCAGGTGCGCAGGCACAATGGGCGCGCTATCGCGGCCGATAAGGGCAGACGCAGCCGAGTTCACCTGACCCGCCGCCACTGCCACCGCCGCTGCCCTCCTGAACCCAGTGCGCGCTGTGTTTGGTTTCACAATACCTAACGCACAATCGTATGCAACACGCCCGGTATTTGTTATGAACTCCTATCCTACAGCAGGAGAGTTTTAATGTCGGGTTTGATGAGCTAAACCGAAACCATAGTCTACATGACTGTATGAACATAAGTAGCAGCGAGGGACGTGGATAGAGAGATCGGCTCGCGGTTATTGTAGGAAGGCAACGCGATGCATATCTATATCGCAAAGGCTGTTGCTCGTTTTCGGCGACGACGCTTGTGTCCGTTTAGAAAGTGGTGACGAAGCCGGACCCCCCGCCCCCGCCCCGCTCCGCATCGTGTCGCGCTACCGACAGAACTACGAACATGTTCATTGTAGTAAATACCATTTAAGCCTTTCCGATAGGGAGCGGGCGGGCGGTCGCGGATACTACGTTAGTGCTTGCAGCTACAAATGTTTCATGACCTTGCAAAACTATATCAGATTGTTGCTTTATCTACACCTCAGTGTAAATACTGCCACCAATAATATATGCAATAGCGGCGGCATGATGAGCATGATGCATAAGCGTTTGCTTGAGATGCAGCGGCGGGGGCAGTGCGCACACTACCAGGGGCGGTCCCGTACCTGAATTCTAAAATTACAACTCGAATACCTAGTTGTACTGTACTTTGTATTCTAGCCACTGAGAAAAGAAAATGAAATTGCTGTAGATTCAAATTAATAATGATAATAAATAATCAAGCATTTGATAACAGAGAATGGGGACGCGGTGGGAATAACAAATGAGATATACGTTCGGCTATTGGTGAGCACATCCAGGCGAGCTGACCAGCCAGAGCGCGGGCCCCGCGCCGCCGCGAGCTGAGCCTGTATGCTAATGCGCGTGCGCATCGCGCGCTCGCTATGTTTTCTCGCAGATTTCGGCAGAGGTGAAAGTGTTCGTGTTTTTGAGAAAGGAAAAGTTGCGCATTTTTTGTGGTAAGAGGAGCCCCCCTCCCGCCGCAGTGGCCTCCGATGAAAGTGAAACTTTGCTGATTCGGCAGCTAACCGCGGGGCCGGGAATGGAGGGGGGGGGGGGGAGCTGACTCGCACGCAGCCGCAGTGTACGGTGGGTACAAGTCAACCCGCTTTTTACCTTTTAGATTTATTAGTATCCCAATCGAGTTGACTTCAAAACAGAAACTTTTTAAGCTACCGTCATGTCGTACAAGTCTTGGTCAGCATTCAGCAGACGCTACTCTGTCCAATCTTGGCTAGCAATGAAATTAATGCCGGATTCATCATATACCGTCTTTAAAAAATATTCTCGCTTTTATTTTAAACTAGTGGACCGCTCCCCGGCTTTGCATGGGTAATTAACAAAAATTTCAAAATGAACACATTTTATTTTATTTTTTATTTTTATTATTTTAATTCAGTTATATAAAGGTATTGCAGTCTTGAATATAAAGAGTAATTTATTTTGTTAACAATTAATACTAAGATACAAATAAAGAGCCTTTTCTAGCGGCGGCATTTCAATTATTTTTTTATAATAGTAAAACGTTTATTGGCATAATTATAATAGTTAGACATACTGTCCGATATATTTTGTAAATAATAATGTGTTCTGTGTACAAAGTCGTAGTACATTATATTATTCTATCGTCAATAGTTTTCGCAGCGCACGCGATGTAAAGAATATTTTAGGTATTTTTTTTACACCTTGAGTTACATTATTGTAGTTTTAATAAGAATCGCCAATTTTTTTGAAAATATAATATAGCCTATGTCCGCCGCGAAAAGTGTAGCTTTCCAACAGCGAAAGAATTTTTCCAATCGGTTCCGTAGTTTCGGAGCCTATTCGATGCATACAAACAAACAATCAAATCTTTCCACTTTATTATTATATGGTACTAGCTGTTCCCGCGGTTTCTCCCGCGGGGGCTACAGTTTATCGCGATAAAAAGTATCCGTAAATAAATTGTATAGATATTAGTATAGATTAGTAACGCCCCACGGTTTCACTCGCGTCTTAAATATGCGTTAATCCAGGGTATAAGCTATCTCCATTCCGAATTTCATTCAGATCCGTTCAGTAGTCCATTCAAACTTTCGCGTTTTTATTATTAGTAGGATTACATTACATTTTAATTACAATATGTTTTTTGTTTTAATGTTATTTTTTTTATAAATAAAATGAATCTGTTTGTGATACATAGCAAATAGATTATATTTCCAGCTGCAGTGTTATGTCTACCTTTCATGGGTGCTGTGTTCACATCGCAGGTTGTAAATATTGTTTAACTATTCAATGTACTGCGAAGCATATCAAGTAATCTGTGATGCTAATGAAGTGATTACAGCTAAATAGTTACAATACCGGCGGGGGTGTGCGGTGATCCACGTGCAGGAGTCGCCCGGTCACATGTCGTCCCTCCGACACTGTTTTTGTGTTTATTTCATACTCCAAACACATTTGGGTTATTTTCGCTAATTTTACGAACCAGATAAATATTCACGATTGAGAGCGCTTGTGCACTCATAGTTGATCATGATAAAAAGCATTCCATATTCTTCCTAGATGTTCAAATTGACAAGGAACAGGCGTAGCTAGTTTTAAGTTGACGTTTTAAAGTGATCACAATGTACCCTATTAAATAAAAAAGTTTGGAATTTGCAATTTGGAATTTGCAATTTGGAATTTGCAAGTTACTTATGCATTCATAAAAAAAAAACGTTTATTTTATTGTATTTGAGCATGGATTATTGTACGTGTCCCAATAATGCGTTGTTATAAGTTGCGGGTATTCGTAATGTGTAATACGATACAGTGTCTCCAAACGACTCTGTGCTGTTTATTGGATTACCTTCGGTAACCTGTACTCAAACCAATACGAACAACAACGTAGTATACCTAGAGTGCGGATGTACGCGGTGCGGCGCTAGTGGCGGTAGAGCGGGCTGTAGCGCGGCGTCTGCGGCGAGTCATCAGCGCCGCGATATCTCGCGCTGCGCTATGGTACAATGAGAGTTGTTATGAAATTCCTGAAACGCGTCGTTGTTATGAGTGCGCGGGCGCACCTGGCCGTATGGGATAAACACCATTGTCGGCGCAATCGCGCGAGCCCCTCGCCGCCCGCGCCGCCGTGCATCTGTGCTAGTCGCCCACTTAGCTGGCCAGCTGACTAATTACAAACTGCACGCGATCCTAGACGCTAAATGCGCCGCCATGGTACAGCTCGCTAATACATGCAATATACACGGAAGGTCACACCTCAACGCTCTCCAAGCGCCAGGCGGCGGAGAGCGCCTGTTCCACTACCGCCCTCTGCACACTCCCCGGGGCCTACCCCGCCCGCCCAGGTCCCCGTGGCGGCTGCAATTAATATCATATGCATACAAATTTACAAACGTACATAAATGTTAGTGAAGCATAACTTCATACAAAAGAGTTAAACGCGGGCGCGCACCGCCGGGGGCTGCCGAAACTTACAGAGCGCCCACCCGCGCCCGCCACACCTGTACCAACGTTTCATTAGTTAATATAATTATGGCCTGCGTACAAAATGTTATGCATCTATGATTTGGTCATAAATTAAAGGTTAATTGTTATCAGAACGTCACGTTCGAAATGATTGCCGTGCCGTGATTGTGAACCACGTGACTCTGTGCCGGCGCAGGGGCAGTAGGTAGGTACCTCGAGCCGGTCATCGTTTTTAATATGTATTTGCTAATTACTATGTATTTTTTTTCATTTGATTTACTATACTGGCCGTAATTTTTACATTGCTACAAGTGGATACTAGAAGTGAACATTGAAAGTTATTAGGGGTCTTAGAAATATACAAGAAAACAATGATGTAACCACTCAGCGAGAATATCTCCTATATCAAAAATAAAGAACGTACTATGTATTGGTTATCTTAGTCGCTATTAACGATGAAAGTTTCAAATTTTAGCTCGAAGGGTCCCGAAACGATCCTGTTCCATAGCATGCCATGCCTTGGGTGAAGGCTACATGCTAGTAACGTATGAGTGTGCTATGAAGGCTCGGAGCAGTATTGTCAGCGGGAAGGTATGCGCGGTGCAGTAGGCCAGTTGTCGGGTTTGTTTAGTTGTCGCGGCGACACGTGCAGGGCGGCGCTGGAGGGGCGGCGCGGCGGCGCGGCGGCGGCGGGCGGCGCGTCCGCCAGTCGCGCGTCGCACGTCGCCGCGCACGCCCGCCGCCGCGCCCGCCCCGCACCCCGCGCACCCGCCCCGCGATGAGCGATCGCTGAGCGAGCGCGTCGCGAGCGCCTCGACTCGACCCCATGGAGTACCAGCACCAGCCGATCCAGCCGCTCGGCCCGCCGCCGCCGCCGCCGCCGCTGCCCTCGCTGCCGCAGCTGCAGCACGGACACGCGCACGCGCACGCGCAGGACGACGACCGCTGGAGCCAGTACCACATCTGGAGGCAGCACGTCTTCGTCAACGGTCAGTGGCGACCACCGCTCCCGGGGATGCGCCCGCGCACTTTCTCCGGCTGATGCGCCCGGAGCGAGAGAGTCGCGAAAAAGAGAAAGTGTGCGAGCGATAACGGACGAAACTTTTCGGTCGATCGAGAGCTCTTTGTTTCGATGTTACGGCCTTTCACCCGGCGGCGCTAACTTCTAACGGAAGGAGGTTTCCGACGCATATTTTATGTACTTTCATGAAACTTGCCAAAATCTGGAAGCGACCGATAACAGCGTACCTACGATGATAGGTTACAGTGTTTACGAGCGCCGGGTCATTGTTGCCGACATTGTGTTCCGATAAGCCGCACATCTAACTCGCCAAGGCCGCGCGCCGACGCCCGCGCACGGACGTGCCCGCGCTGACTACCTAAACTACTTCCAAGTATGTATTTGTCACTCGATCTCTGCTCCTCTGCCAGCTCCGTGCTCGCTCAACAAACTGGCACTGTTTCTTTCGTATCCTGACGTGCAAACTTTAATCGGACCATTTATCTAATATAATCCATACACGTACGTTTGTATACTATATGCATAACATACCTGTATAGTTAGAGTAACACTTGCGCAGCGCCAACTGCTGAAAGTAGAAACATTATATTTATGCAGTACATTTTTATATCGTATATTATAAACAAAACCAAAATTTATGAAATTAACTCTTAAGAGGTAAAAACCCCATTTGCCTGCTTTTTTTTTTTGAAACTTGCACGTAAATATCATATTTACCATAACCATAACACATTCCATTTCACCCCAAAATCGACGAAAAATATAATTAGGGTGTAACAAAGTGTCAGAGACTAGAATATAACCACGAGAGGCGATTGATTTACTCCAGTCGCTGTACTCGTAGTACGTACCTACTCAATAGTCGCTTGGGAGTACGCCACCCGGTTACATGTTGTGTCGGCGGAATAACTGCTTACATTCTATGTAAACTGACAATGTACGGGTATCCAAAACGAACACATTCAGAGCTGAGCCAGATTCGCACTATCCAGTAGCTCTGTTCCTAAAGATTACAAGCATGCGTCTGCTCTCTTAAACACCGGCGAGCTGATTATCTTTATCACTAGTGAAGGACGTTTCCGAGTCGCAGAAAGGAATAGGGAAAATGCGCATCCGGATGGATAGGTCTGGCTCAGCCCTAAAGGTGTAAACGAATGCTATTGTTTCTCTATGAGAATCTCTTCTCGCGGGCTTCATCGAAAAGTAGGAAAGTAAACACTCATTTGTTTAGTCCTGTCAAATCCTGACGTGTAATACAGATTCAAGACGTACTTTATGCACCTAAATGATTCATTCGAAACGCACATCACTATCGCCCGAAATTAATAATCGATCATGATCCGTTTTTCGCGGTTTCGGATCGATATGTCAATCAATATGTCCATACAGTATTTCACCGCTTATCGCAATCAGTTCTATGGTTCGCATCAATCAGTAGCTCACCCAAGCACAGGTTTCGACCTATTTGGGTGGCTATTAGTCATAACACCATAATGTTTTAACTAGTTTTACAAGTCTTAGGGACTCATGCGAGGCATCCCCTTGTAAAAGGTGTAAACTAGACTGTAAGTGTTTTGAATAAATAAATAAAAATAGAATAAGTCAAGCTTTACCCCTAAACCATAACCAAAACCAAAACCGCGAAAAACGGATCAGGATCGATTATTAATTTCGTGCGTATGTAACGAAGTGCGTCAACTCCGAGATGTACAAGGTGCGAGCGCACCGCGCGGGCTGCGAGTACTAAGTTTATGGATTTTAATCTTTTCCGCATGGGGCGATCATCTGGAAACTTTGAATAAATTAATACTTTCTACTCAGATATAAACGAAGTACTGTATTTTTTTCCAACACTACCCTCATGAGATGGTGGCAAGACGGTGTTGTATATCGTGAAGGATACAAATTGTAATCCCACGCAAGCGTAGACGAGGGTAACGACTGTGTATGTTATCGTGAACCCCGACGCAGCACCGCCTCCGCGTCACCATCGCGGCCGCCGAGGCGCTCCGTTAGCCTGCGGGCGAGCTGCTCTACTGTGCACCTGCAGAGACGCTCCGCTTACAGTACGCAGTGCTCACACGACGGTCTCGTATTCAGATGTGTGCGATAGCTTACAATCCAGTAGTAGGGAACATTTAACTTACAATCTATCGTTGCCGGTTGGTTTCGTGTACATCTTTCAAATAAATTAAATCTTCAGCTTAAAAGCTTTCGAGTCCAAATATAGTCCACTTAACGGGTAGAGCTCGTGAGGTAAACGAGAATCGTCAGTGATGAACAGCCGGCGGCGGCTCCGAGTGTGTCCGCAATCAAACTATTACTTCGGAGAATTATTATAATTATTCCTATATTGTATTTTAAAACATTTTTAAAGATAAAATAATGTAATATTGGCAATCATGGGTAAATACAATAACTTGATAAAACCTGCATAACGTTCATGTTTTATAGTAGACTAGCTGTTCCCCGCGGTTTCACCCGCCGCCCGGTAGTATCCTACGTCCTTCCCCTGGGCTCTAACTACCTCTACACCAAATTTCATTTAAATCGGTTTTTAGTAGTTTTGGCGCGAATGTTTATATATTCCGTATACCAAAATTATTCCCGCACTTCGGTGCCCTTCACCGCGTTGGACTATCCAACACTGAAAGAATTTTTCAAATCGGACCAGTGGTTCCTGAGATTAGCGCGTTCAAACAAACAAACAAACACTGCAGCTTTATAATATTAAGTATAGATATCAGTTATTCAACAAATAATTCTGATTCTAAAAAAAGGAAGCCTTGCTCGCCGCCGCCTGCCGCGGCCCATGTGTGCCACTTGCCTGCCAAATGAACTTCGCGAGCCGCCCGGTGCATCCGGACTTCCCCACACTGTAACACGCAGCCGTCAGGGACCGACTTATATTCCTTTGGCTAGATATTTGCCTTCCTGGTCCTTAGCGCTAATACTAGTTTGTATACGTGTTGCTGTCTAAAACTTGTACGGGTTTGCAGTAGGGGTGCTAATAACGCAGCTCACTCGCATGGCGGCCGCCGCCCGCCCTCTGCTCGCGAGGGCTCGCGTGTGCAACAACACACATTGTAATATGTCAGCGGCTCATAATATTGTTCGATAGCCAATGTTACGTGCGTGCCGAGCGAGCTCACTCTAAAACCTCGTTGACATTGGATAAATATTCCAAAATTAAGAATCTTGACATAATTAAGAAACATGTTGACCCTTTGGTGGATCTCGGAGCAAGTGCGCGTGCCGCGAGCTCACCCTGCGCATAATGTTACACTCGCTGGCGTCCGGCGGCTCGAGGTAGGAAGCCGGCGGCTCGAGGTAGGAAGCCGGCGGCTCGAGGTAGGAGGCCGGCGGCTCGAGGTAGGAAGCCGGCGGCTCGAGGTAGGAGGCCGGCGGCTCGAGGTAGGAAGCCGGTGGCTCGAGATATTTCTCTATATTAGTATGTATATCGTTGTCTAGTCCCCATAACACAAGTTTAGAGCTTAATTTGGGGATAGCTCAATTTGTGTGCAAATGTCCACGATATTTATATCTATATTATATTTATTTATATTGTATCTACCTATCTATCTCTAATATACAGCTGAAATCAAAACTTTGATCTTTGAATACGGCGTCAATATTCGTTTCGAAGTCTTTGAATCTATAAGTTGCATAGAAACAACAGCCAGGAAGAGTGCATATTATTTTATTTTATTTTAATTGGACAACCAAACAGCTTTCTTACGAACTAAATTTAGACAAAACATGATATATATAAATTAAGCCAAATACAGGTGTCACTAATATTAGACACAGAGTTACGAGTTGTACGGCCAAGTGACGAAACACGCTGCGCTTTGAGTCACAACAAACTAGCACGTAAGTCGCTACAACTACTCATGTAAGTATATCATCTGCAAGATAATAAAAAAACAAACTTTACATTGACATTTATTAAAAAATATTAAGCTACAAAGTTGACCCCATGAGCGCCGACGCCCCGCCCCGCCCGGGGAGCTCGATAAAAAGTAGCCGGACTCTGTCATCTCTGACATCTAAATATATATAACTCAAAGGTGACTGACTGACATAGTGATCTATCAACGCACAGCCCAAACCACTGGACGGATCGGGCTGAAATTTGGCATGCAGGACGTAAGCATCCGCTAAGAAAGGATTTTGATTAATTCTACCCCCAAGGGGATACAATAGGGGACGAAAGTTTGTATTTTAAACCGATCGGGCTGAGACTTTGCATGCATAAAGCTGTAGCCCACGCGGGGGAAACCGCGGGGAACAGCTATTTACCTATAGAGAAATTCAACGACGGTTTTCTCCAAAATCGAGATCGCAACTTTGACAATGTTTTATTTGGCTATGAAACCCCATCTTATACATTCATTTGTGTTGTGCAGATGATTTGTGTCAGCCCCGTGTACCAAACTTGGCAAGCGTTGTTAAACTTAGGTACAAGTTATAACTGTTTACAACATACAAATATCAAAAAATTAAAGGCCAATGTGATTCAGTGCCAGAAGAGGTAACCCGACCGATACCTGTTCGCTGTATCTCTACTATTTCGATGGACACAGCCTTCATTCCTCCGCTCCACAAAAAACCTTTCGCCGTTACATTTACATGCGAAAGGCGAAGAAATGGGACACCCTAGCAGCGAGCTTGTTTGGGAACCTTCAAGTCAAGAATGAATAGATTCTACTATTGCATGCAACTATGGCCTGCTTGCCACCGCCACCCGATATTGTTCCGCGTTCTAACACGACTGCTGCGGCGTAATCTCTAAACGTAAAACGACGTAAACCATCGATTATGAGCAAGATATACGGATTAACTTCTTGAACGGCAATTAGGGCTATCGAGCCTCTGCTGAACTTGGCCGCCACCACCGCCGGCACGTCGCATCGCACCCGGCGTCACGCGCCGCACATACACGCTCGGACGGCGACTATACAATAACACGCCTCGGGAATAGAATAAAGGAACCGGCCGGAGTTAATGGGAGAAACGGAGCTACGAAGTGACGAACCTCTACCTATATGTTTTGTCGAAGGCTCGGATGCAGCGGCACGTGAGAATTGAAATGTCGTCGTGCATCCTCGAACAATTTTGAACATTTCGAGCATGGTCGAATGGACTTTCACTCCGAATATTTGGGAAAAGTGGCGACCTTTTCGCGACTTTCACCTCCGCCCGCGCCCCCGGCCCGCGCCGCCCCCGCCCCCCGCGACGAGCACGTGCTTGCTTCCGCGTGCTCGCGACTACTTTTACTTTCTAAGTGAACAATGCGCCGCGCAGCCTCTCAGCTGCGGCGGAACACACCGTTCCAACGCAACCAATTATTATATATTTATCATTTCCGATTGCAAACCTTGTCTGTACGGCACTTTATGTAACTTCCATACTTACGTATTCCGAAACTATTCATTCGTGGACTTGAGCGGCGTTTCCCCGGCTCGGGCGTTGACAAAGCAGAAAAGGAAAGGTGAAGGTTACAGACAGGGCTTGCGGAACCACATAGCCCCCCGGAGACTCGGGCGGGCGAGCAGCACGTAGCTGCTGCGGCATCCTATCGGAATACGAGTATGCCGACGAGACAGCAAAGACGAGACGGTAGAGACAGAAGGTGCATCAAACACGTTACCATTTAAAACAATACGTTGAACAAACACAAATCTGTATGTAAGTTAATATGCTGGATTACATACAACAAATCCAATGATGGTCCACAAACTGCATTTGATTGGGGTTGTTTCCCGTAACGTGTGTGAATGTTGTTTACATCCGTGCCGAGGGCGCAGCTCGCAGCGTGCAGCTCGAGGAGGAGCGTCATGTGGACTAACACTGGCCTTTATAAAGGAACTAGCGACACACCCCGAAGGTTTTTTCATGGAGTTTTACCGCTTTCCTGCGTTATTTTATGTTTTCCCTGGGAAAGTTGCATATGTTGATTTCTCCGGTCAAAATTTCCACAAAATAGGTAACGAGTCCTTTTAGCGTGAGAAAAACAAACAAACCAACAATTAGGTTTTAGTTCTATGTACATATTAGGTACCTACTAGGAATTCAATAAATAACAAAACGTATTTCGCTTTTCATGAGATTATTCTCAGATAATGATAATGGTATTATAGTAGGCGCACTATAAAATCGCACTACACGTGTTTATATGTGTACGAGGCCAGTACGTCACGTGGTTCACATGGAGAAGTGTAAACACACAAGCGGCGGCATCTCCTCACCCACATTGGGGGGTTCCATGGAGTCGTTGCACTCCATCATCAGAACATAATGAAAATATGTAATAGCTGCAACGGGTTTTAATAGCCGGGTGTTTGTATAAAACCGTTTAATATAAAAGCTTCTTGTTTAATGTAGTGGACTTTTTTTGTACATCTATTGGAAGTCTACATTTCTTACGGACACATTCATTTGGAACTCATAAAAGTAAGCAGATATAACAGCCAGGTGTCTTATATTTCTCACTTTGTTTCACAAATATCGAGATTTCTTACACTCAGGAATGTTATGTAGCTTTTCCGAATTGGATTATTCGTTTAGAAGAATACCTCCCAATCCAAACAAGCAGCATTTTTTATCTTAATTATATTTGGTTTAGATTGGAATAGAAAACATAGCCTAAGGCACTAAAAAGAATGTAGCTTTATATGTATCTGTAAAATGATATTTCATACTCCTAGACACCTACGTTATTATTATCGATTACATTTGAATCAGTAGTTCCGTGCAGCTACAGACTCGCGTACAAACAACTTGACCAGTTTATTATGCGAGTATTAGAGTAGGTATAATATAACGTGCATGTAACACAAGTCTACGATATCCAATACAGCAACCATGTTGCTTTTGGAAATCAGTTCAGAGTGCTGAGTGTTCGCGGAAAAATAAAACAGGCAGAGTCGTGGCGGGGCGTGGGGCGAGAGGGTCATGTCATCACTTGTACTGTATGCCTAGTGATGACGTCATTACGGAAACTAGTGCGCGCGTGCACGTGCGTTGTCGAGCATGCAACGCGGGCGCATGCGCCGCCACCGTGCGCGCGTGTGTGCAGTAGCGCAGTGGGGCGTGGAGGTGCGGGTTCCGCGAAGTGAGAGTAACTACGCTCCAAGCAGTACTCTTCCGCCGGGGTTTCCGCATCGGCGCCCCCGTCCCGAGCCCGCCGCCGTCACCCCCGCGCGCCCTTCCGACTTTTACTTTCGTGACGCAAGGCGACGCGCAGCGCCTACGCATAGCTAGCTGAACGGCGCTGTGCTCGGCCTCCATCTACACTATTATACGTACCTACGTTTATTAAGTTATTTTATTCCCAACCCACCCTGGATTCGTAAGCCTAATTAGAAATTTGAACGTGTTACATTTCCACGCAGAGTTTGTTTTTCCAGTTTAAAAGTAGCATAATATGCTACTTGTTATTTATTTATTTCAGACGGGATTGCGATTTTTTGTTTCGTTACAGTAATTTGATTTACGCAGCCTCATGTGACGTCACATTGTTAAAACTACTGTGCCGGTGCTAATAATAAACAAATATTCTGTGACACTTTCTCTACAAATACCTGAGAATGTTGAATACTACTTGTGTACAAGGCGTTAGGAAACGTTACCAAAGTATAATAGTGTGTGTGGCCGGCTTCACGCGCGTACATTCCATATAACCATAGTACAATAACAACTATATCACTTAGAGGTAATGTGTTCAAACAGGAAAAGAATTTCCAAAACGTGATTAGTAGTTCCGGAGATAAACTATCTGTTACATCGTAACTCACAAACTCTGCACGACATTATTGGATACATAATAGCTTCCCAAGTAAACGAATCAATAGGACGGAAATAACATAAGAGTACCGAGTGCGCCTGCGCAGCCGATAGAGAAAATGAAAGTGCTCATGTTATGTGGGGAATACCGGCTCCCAAGTAGTTACGTCACCTGCGCCCGCCTCGCTGCATGCTCAACCTGAATTCACGTCAATTTATTTACTAATTAACTAATAAAATGGATTGTAAGCTTACAGTATACACCATAACTCTAAATTGCACAGTGCGTAAAAAGTATTAATACGAGGTATATGTCATTAAACATGCTAATATGTACTGGTGCACGAAATGACGACTAAACAAACCCTATTAAGTAGTGTAATATTAGTACAAATTCTGCAGGCAACGTTCATACCAGTATATTTACTGAACACATTCGTGCCAGTTTTATAAATATCTATCTATTTGCCGCCGCTTACTTGCTCAGGTTCTATTTGACGTAGGACTACCTCGAACCGTCGACTCGCAAAGAATTAACTTTAAATGCATAATTGGTAAAAAAAACTCACACCCAACAATCTCAACAATATAATAATATTATCTTGTAACAGTTTCTGTTTGTCGGTAACATCGTGTCCGATGCAGGCGCTGCTGCACTCACCTAGCGGGATCGACCCGCTGACACTCGTAGCACAGGCAGCCCGCCGGACCCCGGCAGTGCCAATGACCGCATCAGCGCCTCTTATTAACGTACGCGTATTGTACAGTACTGCTTACAGCTAGAGACGAGCGCTCGCAGCACTGCTGGCCCGCTCGTTCACGGGGCTTCACATACATCACACATTTGTAATTCGTTTGTCTAGTTACTCTATTTGAAATGAACTTGGCATCGTACTAAGCCGCTGACCACCTGACTCCTTGTTGTCATATATTTATTAGCGGAGTTGTGAGCGACGGAGAGAGTGATAGCTTTGTGAACTTTTTTTGTAAAGGTGTATGAGCCACATAGAACGGCGCAGGTAGCTTGCTGCTCCTAGACACACACACCCACCCCTACCCGCGTCTCCACGTGCATACACTTCGTATTATGGAGTGTATTCTACTGTTACGTGATCGCGCTTCGTTACGTGAACACACTAATGAGCACTACGCTTTCCACTGTTTGTAGCAAGTCAGGGCGCAGTCCTGTGTACTCGAAGGCTCCGCATACCAACAAGCCTTCTAAACACTCGTTTTACACATACAACAAAGCGACATTCGGCCCATGCGATGTTAACATTTTTATTTTTTGCGAATGATTTTCTGAGCAATGGTTTCTAACCGGCGAGGGAACAACGATCTTTTATTTGATCCATCGTTTATGTTCGTTGTCCGCTATGAAAACTTTTTGGTCTTCAGATTCAAATTTAAAAAAGACCAATTCCAATCGGTAATGTATTTGTATATACTTAGGTACTTATCTCGCTGTGTCGGGATCCAATCAACTACCGAAATGGATTCCGTTGCACCAAAAGATTTGAGAGTGCGCTGTGTGCTGTCCTCGCTCCGTGCGAGTCTAACACAACTCCGATACTAGATTTGGCTTGTAGCAAACTATGAAAGAAAACGAACTGATTACAATAGACCCAAATACCATATTTCCTGGCATACGCCAGCCGCGCTGAACTGTGTACTCTCTCAGCAATGAAACTTTACGAGCAATTATTCAGAACAGCTCTGCTTTTGCTGATACTCTGGCGTTTTTTTCTGATCCCTACTTTTTGTATTAGTCTTCTGTTTTATCAACAATCAAATCATAGTATGTATAGTCCCAACTATTGAAACGTCCACGTGTATCTCCCGACACCTGCGCTTGGTTTCTTGTTGCTACTGTTCAACTGGTGTACTGTAGATACAATATCACGGAGCCTGAAAAATTGTGCATCAGTAATCTATTACAATGTAACGGAAAAAAACCGAAAGTTTCTGACGTAGGTTTTATACAGATTGATGAAAGGAGTCAGTACCGTAGCCCCGTTCAGCAGATAGGCGTGAATCAGCATCGATATAAGAAACAAAGGAGCGGCGCGCTGCGACTTTAGGCTTCGTCCGGTTCACTCCGACTTTCTCGTTCACTTTCGCTCAATTCACACGCTTACGAAAATGATCGCGCGTCACCGGAAAACGCCTGCTTTCTCCGTTGCGCAAGAGCCACTTCCCGCTCGGGCCCCCCTCCCCGCGCGCCGCGCCCCCCGCTTTGCGCGCGACTCGCTCACCACAGAACCTCCTCACCTATATTTTCCGGGGAGGAAGCGAATGTGTTACGAAACATGAACTTTCTCGTGCGCACCGACCGCGCAGCACTCCGGTCAGCGGTGCGCATCCACCGGGAGGTGAGGGACTGCTCTCTCACCTGTAGTCAAGTGAGGCGAGCTCCACACGTGCACGTAGCGGAGGTGGCCGCAGCTCGACTATCACCATCGCAGTGTTTGGTCACATCACCACACTTTAGAATATTAAATGCTATCCCATCAGTTCTCGAGCGCTACGTCGTAATATTATTATAAAACAGCAAATGGTGTAATTCAATTCCACACAGTATAACTCCAATATTGAGTAGCATCCGTTAAGTTGCACCGCGTTATCGCAAGGCTGGCTCGCGCCAGAAAGTGAGAGCGGAGTGCGCGCTCGCTCGCAGTCACTTGGCCACTTTCTCTACGAACATAAACTTAGAATTCATTCGAATGAAGCTTTAGCGACGCGGCGATTCTACGAAGCAATCATCTTATTACGGACATAGCATTCGCAGTGATTTTTATTCGCTCGTTAGTACCTACAGTGTATGCTGTGGCAATGGTGTAAGCGATGACTTCACCGAAAACAGCGAGCGCGAGTCACTTTCTCCGGTGGGTGCGGGCTCACCCGTGGAAAGTGAGTGGCCCACGCCGGTAACCGGCGACGTCACTGCTGCTGCGCGCCGTGACGCGCGGCGGAAGTGCGCGCCGCCCACGTAACACACCACTAGGTTACTTCCCTCTTCCTGATACTGAACCACTAGCTCTTCTCATCTTTCTAAACGAAAAAAGTATAAATAAACGAAATCTGATTTTGGGGGTAACCTAGAGGGCAAAATAGAAAAATAATAATGAAAGATTTTTCAAGTGCATCACGTGACCTATCAAATAATGTACCTATGATGTATGTGCCTATGTATGTGATTGTGCGGGCATTATTATTATTATTTTTATTATTTATAAAATCGCTCTTTATTACAAAAATACAAATACATTTTTGTAATGTTATAAAGAGTAAAATTTAAAACATGAAAAAAAAAACTCAAAAACGAGCATTCCTTATCTCTGAAACAAGAAGGACTGCGATAACTGTTAACATATTAATGTTAATAATTATACACTTAAACGAAAACCTTATATCTTAAAGTTCTCCCAGAACGGTACGAAACCTTCTCCTCGCGAATATGGCTTACACTTGACCGGTCCTTTAGCTACCTATACACGAGGACGTGTTTTTGTTTCGAAGGAGATCATCTGTTATCTTCGCGGTGATGTTGATCGCGTCTGAGCAGCCATCGAATTGCACAATTAATGTTAATTAATGCCCAACTGAGTGTAGATGTATAGTGTTGTATCGTAGAAGTGAATGATTGTAGGCTAGTAGTTAGTGCGGTGGCGTGGGCGGTCTCGCGAGGCTTCTAAGCGCGCACGTGCCGCGGCGCGTGACCGCGGCCGCCGCCCGCCCGCGCGACAATCACCATCGTAGGAGCCGCCCTGCTGCCTCCCTGCCTAGCACCTGCTTGCCTCAGAGACCTAATGCTTCTCTTCTCAAATGAGTGCATTATACAGTGCTTAACTTGGGCCCAGTTTTACGTATTAAGGTCGAACCAAGACTCAATGAGGCTTGACATCTCTCTCTCTATGTTTGTGGCGCTCCATGAAACAAGTAGCTATATACGAACGCCGCGCCGTCTACCGCCGATCAGACGTATTTTTTTTTCATTTGTGTAATAAATATAATTAACTAACTTTCCTTTCGTTTATGTTTAACATGCATAAGATGAACAGTTCTCTAAATTTTTGACAATAAATTACAATTAGGTAGGAGGACTACTTTTTTAACTTTTTTTAGAGGCACTACAGGATTTTTAAGATATGTGATAAACTACATTTAACCATATTGAACATATGTGTTTTATACAAATTTTTTTTAAAACAAATTTCTCGTGTGATACTACCGGAATACACCGATAACTGTGTACGGCGACAGATTCTTAACTTGAGGGGCCACCAACATATAGCTTCATCACGATGTTTTCCTTTTTCGAAAGCAAGCAGGGTTCGAAAGCTTGACCTACGGGTCGTAAGCCGACATCATTGCCATGGAGCTGTAATCGCTTTATATTAATTATGACGTTACGTTTGTAATATTATAAAAAAAGGGAGTAGAAATCTCGTTGAATAGTCGAGGTACGTGTACTTGTGCACGGGGAGACGCGCGGCAGGCTCTGTTGCTATAGCAACCGATCGTGGAGCCTCAATATGTATGGAAGCTCTACTCACGTTGCAGTCGTTGCGGCGGCACCTCCGCGATATTTTTACAAACTTGTCCGGTCTCCGCTCTCGACGATCCTCTACAACGAATATATCATCGACAATGTGTCCACGCTGTTATCTGCGATTGCGATTGAATTATATCCTCATGCACGAGCGAACGTATTGCGAATGATGTAATTAACATGACTACATGTAACACGAAACTTGATTATGACTTGTAATGTTGCGTAGGTTCCATCCGACCGGACTAACACGAAATGAGAATAGTGTTTGTGTTGAGTGGTAGCTCGCTACGGTATCGGTCCACGTCCGCACGTGGACGAGTCGAGCGGAGGCGACGCCGCGGTGCCGTGCGCAGCGCGTGCGGCGCCGCTGCGGCGCGGCGCGGCTCACGCCTCTCCTGCTTGTTACAGGCAAGTCGGTGAACAATAAGGATGCGCTCGAGGACAAGAAGGACGACAACGACCTCTGGGAGACGCAGGCCGCCTTCCTCGGTCCCAACCTGTGGGACAAGACGCTACCCTACGACCCCGATCTCAAGGTACAAGAAGTCAGTAATCGCAACTTATTACCTATTGCGTGTCGTGTGCGTCCCCCGCCGCCGCCGCCCGCCGCACTAGGTAATATGTGGCTCGTGCGCCGCCTCGTCCGCTGCTTCCTCTTCTCTGCGCTTCCCACGTCTCCACCTGTTCTATACGCGGCGGAGCGTAATTATGTGTATACTTAGGGACCTGCCGAGCGAATTCGCACTATGCGATGGTGTACGAGCTGTGATCGCGAGTGCGCGAGTGCGGCGGCGGCGCGGCCCCGCGCGTGCCCGCATGCGTGACGTGCGTCTCTGCTTGCAGTATGTGGACCTCGACGAGTTCCTGTCCGAGAACGGCATGCCGGGCGAGGGCCTGGGCGGCGCGCACCTCGGCGGCTCGGCGTTCGGGCCCGCGCTGGGCCTGCAGGCGCCCGTCACCAAGCGCGAGCGCTCGCCCTCGCCCTCCGACTGCATGAGCCCCGACACCATAAACCCGCCGCTCTCGCCCGCCGACTCCAGTGAGTAGCCCCGCCCCGCTCCGTCACCGTCGCCGCGGCGGCTGGACGCGTGGCGGTAACGCGGGTGCGCCTCCTGTTTCAGCGTTCTCTATGGCGTCGTCCGGGCGCGACTTCGACCCCAGGACGCGCGCCTTCTCCGACGAGGAGCTGAAGCCGCAGCCCATGATCAAGAAGTCCCGGAAACAGGTAAATGAAGTTAGTGCGCTGATCATTCCTAGCGGCATGTGCCGGCCTGCGGGGAGCGGCGACACTCACCACAGCCCCATCGCCCCGACCACTTCCACCTCCGCATATACCGTCCTGATTTTACTAATATGTATATAAATATAATATGGCTCCCTTGTAGCTCACCTTTTCCTCTAGGTTTGGATCTGTTGTTAGTCGTATCGCTCTTGATATAAGGCGCTCGTTTTTGTTATGGAGTATTGCCAGGGGACATTGTTATCTTTATTTGCGGTCATGCGAGTAGTATAAACAATGAGTTGAACTTGCATATTTGAGTTAGTTGGTACTTCGCATGGGCGTCCTTTAGCGCACCGGATAAGTAATTTAAAAATTTGAAAAATATGGGTGCTTGGGAACTTATTGCCGCCTGTTGCTTTCCCATTCATTATTATTTTAAACTCCGAGTTTTTATTTCCAGTTCTAGGTTTTAGAAGACAATGTCTTGTGCGAGCCGAATCCTATATAACAGTATCGCTAGATTTGAACTAGTCTGCTGCTCGCTTATTTAGCGAAATTAGTTTAGACGTTGTGATCTCACCTGTAGTTTGCTTGAACCTGTGTGTATTCCCTTTCATGTCACGTCTTGTCTACTTACGATTGTTGGTCTCAGCTGACAGTTTCCGTAATAATTCAGAACGAGCAACACTGCCTGCAGACTCAATGTTTGTCTCAGAACCTAAAGCGTAGTGTCTAGTTCTACTGCCGCGTTACCTCCTTCTCACACAGCACTAATGAGACGTAAAACACAAAGTCATAAATTTAGTTTTTATAGCGATGATGGCTCAGTGGTAGTGACGTCGGCTTGCGATCCGTAGGACGTGGGTTCGATTCCTACAATGAGCTTGAGCTTTCGGTGAAGGAAAACATCGTGATGAAACCATAGCTTGGTGGTAGGGCACTTTCTAGTGCTCGCCTGGCTAGCTACCACCCTCATGTTAAGAATCTGTCGCCAAACACCTATCGGTGTGTTCCGGCAGCCTCACTTGAGAGCCAGTTCCCAGTCCAGATGTAGCGTGACGCCAACTTCGACCGCATAGTCACTCAACATTAGGTGACTTGTGGTGAAACGCTACCCTGTTAGTAGAAAAAAAAAAGTTTCGTGCTTAATTTGGGGCTAGCTCAATTTATGTGCTATAGTCGCAAATACTAATGAGCTACTAATTTTACATCTGCCAAAGTTCATCTGATAAATAAGGCTGTGGGGCACAGCTTCAGACCGCGCGCTTTAACTTTTGGTGTACCGATTCGAACCAACAAGGCTGATATTGTTAAAGTAGGCAGCAGATTGGTCAGCATATTTATATATCTAGTTCTACTTTTCTCTTGTATTTATGTTTGGTTGTTGGTTTGTTGTTACGGAGTTTGGCATGATAATCAAATCGATACCAGCTTTCCAGCTTTCAGAACGATTCTAGTCAGTGATGGCTGCTCGTGTAGTCGCCATGCCATGAATGTAGATTGCAACGCTTCATTAGCTACATAACGATGCCCAGTATGGGTATACTAATATCGAACTCTGGGTCACTTTGACTTCCACTCTTAAAACTTTCCATCCGCGACTCACCTCCATTTTTTGTCTGTTCCGTGTTTTTTCTTCCAAGCACCGTCGGATATAACTCGTAGTTCTCATACAAATCGGAAGATGGTTCGGTTATTTATTGAATCATTGGCAAATTAGCTTGCATGTCACCTGATGTGTCCATCATTCCAAAACTTCATATCGTAAGTTCATCAAACCGAGCGCTGACGCTCTCCACCGTCCGTTCCCTGCGCGGCTGGCGCTGCCGCACATTGTTTGTATGATGTATCGATATCGATCGCCGGCTCCCTCTCCTACCCCAACCCGACGGACTCGTCACACGAACACAGCTTTATTAACGCTTCCAAAAACTACTAATATACTAAGAGTGCGGCCGTACTAATGCTTGTTGGGTACACGGTGGCCCGCCGGCGCGGAAGTATACTAAGAGTGCGGCCGTACTAATGCTTGTTGGGTACACGGTGGCCCGCCGGCGCGGAAGTGGACACGCGTGCGGCGCGCCGCTTGCGCAGGTACTTTGATTTGCGTACTAAATTTAAAAATGTGTAAAAAAAGTACAAACTATTCAAAACAAACGGACTAAATCCATAGAGGTACTCGTTAATATGTTACTTGTTGTTAGACCTTAAGCCGTATATTGGATCCGCATTTAATGGCCAAATTCGTAAATTTCGGTTAAATGCAAATAAAACTTTATTTTATGTTAGTTTATGTGAATATAACCCACCTTTAAATAAGTAGAAACATATACATATATATATTTAATTTTACCGCCATAAAACAATAAAAGTAAATATAAAACATATTTTACTTAGTCCTATTACTTAATGGGCAACACTCGACGACCGCACGGGCAAACATATTCAACGACAGTTTACTGAAATCTTTGTTATTCGATCACACAATATGTAATGGCTAAAAAGATTTAAATGAATATAATAGAATATCTAATAATCAATATCTAATATCTATATTCTAATCTCCTTACACCGGCAAAAGAACTGGCATTTTGGGCGCGATCACGTTTCCATTTTGATTCCTATTTCTAAATGATTGAATTGAATAAAGTCTACTACAATTCAAAGATTTTTGGCATCTAAATAGTCAGTAATTCACTATCTTGAACTCTTGAATAGTGGTAACTTTTTTAAAACTGTCCAAACGTTTTTTTACTAGCCGTGCAGTGGCAGTTTGATTTATATTTACATTGTATTTAAACAATATAGTAATATATGAATTATTTCCATTAGGGAAGTATGATCTCCGACGGGATGTTACACTGTGTTTGTCTCCGAGGTCCGGCGAGTGTAGCTACACATGTGCACAAATACTTTCGTTACACTTACTGCTCATTTATCCAAACGTTGTCACGAACAGTTGTTAGGTACGCACAAAGATAAAGTACCTGCGCAACTCCTAAACCTCAGCTGCTGTGGTGTGAGAGGGTACGAGTCCTGCGTGATGTGTACGCAGCCTGCAGGCTACCTCGAGAACGGCTCAACGTACCTTCACCAAAATATATACAATCAAAGTACAATTTTATGATTTACAACTATAATGCTCACTTAAATCTCTTATTATGATGCATGGAAACGAAATATATGCAAGAAGTAATAATTCTCTAGAGCTACCTTGAGTACCTTGAACGTCTAAAAAAAAGGTACAGGTGCTTATATAAGTAAAAACTCAAAATTCCGATTTTGATTTCGAGGTTATCGTAAACCGGTACACAATTGAGCTGTAGCGACATTTCGCGACACTTGCAACTAAAATGCAAGAGAGCAATAATTAATGAAACTTGCTCTGCAATGAGCTGACATGCACAATTACCTACATTAGACACGCGTCTGGCGATATCAGCATGGGCAGTAGCAATGCAAGCCGCGTACACAGTACGGCAGGAGACGCGGGTGGCGGTGGTGTGTGGCGAGGTGGTGCGGCGCGAGCTAACTCATTCCGTCGCCGGCAGTTCGTGCCCGATGACCTGAAGGACGACAAGTACTGGGCGCGCCGGCGGAAGAACAACATGGCCGCCAAGCGGTCCCGCGACGCGCGCCGCATGAAGGAGAACCAGATCGCCCTGCGCGCCGGCTACCTAGAGAAGGAGGTGCGTGCCCGCTACACGTGTCCGACCACGAGCAGCACCGTTCATTATAGCGCACCTTACGGGACGGCTCGACATACCAGCCATTCATCGCTGAATGTAAAAATTAGTTCACCATGACAAACAAATTATTATTACTATGAAAAATCTCGTCAAGAATTTTTTCACAGAGTAGCGTTTATTACTAGACACCTGATGCTAAATGACGCGGTGGTCGCAGGAGGCGTCACGCTCCACCTCGAATAAGAACTGGCTCTCAAGTGGGGTTCCCGATAGGTGCCTGGTGACAGATTCTTAACTTGAGTGTGGTAGCTAGCCAATGTAGTGCTACCTAACGTACATACATAATATAACATATTGTAGGTAATATTGGTAGTTTTTTTTTCCATGAATTAACAAAAGCACGAACCCACAAAAAGTACCTACCTACTTATTAATTTTATTTAATTTTTAATGAACTCATTTTACCGAAACATTTTTAAGCTAGATAACTACTAGTAAACTGTATTAGTGGCTGTATAATAATAATATAACAGGAAGTAACGCGAACTTCGTCACGTTTCAGAATATGGGATTGCGGCAAGAGGTCGAGCTACTCAAGAAAGAAAATCACATCCTGCGCGAGAAGCTGTCCAAGTTCGCAGACGTATAAGGTAGCGCGTCGCGTCGCGTCGCATAGCACAAACTAGCACGCCGCACGACATGTGAGTGTCGCCCGCGCCAGCCGACATCCAGCGCTGTCGCATTCACAACTCATTGCTTTAATTATAGATGCGTCTTTAGTCTATATTTTTACTTGAGCCACTTAAAGTCACAAAAGAATTTTCTTAAATGTTATAACCAACTACTCGTATATCAACCTCCATTCGAAACTAAAACACAGAAATAATCATAATAATATAATGAATGAACAAAGCTGACAGATTGAGAAGTGTATGTAGCGTCTTCGATCCCCACTAATAGTGAGGTGTGTGCACACGACGAACGTGTCTCGTTCTAGTCGGCAGTCCACAGTAATGCCATTTACAAGTAGCCGCACATCCCACCAACTCCGTGTACTACCAGTGTGTTTGGCAAATTATATACACAAGTATTTTATAAATATGGATGCTTCAATCTAAATACTGGAAGACACAGACAGGTTGAACATACAGTGGTCTTGGAAAGATACGCGAGGAACTTGCGCGATATTTCGATAAATTGGGAACCGATATTATGATAAAAGGGACAACAGAAAATCTGAAGTTATGAAAATGATAACATCACGGAGGCTTTGACCGTAGCAATAGATGATATTGAATGAATGCCATCTGTCCATACAGCATGGATACTTTGGCATCTTCATATTATATGACATCTGACCTGATATTCAAGAGGCGGCAAGAGCCGTAATAGAAAAATGGTTACCTCCAAATCGAACGAAAAAAATTCTGCCCAGGCCTGATAAAAGTACTACATCAGTGTTTTTATCGAAAACTACACTATTCCCGAGATTGATTCATATTTTCCTGCTCGTGCGAAGCCGGGATGGGTGTAGGTATAGTGTATAGTATCTAGAAGAGGCAAAACGAAAGATGACATCAGGCGACGAATCGAAAGGACCTAGAAAAAGTGTAGAGCGACAAAAATGTATGTACATATTAGACATCGATCTCCTAGACCACGAAGGCGGCAGATCGACGCGTTCCAAATGCGGCGCTGGCAGTATGCCGTGGATGGCTCTAATGTATCCTGTTATCGCGCACCTTTCTCCAGAGAGTGCTTGAACTCCGACATCCTGCAGAAACTTATAGTGACCTGCAACTAGTAGGAAAAAAACCTTCGAAACGGCGTCGTTTCCGATGGGCAAAAACGAAAATCACGGACGCCTTTCAACGTGCCGAGAATCGGCACATCAGTGACGACAGACCATCAAAAATGGTGGGGGACATCATGACGCTCCGCAGTGGGCATACTAGCGGAGGTAGAAGCGGAGGATGTCACCTGTGGACTGTCAGGGCTGGATCAATGGAGACATTTCTATATTTCTTCATAAGAAAGGGTCAACGAAAAATTGTAAATAGCTGCGACCCGCGGTGTCACCCACGTGGTAATTTTATTTCTGGAGAGGGCTAACCTCTCCTCTAGGGGTATGAAAAAAACAAAAAAAAAACGGTTAAGCCGTTTCGGAGGAGTTTTTTATTTATTTATTTATTTTTTGGAAAACCAACAGCTTTTTACAACAACAGAACACATACAGTAAAATAACAATGAAAAGCTAATTACAGGTTCTCACGAATAGAGACTAAGTAAACAAAAACATGTGAAAACACAGATATAACACGCTAGAAATATAATTTTCTAAATAACATAACAAACTAAAAAATAAAATTAATATAACGAAAAAACAAAATCGTACGGTCGCTAACCGTCTGCCAAGAAGAATTCACTGCTTAGCCGCCGCCTCGCCGAGGAAGCGCTGGTGCAAAAGAGGTCTAGGTCAATATGTTTGCTGAGTTTGTTGAAATTGTTGCTTGCTCACCATAAATAAGAGTTCTGCCTATAGTTAGTTGAGACTACAGGAATGTGCAACGGTGCATAGAATCTGGTCAACTTGAACGGGACATTAAGTTCAATTCTATTTGTGAGATCCGGACAATCAATGTTATTACTCGTAATGTTCAGCAGGTATACGAGGTCGGTAATTTCGCGTCTCTTCGAAAGGAGTAGAGTTCGATAACAAACACTGTGACACGAGATTTTTATACTTCATCTTCTTCTTGCCCTGGTCCCATCTATTTGTGGTCGGCGCAGCATGTATTCTTCTTCCACTCATCCCTATCAGCCGTCATCGCTTCATTCACTCCCCTTTCATTCATATCAACCCTCACACAATCCACCCAGCTTTTATTTGGTCTTCCTCTTCCCTTCCATCCATCAACATTCATATTCATCACTTTTTTTTTGTAATATGACTATCATCCCTCCTCATAACATGTCCATACCAAGCCAAACGGTTCCCTTTCTACTTATCTGTCACTGGTGCTACTTTCATACTTCCTCTAATATACTCATTCCTTATTTTATCCATTCTCGTCACTCCACACATCCATCTCAACATTCTCATCTCCGCTACATGGAGTTTCCTCTCATCCGTCTTCTTCACAGCCCAACATTTCGATCCATACATGGTGACAGACCTTATTACGGATTTGTAGATTTTGCCCTTCAACTTGAGAGGCATACGCGGATCGCAAGTTGTTGCTGTGACCTGTCGCCATTTCATCCATCCTGAGTTGATCCTATGCGCATCATCCCGGTCGATCTCACACTGACAGTCTTGAGATAGATGCTCGTCGATTGTGCAGCTACGAATACTAGAGAGTTGGTAGTGTAGCTCGGCATCCGCCGCCACACGCACCCCTCTTGTTATTGTTCGTTACATTACGTGTTTTAGTTTTGAATGGAGACTTGTTGAGGACGTGTTTTATTAATTGTATTGTTATGATTGAATCGCAGAGTGAGAGCGGCGCCGCGGAGCAGCCGACGAGCGCGTGCGTGTTGTCCGCAGGCCGCGCCGCCCTCGTGTGACGTCACGCCGCCGCGCCGCACTCCTCGTGTGACGTCACGCCGCCGCGCCGCACTCCTCCTGTGACGTCACGCCGCCGCTCCGAGCGCTTCGATTTGCTGGACGGTTACAGTGAGCACTGCAGTAACGACACCTAGTTATAAGTAAATAGATCTAAGAGTGGTGATAGCTCGACGACTATAATGTAAGTAAAAGCAAATCGAAACGTTTCCGCCGTGTGACTATTATGTTAAGTTTAAATATGATATTGTCTGTAAATGATCGTTTTCGCAGTTACCGTAACTTTAACTAGATAGTTTAATAGGTAAACCGTAACCAAAGTTCCGCTCGAGTGCTGCGAGTGCAGCAGGCTCCGTCCCGCGGCGCGTCCTGCTCCTAGTTAGTGTTGTTGAGTATTTGTATGAAGGCGCCTTGCTCAAGCGGCACCAGGCTAGCGGTGCCCGCCACCGCTCCGCTCCGCTCTCGTTTCCGTAGTGGGCGAACTCTAGTTTCGTTTCGAGTTACTTAGTGGATAGATGTAGGACGTAGATTCCGTAGACTAGTTGTTATTAGTATATTTTTGTTATGGCTGTAGTTGTTAACGTTTTGAAAGTTTATATAATTTGTTTAGTTTAAAAGACTCGCGATACTGTCGGCATGGGTAGGACCCACCGGACGTCCCGCTCTGGACGATTTCCTCTGCACTACATTTGACTCGTGCTAATGTTATAATATATTTTTGTAGGTTCTTGTCGTTGATATTGAGTCAATTGAATGTTTATTGAATTGATAATGTTTATAAAGTAAGACTAAGAAGTTGTTGCATTTGAAAGTATTTTATGAATACAAAGCGAGAACAATAAAACGTTTTTCTATAAAGTTTACATAATGAGGGATTCGTAATACCTGGTGCGACAATCGATCTTTGAATGCACTGTTTCATATCAAATATGATATTAATGTAATATATGTATTTATTTAAAAATATTATATGTACATCATTGTATGACTAATGTTACTCGCCCTCTCGGTGTTTGATACAATCCATCTTGTTTGTTAAAGTAATATACAATGACGACGCAATGTTCTGTATCATATTATTATAATATAAATAATAAATATGTTATAAACTCATTGTAATATAAATTATTTGCCAGAAATTGTAAATGGATTAATGAATTATTAAATGATAATAATATATGTATATTAAGGTATCGCATTAAGGTGGAGTCGTGTCGTACGTAGAAACCTGGCACGGTGTGGTGCAACGTAGCGCGTCGCAACCCACCCTCCCCGCCCCCGCCCCCGCCCCCGCCTCTCCCGCAACCCACGCCCCCACTCACCCACACCCACGCCCCCAACGACCTACAACTTATTGAATTACAATATAATTGTGCATGCTGTACGAGTAGTATTTTGTTTTGAAATTAATTTATAAATGGTACTATGGATTGAAATAAATGTTAATTGTTGTAATGATGTTTAGTTTTGTTTTATTGAGGCGCCGCGCCCGCCGCCGCGAGGCAGCGGCTCGCGACCTCACGGCCTCTAGTGACGACTCGATTGCTGATAGGTTATACCGATCGGTGTTTTATGTAATAAATCGTGGTTCAAAAACCTCGCACAGAACGACGAGTTTTCATTGCTACTTCCTCTCCTACCGCGTCGATTTCTGCGCCGCCCGCACAACGCATGCCAGCTGCGAGGGACACTACGATTACGAGCAGGATGTGGAGCCGCGTCTCGCGACCTGCTGCCGTCTCGCATTGTAACTCGAATCTTGTGCCTTTGTAGAGATCCTAGCTGAACACCGATCAACAAAGTACTTAGTTTCACTGTTCTGTGGGTTTCAAACGTGAAGAGAACAACATCATTACTTAGCAAAGTAGAGAGGAGTGCGATGCGCCGCCTCCAGTGCGCGGCGTGCGGAGAGGCAGCCGCGCCGACAAGATGCACGCTTCATATTAGAGCAGCGACCCGCCCTGGCTTCGCACGAAATAATACCACAAGTGACGATGTTGACGAACCTGGCGCCACGCCACACCTGAACTGGGAACTGGCTCTCAAATAAGGCTGCCGGAACATACCGACAGGTGCTTCACGATCGTTTCTTAACTTGAGGGTGAGCACTAGCAAATGTCCTGCAATACCAAACTATAGTTTCATCACGATGTTTTCCTTCACCGTAACTTTGTAAGTAGGTACTCGTAGTTTCTAAAGTTGACAGGAAGAGATCGCTTCCAGCGATGTTTTTTTGAGTCGATGGAGTGTTCGAGTTGTAGTGTGCGCAGTAGTGTGCACTCGCACCATTTCATTCGGTGGACAGTCGCATGATGCGCAGACGAGTAACGACACGTGCATTAGGCAGTGTTTTGTAAAGTCGGTATGGGCACCAGATAATAAATCTATATCTCTATTCCCCTTGTTCATCGCATTACGCGTGAGCGGATGGAACAATTTCACCGATTCTTTTTTCTTTTGTTGTGTTTATTGAAGTCCAAGGAAGGTTCAAAATTCAAAATTTTTATTCAATAGGATTTATTGTGATCACTTTAAAACGTCAACTTAAAACTAGCTACGCCTGTTCCAACCTCCTTACGCCGGCAAAAGAACAGGCAAGAAACGCCCGGCAGGTAATTTTTTTGGCGCGATCACATTGACAATTTTATTCTTATTACTAATTGATTGAATTGGAGCAAGTTCACTAAAATCCCAAGCTTTTTTTGTCATCTAATAGTCCGATATTTTTTAATTAGCTTTACTAATAAGATTTCTATTGTTTGGTTGTACACATTGGGATATGGGAACATGAATATTAACGAGTTGCGGGATCACAACCAAAGCAGACCAGACCCCACAAGCAGCACCCGTTCACGAGTTGACGCATGTGCCAGCCATCGTTCTCCTCGACCATATGAGAGGGAAGAGGGCGACCCGACACACGACGCCGCTGCAAGCAAAGTCACTTTCGTGAGCATGACTGTTTTGGTTGTTTACCGAAAGTGGTTAGAATTAGGGAGAATAGATAGATAGAAAGAAAGATAGATAGATAAACTACAATCCCAAGCATGTTTGTCATCTAAATAGTCCGATATTTTATAATAAGCTTTACTAATAAGATTTCTCTTTATACGGACTTGAAATTTTGCTATCGACAAGTCTTGAATTTAACTTGGGATTTTGTTGAAAAAGCGTACACATTGACCTTTGAACGAGTTGCTAACTTTATGGAGCCTAGTAGTGGGTACAGTAATTTTATCTTTGTTTCTAGTATTAAAATTGTGATAGTCACTTCTCTTTTTGAAGCTATTTAGATCTGCTAACTTCTGTTAACCTTTCTAGGTTTGCGAAACTTGTTCCTAACCACGAGGCACCGCGCGCTCCTCGGAGTGGCTCATGTTGGTACTAATAAAGGAGAAACAATCAATGAAACAAATTTATTACATATTATGTTTAATACCTTGCAATGCGCTTAACTGCTCGACTTAATCATAATATGCCTACCGCTTTGTGAGCAATATCACTATATTATATATTATTATGTAAATATCTGTAATATAAACAAAGTATCGAAACCAGTGATCTACCGGTGAGGAACGTGACGTAGTGTAGTGTAGGGGGCTAGGAGCGGCTGCGACGATGTGCGCAGACAAGCGGGTCGGAGCGGCGCGGCTATGCGGGCTGGTGCGGCGCCGGCTGGAAGGTGCGGATGATGGCCAGCAGCGCCGTGTACGTGCCCGCCACCAGCCCCACCAGCCCCACCAGGAACAGCAGCGCGTTCTTGGCGAGTCGCGCCGGCGTCGGCGGCGCCAGGCACGCGTCCATCAGCGCCGGGAAGCAGATGCCGAGCGCGGACAGGCACAGCGCGCCGAACAGAGAGATGAACAGCCCCAGCTGCGGCACCGCCGCCGCCAGCACGACTGCAACACGGCCGTCGGGTGAGGCGGGGGCGCGGCGCGGGCGCGGGCCGGGGGGGGGGGGCACTCACAGGTGAGCAGGCAGAGCGCGATGCGCAGCGCGTACTCCGCGGCGCGCAGCGAACCAGGCGCGGCGCCCGCGGCGCGCATGCGCGGCAGCACGCAGCCGCGCCACACCACCTCCACCGGCACGTAGCAGTGCAGCCCGTAGCTGATAAAGATCGCCACCGCGAACATGACGATTACGCTCGTCGCCAGCCTGCGAGCACACGGGGCGGTGGGTACAGAGGCGGGGGGGGGGGGGGGGGGCGGGCGCGGCGCGCGCGGGGCGGGGTACTGACGGGCCCGGCGGCAGGTCCAGCGTGATGGAGTCGCTGCACTCGGAGACGCAGAACGCGTAGCCGAGCGCGCCCAGCCCCACGTACATGAGCACGATGAGAGCCATGCCCGTGTTGAGCACGCCGCACGGGGTGCCGAACGCCTTGGGTGTCTTCATGTTGTTCTCGAGCGCGATGACCTGCGGACGGAGGGCGCGTGAGAGGGAGGCGCGGGGCGCGGGGCGCGGGCGGCGCGGCACTCACCACGCCGACGGCAGTGAGCGCGAACAGCACGGTGCCGAAGAACAGCGGGAAGGTGGCGGCGGAGCCCCACAGGTCGAGCGGGCGCTCCGACCGGCGGCCCGTCGCCAGGTGGTACACGATGATGCCGAGCCCCGCGAACGTGAGCACGTTGGCGAGCGCGGAGAAGGGCGCCAGCAGCTTCAGGCTGGGGATCAGGTTGAAGGCCACCAGCGGGCCCAGCACGATGCCCATGTGCGCCTCCACCGGCAGCGCGTAGTACGGGTCGCAGATCTGCAACACACCGCCGCTCACTCGCTCGCCTCCGCCGACCCGATCATCTAATTATTATCCATCGCGGACGACCGTTCCCTATATTAAATATAGAATATTTGTTTATAAGATTTTTCATTAGATAGAGTGGTTCTCGAAAAAGGTTTAAAAGTTGATAGAAATGGCGACCAAAATCAGACCATGTTAACCATACATTTATAAAGTTCAATCTATTGGACTTGTCAAAAAGAATCAAATGATCCCATACTCGATGGGTTTACTGGTAAACATTAAAGAATTCCAGTATCCATCTCCTGGCTTCATCATCAGATCGGGTTGATGATATCAAATTATTGCATTGTCAACAGAATATCATACGATACATGGAAAGTTTCAAGTCGATACGACAATTAGAAATACTTAGGTTAAAATTGACTTCTAAGATTTGATTACATTATTAGTTAGTGACAAGTCAAGCAACTTAAATTAAGTGTTTTAATGAAGCAAAGCAACGGTATAGATGAAATACAGTAGTACAGAGATAGTTTGAACCCCTCCTCGGAAGGACAGGACATGGTATTATTTTTATCGCGATAAACTGTAGTGGGTGAAACCTCGGGGAACAGCTAGTTTTGTATAAAACATTATTTTATTTTACATAACATGGAAAACTAACAGCTGTAAAGCGCTATAGTGTGGCATAGATATGGAAACGAAGAAGCCTTAAACCGTTTTCACTAAAAGATGTAAATGTGCATGCAATAAGCTAATAGGTACATATTCAAAATAAATAAATTGTAGGAGATATGATATAAAATCTAGAAAAAGAAAAGAAGTAGAATTTAAAACAAACAGCAAACGGTCTAAGCCATATAAAATCACAATATAAATAAATATAATTACAATAAAAATAAATAAAAACGTTTAGCAGAAGGATCAGGAACCGGCCGGGGGACGAGAGGTCGTATTGCGAAATTACAATTTAAAATAAAGTTTAGGCATAGTTCCAATCCCTACGATTGAATTTCATAACTCGCAATAAACAAATGAGTGCGGATACACGGTATGCGGTTGCGCAAGCGGCGAGCATCTCGTCGTGCGGGAGCCGCGGAGCCGGACCACTTAAGTCAATTGCGGGACTGGAGCGCATGCGGGTTGGGGGGGGGGGGGGGGGCGGGCGCACCTTTTTGATGTTGTCCGCGATGAACACGATGTAGACGCAGCAGATGCCGAGCTGGTAGACGACGAGGAAGGCGTCGACGGCGAGCGCGGCGGGGCGTGCCAGGCGGCGCAGCGGCGCGGGCCCCGCCTGCAGCGCCGTGGCCATGGCCTGCGGGTACGAGAGCAGCGGCACGCGGCGCCGCCGGCACGCCGCGTACTGCGCGCGCACCAGCACGTGCAGGCAGTGCGTCACCAGCGCGCCCACCAGCACGGTGGCCAGCGCGCCCGTCACCAGCCCGGCGCGCGCGAACGCCTGCGGCATGGCCAGGATGCCGGTGCCCAGGCTGCACTTCAGCAGGTGCACCAGCGTCTCCCAGTTGCTGCGCCACAACACCCGGCTCGTTACCGGTGCCCGCCCGACTCGAGCGCCACACGACGCGAGAGTCATCGCGCGCCGAGAACGTTGTACGAACGATATCGCAATAACTAGCAGGATTTTCCTACGATCGTTCTTCGGGTCAATAAAGTACTCCACCCGCGCGCATTAAATGCGTTGATCGATATCCCTCCCGTGCGAACTCCGAGACCGGTAGAACTACGTCCCTATCTATATCTACCTTATTATTTCATTACTGTGCGAAGGAACTGTTCCATATTGTACAATTCGCAGACATCAGCGCGCAGTTACGTTGCACCGATCGATAGCGTAATTGCCTGCGATTGTGTGAAGTTGTATTCGTTTTTGGTACTGTAATCTGCATAGTAAAACGGTTTGGTAATCTACCTACCTACCTCCTCTGTGAGTATATAAACGAATGGAGGCATTTGGAGGGTAGTAAGTACTTTACACCACCTGCTCTATCGTTCTCGTGGAATGTGTAATGAGCCAGTGGGACATCTCTAGTGGCGGCTATTGTCTAACCCGGCGCAGCACTCACTTGGTCGGCTTGGGCAACTCGCGGTGCAGGTGCGGGTCGTACTCCTCCTCCGGTTCCTCATCCCTGAAAAGCGTTGACATCAAAATGAGCGAGGGGTCGAGTCGCGAACTGTACTCCGGTACAGTCGAGCCGAGCTCCAGCTCGGCCGCGTCCTACACTGCCCACATTCATCGCCGTTGTCCGCTCGTTTAATTAGAGCATGTGATGCAGTGTACGTATCGCGGCGGCGTGGGGTACTCACTTGAGCGGCAGGTGGTCGGCCCCGGCGGCGGCGAGGCGCACCTCCTCCAGCGGCAGGCCCTCGTGGTCGGCCGTCATGGCTCCTGCGCACACGCACCATCACTTACTACTTCTGAATGAGCACTAGTAGGTACACGGTGATGAGACTAGGTGGTAACGCAATTACTAGGTCAAGCAGGATCTGTCACCAAGCACCGGTTAGTGTGTTCCTCGTAGCATCGCCTGTAAGCCAGTGCTCGCAGTGGGTGTAGCAGCGGTGCCACTGTCCACCGCGTCGTGGCTTTGCTTGACTCGCGGTACAACTCTTCTGCAAAGGAAGATAAAAAGCGGCACCGCGCTGCCACGATTTTCTTTTCTAAATCCTTGACATGTCATCGCTAGGTTCGTAAAATCGACTTTCATAAATGTATTTCTAGTAATTTCACACAATATTATGTATGTGTAAAATCAAACGTAGGTACGTGGTCATTTTAAACGGTTTGAAAAGATTTTTTTGTGTTTTAAGCGGCGTTGTTAATGTTTTATATTGATATTTTGGTACCTACTTATGTTTTGTCGGTTGTGCACACTGTAATGTATTACAAGGTAGAGTTGCGTGCAAATCTCGCACTAGATTCAAAATGTAGGTATTAAATATATATATATATATATGTATATATATATATACATATATGTTAAAAATACGAGAACGATATGGAGCTGGCCTGAAGCGTCACCAACTGAAGCTGACGCCGCCCTCGAGCACTACGAAAGTGAATTAGCAAGTGGTCAGACGCGGGGAGCGCTCGTCGAGTGCATCGCCCGAGTTACACCAAAACGTAAGCAGATCACTTTTGAAACACTAGAGGGAAACTTGCGGCGTCCGACATCTAGGCAAGGATGACACCATCAGCTCGCTACGTACGAGCAAGCGCAGCGGCGCGGGATGGTGAGCGCTCCGGAAGCGGAGTGCGTGGGAGGGTCGCGGCGCCCCTGCCAACCGGCTGATGGACGTTGATTACCTTCTATTCGCTGTTTGTCGGCCGGAAAACATCGTGTGTCGCCAAAGTAGCGAGCGGTCTCGAATGAAGGCCGCTCGTTTTATTTTCCGTCAGTCGCATGTAATGCAACATACGCCCACGCGTGGGCAACGCGTACTCTGTGATTCTGTACCTAGTACCTACTGAGGCGATTATACAACGCATTTTATTTTTAAATGTTTGAATCCTAACAATGCGTGCAGCAGCTAAACATCTTGCAAAGAGGAAGAATAGCACGCCCTCCGTTTTCCTAGTGCTTTCCGGTGTGGTGTTGGGTCGGTGCGGGGCCGCGACGGACGCGTGCCGAGAACTGTTTCTGCTTTATTTGATTTTTATCTTGAGGTTTTTCACGGTAGTACGTACCTAGTGTGGGAAGCGCAAAGGGCGCGGCGAACGTTCGAGCGGGCGGGCCGGAGCGCGGAGCACGTGGCGCGGGCGCGGCGGGTGGCGGCGGACTGGCGGGCCCTCTGCGGACGCGGCTCTATGTTCCTCGCTCCGCACCTACGCATCAATCTCAATACAGTAGCGCATGCTTTACAATTAACCCTGCAGCTCCACCACTCAACGTTAAACATGTTGGGTACTCGCGCTCCTATGGAATCGTGCAGTGCCCGGGCCCGGCGCAAGCCACAGGCGACCGCAACTCCATCCGCGAGGTCTCTTGCGCCTCCGTTTGTTCCTCTTTTGCTAATCTACCTACATACATGTATACGATTTTTATCAAAAGAGGTTCAAGTTTTAGGTGAAACCATCAAGTATATTCAAAACATACACAAGTGGGCACGCCACGCTCTCCTCTTCCATTTGGGCGGCAAACTTTAAAAAGAAGTTTGATCGTTTTTGTAACACAGTCTCACCTCAGTGTTGACTTGTAAGCCGTCGCTCGCGTCACGTCCGCTTTGCTTAAAAGTCTAACGACCTGCCCCGGAATGTATTTATTTGGTTACGCAACGATTTAGACCGGACGTATTGCTTCCCGCCTGCATCGGTACTCACGTGCCAAATAGTACGTAATTATTACTTTTACGTGGCGTTCGATCCCAGTCTCCACTTACTCGTATCTCGCCTGACTGGCGTTGCTACAGCCAGAATAGTCTACCTCAGCTACTTCCACAGCATTATGTCCTATGCTAAGGGGAAAGACTGCTGATATTAACATGATATTTGTACTGGAAAAAAGCCGTTCGAGCGATCTGTAATATGCCCAGAGAATCTCTCTCTTCTTTTAGCGTATATGAAAATTTTATGAACATAGTACGCAATTATATTGATAGCATCAAAAAGAAAAGTGATTGTCACAATTTTAGTACAAGGCTCCACTTTTTTAAACGTCAATACGTACTCATAGCTTTTTCAACAATATCCCAAGTAAAATCCAAGGCTTGCACTAAATAAATACAACTAAATTTCAATTTAGTATTAAACGAAATCGGTATTATAAAATATCAGACTATTTATATAAAAAAAAAAAAAAAAAGCTTGAGATTGTAGTAAACTTGCTCCAATTCAATCAGATACAATTCTGTTGTTAAACTTATGACAAGTACAGTTCCCAATAGTTAGGTGTAAAGAAGTAAGTAACAATGGCAGGAGGCACGCATCATTGTTGGCGAGTAAACAATGTCGACGATATGTGATCGAGTTCGGACGCATCGATTGTTTCGCATTCGATTAATCACGGGGGCGACACGGGGCGAAAAACGTACTAATATATTATATTTTTTTTAATAGTCTAACTTTACGAAACTTAACTATAATAAAAGATATAATATCAAAACATTTTTTTTCCTATTATGTAACAGAAAAATATTTGCATTCAGACAAAAATCTATACCTACCACCAGAAGAAAATCAGAAGTGTTGGTCGGGCTCTAAACACAGCACACAATACCCTCTGCAGTCTGTATCCTCCTGTAGTTAGCGGCGATACACTGAACCGTGCAGCCTGCAGCTGACGCTCTCCCTTCGCTTGCCTACCGACACATTCGTAGGGTGCTACCCACCTCCTTCAAGAGCGGACGCGACTCGATCGAGCGTGCTCCTCAATTATGCAACGCGGGCGAAAACGTGTGTGCAGCATCTCCGGTCATCATCACTGAACCGTAACCGCCTAATGTCAAAAAGTGAAACGGATCACGAGACTTGCGGCGCTCGCGTAAGTATGAAGCAAAGTGTACCTCGCGCGGTGGCGCGGGCGGGCGGAGTGGCGCCGGCAGGGGCGGGCGGCCGCCCTGCGGCGCGGGGTCGGCGCGGGGGCGCGCCGCTACGTGCGCCTACTACATCAGCGTGAAACAACTCAATGTTCTCTTTTCTATTTCCTGGACTGGTTTGGTGGTTCTCCCGCGACTTCGACTAGTGATTTGCATTACGAACTCGCCTCCATCACAAAAGACATATTACATATTAAGTATCTAAAAGACGGGAACTGACCAAGTACTGAGGAAAAAACAGCTTCCTCAATGAGAAAAAGTGAAATCTATATATTATTATGACAACTTTTAGTATCCATCACTGTTTCAACTCCTAGTTTAGGTGCCAAACTGACCTTCGATTTTATAAACTGTGTAAGCTAACGACACGAGTCCCGAGACATCAGGTTTTAGCGAAGATCACTCTCAGCTCTATATTGTCCCTCCGCAGAGCACTTCTTGGCTTCTTTGTTTGCGGCCTTTACGCAGTGCACTTGGAACCCACAGCGCCACCTGGCGGGAACTTACCGCTACGTTTACTCATTGCTAGTAGGGTTATAATCAGTGTTTTGCATTGTAAATTCTAGTGATCGTGCTCTATCCGTAGTTCGACGCCTAGCGCGTAGATGTCGCCTTTAGAATCAATAGTGATTACTGGGATCATCAGATGGGTCACAGTATGATGTACTGTATTGATACAGATCACTAACAGGTTTAATTCACGTAGCACATTTATATTAGGCCGGTTGTGTGTAGGAAGGCGCTTGTTTTGATTACTCCACTCTACTAGTCTCTATTAGTTTCTGTGCACTGAGAAAAAATTCAAATTTTCCTTCTGAGTGTTCCAAGACCGATTCCTTCCTTATTTTACCTTAGTTTTCCTTCTGAATCACAAGTCCTTCCCTTTTGACTTAGAAGGACAACGGTATTTCGGAAGGTCTTTTTTCTCCGTGTGTACGTAGGGTTATCGCTCGCTATTGCTCTTATCGACTTCCTGTTCTGTAGATAACACTCCCATGCAAACCTCTCCTCCCCCACTCCTCTCCTTTACTACCACCGTCAAAGTAATAGTTCCCATTTTGTTTAGGTAAAGTATTGGCACTTACAAATACATAATGGTTAGCAAAATCCACAAAGGTGGCACCATAGAAGTATTAGACGAAGAAGGTGAGTTTCATTCATAGTTCCGCTCAGTATCGAAGCAACAAAAGATCAAGTGTGTCAAGTGTGACGGCCGAATAATGTTGCAAGTGAATAGTCATTACATGACATTATTGACATTTACCCCAAAATATGAGGAAATTGGTACACTTGTTCCAACTTTGTCATTTGTTGGAATTTGAGTTATGTAATATTTGTTTGGATATTATTCATATAAATTATTATGTAGGTTGTATTCAGAAGTAAGTCGTCAGACAATAATCTTGGACATTATTATTGTTTACGTTGAAGCAAGTTTTTTTTGGCTAGTTGTTTCCGTAGATCAGACCTTCATGGGGAGTCATAAATAGATTCTAATTCCGTGTCGTACTCTTGAGATATCTGTAATGAAAATTTATTTTGTGTGTTATGAGAATTATTGACTGGGCAAAGCGAGGTCTCGGAGTTTACGGTTACGGTTATTAGTTTATAGTTAGTAAACTTTTAATTCCATTAAGATATAAATAGCAAGATAAAAACACCTAACTAAACCTTAAAATGTAAAATAAAACTACCTATCAAACTAAACAAACTACTTAATCTAATAAACCACTACCAGTTGGCAACGTTCCCAAAATGCTGGCCGCATTGCCGCGCTGAACGGCAATGCTTATTCTTTGCGCAAAATAACGGCCAGCATTTTGGTCACGGGTAGCACAGTTAATATAATTGTTAATCACGACATATTATAAAACATGGTCCTCCTCCGCGTCCGTCTGTCTGTCTGTTTGCGATAAATTCAAAAACTACTGCACCGATTTTCATGCTGTCTATTATTACTAACAGGCTCATTTGAAGCTTGCGCTTCATTGCATTTTTTTTTGGCTTCATTGGATGATGTGCCCTAAAAAACGATTAAAATATATAATTATAATAAATCTTAAATCTAATACAATTACTTTGCACAATTTCATGCACATTATACGTCAATAACTGCAGAAATGGTCTAAAAAAAATTTAGACAGACGGACAGACAGACAGATAAACATGACGACCTTGTATAGGTTTATTGTCAATGCACTTTATATTACGAATCTTAGAAGGGGTAAATATTTTTCCCATAGCTGACAACATTTCTTAGAGTAATGGCGCCTGTTTGTTTACAAATTATTTTTCTGTTTTAACGAATGTTTTACGTAAAATAATACGTTGCCAAATAGTACTTACGTGTGAAATGTGATTTTTTTATTCTTATCTTTGTTGTGAGATGCGTTGTGACACGCTTTTACTGCCCAGGAAGACATATTTAAATAAAATTGCCCGAGCTATTCGCTGTGAGACTTCATCGTGACTACTGACATGACGGGAAACGTAATCGGGCAATTCTGCCCGATTAGAAATTGCTGCCATCCGCTTCAGCCGACTCACTCTCTGTGTCTTATAACTCTATAGGTGGCACAATATCACGCGGAAAATATAGTTATTTGGAAGAAAATAATCATGTTGATAATTGGCGCCTTCGATTCCCGCAACGGATGCATTGAGAAAGCTCAAACATGTATTTGTTTCGTGCGGGTGTTGTGTCTCCGAACCGAGTAGGTTGCTAACGTCCCAAATTATAATCGTTCCTGATCCATGATCCGTGGTTTGCGATCGGATCGGATCGATTGTTAATTTCGGGCATAAAAGTACGTACAGTCAGCGACAAAAGATTTTTACATTTTATGGTTTTATTTTGACCACACCATAACACACCTGATATTAGGTGATGATGAAGTCAAAAATTGGTGTATAAGATGATGAGGATAGTAGAAGAAAGTGTAATTGTTCAGCGACTTTTGTTGTTGACTGCACCTATCTACATGGTGCTACTAAAACCAATTCTATGACAGTGAGGAATAGAGAAGCAACCGCTTGTTATTGGAGGAGTGTAGCTTTTTATTCATGAAAAACATTCATAATAAAAACATATAGTTTACAAAACTAAAAAAAAAACTTTAAAAACGCACTGAAAAATATAAAATAATTAAATTGACTTGTATTAGTTACGGTATAATGGTTAATTTTTTTAAAACACTTTTATTAGCTTGACTTGTAACTAACTAAACTAACAATGTAATCAAATCTTAGCTACTTCTAATTGTCGTATCGACTTGTATGTAATCTCGGTGACAATGCAATAATTTGGTATCATCGACCTGATCTGATGATGCAGCAGGAAGGTGGGTAGGGCATCTCTGCAGTAGCTACTAGTAAACCCGTCGAGTTTGAGCTCATATGAATCGTCTTAATGAGTCCAATAAATTGAACTTGGTGACGAGGGTCTGATGATGCAACCGTAAGGTGGGTAGAGGATCTCTGCAGTGGCTACTAGTAAATCCCTCGTGTTTGGGCTCATATGAATCGTATTGATGAGTCAAATAGATTGGACTTGGTGACGAGGGTCTGATGATGCAGCCAGAAGGTGGGTAGGGATCTCTGCAGTCATTGATAGTAAACCCCTCGAGTTTGGGCTCATATGATTCCTTTTCATGAGTCCGATAGATCTTTTACTGCTTCTTTTAAAGTACACACAACCAAAAAGCGCTCCACACTTTTTGAATTAACCATTATATCGTAACTAATACAAGTCAATTTAATTATTTATATTTTTCAGTGCGTTTTTAAAGTGTTTTTTTTTAGTTTTTTAAACCATATATTTTTATTTACTTTTTAGTCTTTTGTTACCAAGTCCAATCTATTTGACTCATCAATACGATTCATATGAGCCCAAACACGAGGGATTTACTAGTAGCCACTGCAGATATCCTCTACCCACCTTACGGTTGCATCATCAGACCCTCGTCACCAAGTTCAATTTATTGGACTCATTAAGACGATTCATATGAGCTCAAACTCGACGGGTTTACTAGTAGCTACTGCAGAGATGCCCTACCCACCTTCCTGCTGCATCATCAGATCAGGTCGATGATACCAAATTATTGCATTGTCACCGAGATTACATACACATACAAAGTTTCAAGTCGATACGACAATTAGAAGTAGGTGAAAATTGACTTCTAAGATTTGATTACATTGTTAGTAAGTTAGTTACAAGTCAAGCTAATAAAAATGTTTTTAAAATGGGAACGGTAGTTCTAGAGGTGGTCTCCTTCAAACATACATAATCACATACTTACAACCAACTTCATTTCGTTGTAATAACAGATTATAAATTATTATGGATTTCACGCAATGAAACAAAAACTAAATTATATGTATTTAATAAAACATTTTTCTTTAATTTAAAGAAGTACACTTAAATATAATTTTCAAGCTAATGTATTATTTAAAACCTGTTTGGATAAATATTCTATCGCTATCGCTTCCCTGTCTGCCGGCGCGGGGGCGAAACATATTAATTCGGGTACGCGAGCGCGTTTTATAAAAAGTATCTACTCCAACGGCCGCCATAGTAATAGAGCCGTCGCCCTCAAGACGCGGGTTGTTCTTTTCAGCGGGCGGAGTGCGGGCTCGCCGCGGCGGCCCCTTCCGGCTCGGGGTCGGCTCGCTCGCGCTCGTCCTCGGCCCGCAGCTCGGCGTAGATGTCCGCGCACGTGCGGTTGCGGAAGCGCGCGGTGAAGTGCGGCCAGGCGAGGAGCGCGGCGTACAGCGCGTCCCCCGGGCTGGCGGTGCGCTGCACGTCGCGCGCCGCCAGCACGCGGTACCGCGCGTGCAGCAGCCCCGCGCGCACGCCGCCCTCCAGCAGAAGCCGCGCGTGCGCCAGCTGCGCCGCCGACGGCCGCGTCCCGCCGCCCTCCAGCGCCGCGCGGTAGTCGCCTGCGACCGCATACAACTCCTATTAAACCGGTTCCACCCAGATCGCCGGACGGATTGAGCTTTAGCCTCGCCCGATCGCGACGCGCAAGACGACCAGGAGTTACGACGATTCGGGAGGACGCTCTCCCAGAGAGTTTCTTATTAGGAACGTTTCGTTTCACCGGCCGAAGGTTGACGAGGTCGACGACGGAGGGGGAGGGGGCTCACCTACGAAAGCGAGGCCGAGCGCACAGGAGTTGTAGCCGCGCGTGTGGGCGCCCACGGCGGCCCACCCGCGCCCGCAGTACACGCGCCCGTCGTTGCCGACCACGAAGTTGTACCTGCGTCCGCGTAACACTCTTTAGTCCCGTATTACTTCAAGTGCACACTAGGGTTTGAGAATTCCCGACAATTTCAAAGTCCCGGGACACGAGACAGGCTACAATCAAAGTCCCTAGAATTCCCGGGTGTTTTTTAATTTATTTATATAAAAAAAACAAATTGCTTGCGGCTTTTGTATAATTCTTATTGTTTTTTTTTCATTTGACTTACAAAAGACTTGTCAGTCTCGTTGTGTGCTTGAGAGCTACTGGTACTGGGTTCAGCGCCTATTATTCCCACACCTGGTGTGTGGATACTAGGCATATTTTGGAAAAGGCTACAATACAGTTCTTCGCGGCGAATGCATTTATTGTTTAGTTTATATCAATGATTTGCCCAGCCTTGTTAGTGACAATCACGAGATAGTATTGTTTGCCGATGATACGTCGCTTTTATTTAAGTTAAAGCGACAACAAAACATTTCTGACGACGTGAACAATGCTCTTTCCAAAGTTACAGACTGGTTTGATGCAAACAATTTGATGTTAAATGAAAAGAAGACCAAATGTTTGAGATTTGTGCTACCCAATGTTAAAGAAGTACAAACAAGTTTAAAGATTAAGAACGAAAAATTGGACCTTGTAGAGACTACAGTATTCCTAGGTATAACTTTAGATTACAAATTGCAATGGGGTCCACATATTGTCAGTCTATCGAGCAGACTTAGCTCTGCAGCATATGCTGTAAAGAAGATCCGTCACCTTACTGATGTTGATACAGCCAGACTAGTCTACTTCAGCTATTTTCACAGCATTATGTCCTATGGAATATTGCTGTGGGGAAACGCTGCTGATATAAACACCATATTTGTTTTGCAGAAAAGAGCTGTTCGTGCGATTTACAAGGTGGGCCCCAGATAATCTTTAAGGACTAAGTTTAAAGAAATTAATATAATGACAGTTGTTTGTCAATACATTTATGAAAATTTAATGTACATAAGGAAAAATTTAAATAGCTTCAAAAAGAGAAGTGATTATCACAATTTTAATACTAGAAACAAAGATAAAATTGCTGTACCCACTACTAGGCTCCATAAAGTTAGCAAGTCGTTCAAAGGTCAATGTGTACGCTTTTTCAACAAAATCCTCAGTGAAATTCAAGACTTATCGATAGCAAAATTTCAAGTCCGTATAAAGAGAAATCTTATTAGTAAAGCTTATTATAAAATATCGGACTATTTGGATGACAAACAAGCTTTGGATTGTAGTTAATCTATCTATCTTTCTTTCTATCTATCTGTTCTCCCTATTTCCCCTATTCTAACCATTTTCGGTAAACAGCCAAAACAGTCATACTCACGAAAGTGACTTTGCTTGCAGCGGCGTTGTGTGTCGGGTCGCCCTCTTCCCTCTCATATGGTCGAGGAGAACGATGGCTGGCACATGCGTCAACTCGTGAACGGGTGCTGCTTGTGGGGTCTGCTCTGCTTTGGTTGTGATCCCGTAACCCGTTAATATTAATGTTCCATATCCCAATGTGCACAACCAACCAACATAAATCTTATTAGTGAAGCTTAATAGAAAATTTCGGAATATTTAGATGACAAAAAAAACTTGCTTCAATTCAATCAATATGTAATAAGAATAAAATTTTCGATGTGATCGCGGCAAAAAAATAATCTGCCAAGTGTTTCTTGTTCTTTTGCCGGCGTAAGGAGGTCGGAACGGGCGGAGCTACTTTTAAGTTTTAAAGTGATCACAATGCATCCTACTGAATGAATAACTGTCGACTGTTGCTCACGGGATGTCGTAGCCGAAGTCGCGCTCGAAGGAGGCCTGCATCTCGCGCATCGCGGCGGCGCAGTCCGCGAACCGGCGGCATTCGGCGCCGGCCGTGTGCTGCACCAGCACGAGCCGCAGCGGGCGCGGCGGCGGCGCGGCGCGAGGCGCGCGCTCGTTCGCGAGCCACATGCGGCGCGTGATGTTCCACGCGTGCGGCGCCGCGTCCTCCGCGGCGGGCGGCGCGCGGCCCGCCAGCGCCGCCGCGCCCGCCGCGCACAGCGCCAGCGCCGCCAGCGCCGCGCCGCACGCCCAGCGCTCGGCGCGCGAAGAGCGCCGCGCCCAGCGCCACGCCAGCCGCCACACGCTCACCTCTGCAACAACGGTTCCTCCGAATGCGGACCTCCGCCGCCGCCGCCTCGCCGGGCTCCGGGTCGCGGTTCCACACCGACACCGTTCCGCTTCGAGCACCGGAGGGGGCGCGGGCCGCGGCCCGCGCGCTCTCGCACTAAAGCGACCGTCGCATCACCCAATTTGCAGAGCGCTAGATTTAGCGCTGCAGCGCGATACAAAAAGAGCTCCCTCGTCACGCTAGACCAGCTGGCGAAGTTAGTTCCTTTCGTTTCGGTAGGGATCGTCGCCCAAACCGCATCGTTCGAAGAGCGCTAAACGAGTATGGCCCCATCAAAACACCAGAAAGTTGGCAGCGCTTTAGCAACGGTGTCGAGTTTAATTAGTAAAAAAAAGACGCACAAAATGTTGACCAAAGAATGTTTGTTGCCGAGACAAAAACTGTCAAATATGATCATTGGGAACGCATTGGAGCCGTCTGATTTTAGAATTTTTTTAAGATTGGGATCTTCACAGTTTGAAGAAAAAGTTTGACGAATTTCGTTTTCATAATCCTTATGTTTTTTGTCCCAAAGAAATGGCATGTCTTTGTATAATTTCATTACTAACTGCACTTCCCTTTCCTTAGTCAATGCTAACGTCATTTTGATCTACGTCCGTTCGAGCGCACGCCGACTGACTGGCCTAGCATTGCTTGGTTTGGCACGCTAGAACATTGTACGAGATGAGGCAGAGTCCATGCGATCGCACTAGATTACCGGAACCGAGCCTATTTTATAGTCGGTACGGTTTCTTCGCCTATTTTTCCCGTTGAAACCGCAACGAATCGTGGCCGGCCGATAACGCTCTGTTGTCCCTCTAGCTCGTGACCCCGGTGTCACATGCTGATATAATTACGCCAAGCAATGATACCAGATGGACAAAACAATGTTACGTTGCACAGTGGCTCAAAATTATCAGAATACGGTGCTACAATTTTATTAACACCTACTGCTCTTACCACAACCAATCAAAGCGTTTATTGACACTAATGAATGATTATTATTGACGAAAAATAGTGGGAACAGTTTCAGAAACTAGATTCTTCTTCCATTCATTTGTACAGTTAAAATTAGTACATAATATATTAAATATAATTATTGAAAGTGAAGTAAGAAGGACAAAAAAAACGTTTAAATTACTATCATTTATTCAGTCACTATCAATAATAATTACTGTAGATAACGTTTTGTTCATCAATACTAGTTTTGGCCACAGAAAGTTGAATTGGTATTCCAATCCTTGCCTAGGTAGTTCGCCCTTTTTTTTCATCTAATAATAATTATGTACCTATAGGCTTGTAATCTGTTGTGATATAAAAGCAAATAAAAAGAACTAAACTAAATTGGTCAGGTGTGAAAGCATTGCTGTCCTTGTATGGCCACGGAATAAAACAAGGACAGCGTTTTTTTGAGATCTGTCAAATTTAGTTTTCTTTTAGAAAATGCACAACGGAATCGACACCATGTCCGTAGACTTTGATCGCAGATGGCGCAACGCTGACTTTGGTATTAACTACGGTAGAACGAAAACTAAAAATGAAAATACAGTAAAGACCGCGAGCGCGCACTTGCTCAAAAACCATTACTTGTCGTTGTGATGTGTGGTTGACGCGCTGCGCCGACCTGCCTCCTTGCGCGAGACGACTCGTCCGCGGCGGACTGCGTTTTCGAGCGTTCGCTTTGCACTGTTCGACTTGTTCGAGCGCCGCATCCGATCTCGTCCGTCTCTTTATATGTCGTCGCCCGCTCGCACCCTTCTGTCGGGAGGGAGCGGACGGCCGGGTCCGAAAGCGGAGGCCGCACCGGTGCGTTCGGTCAGCGCGCCGGGTCCGCGGCGGCGTCGAGGCAGCCGGAGAGGTTGGCGCGGTCCCAGTGCGGGAAGGCGTGCAGCTCGCGCAGCAGGTTGCCGCCGGGCGGCACCAGCTGCGGCACCGCCTGGCAGTGCGCCAGCAGCGCGTACCGCGGGTGCAGCGCGCCCGCCGCCACCAGCGCCGCCAGCAGAGCCGCCGCGTGCCGCAGCGCCGCCGCCGCCGCCGCGTCGCGCCCGCGCCGGTAGTCTCCCAGGAACATGAGCGACACGCCGCGCGCGTTCCACCCGCTCACCATCGCGCCGCGCACGCCCGCGCCGCGGCCCTCGAACACGAGCCCGCCGCTGCTCACCAGGAAGTTCGGCCCGATGTCGCTCCAGCCGCGGCGCAGGTGCATGCGCTGGATCTCGAGCACCTCCGCGGTGCAGTTGTACCGCTCCTCGCAGCGGAACGTGGCGCTGTGGCCGACGAGCGCGTACCGCGCCGGCAGCGCCAGCGGCGTCACCTCGTAGGCCGGCATCGCCTGCCACGCGGCGCGGCGCAGGTACCACTCGTCCGCGAGCGCGAGGTCGAGCCGCGCCGGCCGCGCCGCCAGCGCCAGCCGCGCCACGTACACGGCGAGCGCGGCCGCCACCGCCAGCGCCCAGCACACGAACACCGCCACGCTGCAGCGCAGGCGCCGCGCGCCGCCCGCGCCGCCCTCCGCCACCTCCAGCCCCAGCACGCGCCCTGCAACACCGCACCCGCGCTGCAGCACCGGACCCGCGCCCCCGCACATCGGCTCCGTCCGACCGACCGCTCCTCCCCCCTCCGCCGGCCGCCGAGTCGGACGCGGTTGATAAACATACAAAAACGAGCCCGACGGATCGGCCGAACGAAACGACAACAGTTCGCCGTGCAAAACTGCACAGCTGTTTATGGCGCGAGCACTCGGACGGGTCCGAGACGCAGATCGACCATGCTACCGAGCGAAACGTCCCGCTTCGCTCCTGCGAGAAAAATGCTAGGGGCAAGAAAAACAGCTCAATTTACATATTCAAAATTTGAACTTTATTATACAATCATTTATTTCGAGCAGCTCATCTCAGCATGAATTAATTAGCTACAGTCACATTTAAAATAATAAAATTATTGTTATAAACACAGAATGCATTTTCTGATGACCGGCGCCGGCGCGGCGGTCATCAGAAAATGCATTCTGTGTACAGTCAGGTTTTGTTTGTTTTTCTAATAATAGCCGGTTTAATAACGACTTTTGAAGATACATAAGCACCTACGTAGGTACTTGGTTTTATCAATTTGTTTTATCGACAGTCCACACACTTCGCAGTGTCGCTATGTTATCGGAAATGTATGTAATCCGTCGTTTTACACAACTCATAACAACATAATAATAGTACATTACTGCAGCGGCCCTCATAAGAGGCATTGACGGACGAGCGTGTAAATGAGTGCCGAGGCGAAGGCGAGGCCCACATACATAAGTCCATCAATGCCTAGTTGTGGCCAAGGCTTGTATAGTACTTTTCTCAAATAATGCGCGGAAATTAAATCTAAGTAGTACCTGGGCAGAACTTTTCTCTTTCGACTTTGGCAGTAACAAGTTTTCTATTACGGCTCTTGCCACCTTTTGAATTTCAGGTGGCGTTAAAGTAAGTTCATCACACAGCACACTTCACTCATTATCTTCACTTGAACTCATTTCGTCAAATACAATTACTTTTCAAAACCAATAACAAACAACGAACAACAAAAAAATTTCTCGCGCTAAAGTGATCAATGTGATCATTTTCATTTTCAACGCTACCCTAAAAACTCACATAAACCTTAAGAGTTTAACAAATCATGACGAGATAATGAACAGGCGCGCCTTCAGAATTCCACTTCCTCCTGCTAAGTCTCTTCTAGCCAGACGTAGCCCTGCTTACGCACTGCCCAACACTTATAACAAAGTAAGCAAAAGATGTGACATTAAAAACCTCTCAGTAATTGCATGTAAAAGAAGAATAAGAGAATTGCTTCTCCAACTTTCGTATGTTGAGACTGAAGATCTCATTTAATAAGCGCGCACTACTCTCACATCACCCACTACATACCCTCCAACAAACACATCACACTCTCACATTCACTCTTACATTTATTCCTCAATTTTACACAGGACACTCATTTTCCACACACACATCACAAACACACTCTTACGCACACACTTACTCACCATCAATAACACATATTTACACATCTCCACACTCATTTACACATAAATTTTAAATTTACCTACTTTTATATTTAGTCTTTCTGTTTTTTTTTTCCTTTGTAACGCAGACCCACTTGGGGTCTTTCCACAAATTGTCTCAACTTATTAAATTAGCCTACTATACCTGGTCTCTGGTAAAGTTGCACTCGGGCCCCAAAATACAGGCCTCGTGCTTAGTTTGGGGTCCATCGTTAAACTTTTACTAAGTAGAATATATTTGTTTGATTAAGTGATTTTCTGTACCTGTTCCGTACCTGTGATTTGTTTTATTTTTCAAAAAACCGGTTTCTGTATCCAAGCCGTTTCGGAATTTAAATAAAACCTTTGATAAGTTACCTCCTTGGTTGCCATGTTTCGGAGAAAAAATCCTTCCATTTTTAAATTACACGACAGATATGAGTTTACTATTTAATTTATTTGGCCGCTAAACACGACAGATATGGATTTTCATAAAACTTTTGCCGGCCGCTGCTCGCATATATTTGGGCAGTGCAGCTAGTTCGATTTACCTCGAAGAAAGTTGTCAAAATAATGCTCATAGTTCCAAGCATGTTTGAGAAAAATTTAGAAATAACGGTCAGGTCTCGGTTAAAGCTAAACAGTATAACAAAAAAATAACATGCAGTTTTGTTAGTTAGTTTCAGAAATATACGCATAGACATCGAACATTTTGTCTCTGAAGAACTACCGTAAAGCGATGGGTGCTACCCGTCCTATAGGAGCCATCTCACGCTGATTTTGCAGTATTTACTACTTATTACAAAACAAAGTCCTCTGCGCCGCGTCTGTCTGTCTGTCTATTCGCGATAAACTCAAAAACTACTGCACCGATTTTCATGCTGTTTTCACCAATAGATAGAGTGGTTCTCGAGGAAGGTTTTAGGATATCATTTGTCAAGTTTTTGTATACATTGGCTAAAATATAACGATATTTGTTGGAGAGGTCGGAAGAAAATAAGCCGTCTGGGAGCTTTCAACGAAAACGCTGCCTAAACCCTTTGAGATATAACAAAATGATGTATCGTGGGATTGTGTATCATATATAAGTCTACAAAAAAGTCCGCGATGGCATATGTCTATCTCTTAAGGATAACATACTATAACTACTTTTTTTACATTTTAAAAGTTGATAAAAATGCTGACTAAAATCAGACCGTGTTATGCATACTTTCATATTAACCCTTATCCAAATTAATCATTTCGTATTCAAGATTGTTTCAATACCTGTAGATTACTTTTGAAATTACTTTTGTTTGTTTGTTTGCATCGATTAGGCTCCGAAACTACTGAACCGATTTTAAAAAACTCTTTCATTGTTGGAAAGCTACACTATCTGTGACGGACATAGGCTATATTATTTTTCCGAAAAAAATAGGGATTCGTAAGAAAATAGCTATTTTGTAACCCAAAGTGTGAAATCGAAAACCTATTTTTGCGTGCGTTGCAAAATCTATTGACAATAGAACAAAATAATGTGTTACGGGTTTGTAGGTCCTATAGAGATCTACAAAAAAGTCCGGGAGAGCATATTATATATAACTATTATAGTTATGCCACAATAAGTGAAAATCGTTGCCGTAGTTTTTGAGTTTATCGCGAACATACAGACAGACGCGGCGCGGAGGACCTCGTTTTATAATAAGTAGTGATTACTAGGTATTTTATGATTTTGCGTAGTTTAGCTAATAGTAACTGTGTGAAATTGCGTTGCGTGCGATATTAGTTTTTTAGGGATCCTTCGTACTGTGGTGGTTATGGAGATTTTTGTGTGATTATTGAAACGCCGGTGGTGCGATTCGTACTGCGTGTTCACAGTGAATGATATTTATTACTAAAAGTTCCGTTATATATACACAACTAGCCTAATCTTCGTTTGACTTCGGCAGGAACTCGGGTCGCTTCGGCAGGCGGCGCGTCGCACGTGGTGTTTAGGATCGGAGAGTCCTGTTTGTTTATTGCGCTGGGAAAGTTCGGCTGGTCTTTGAGCTATTGGGTCGTAAACTGCAATTGTTCTTTTCGGCGTATTTATTCTTTTGTTTCAATGGTGGGAAGCGTAGACGATGCAACGGTGAAATATTCCTTTTATTGCTGTGCGTAGTAAAATTGTATTGTTGTTAAAACTGCATTTTATATTTGTTTATCTTCTGGTGTTATGGGAACGAAATATCGTGGGAAAGGACTGTAGTAGCGTAGCTACATGACTCCCTCCCTAGCGAAAGCGTACCGGCAGTTTGATTTGGCGGCCGAGTCGTGTTGTTCGTATTATTGGTTGCGGTGATGCTGGTGTATCTTGATTTGGTATCAGTACGTTATTATTGGCCGGTTCCGATGATAATTGCGGTGGGGGTACGCTATCTTGTTTCGTTGGTATGATGATGACGTGGTCTTGAGTTGGCTGGTCCGAAATGTTTTCGTTTAAAATGTAAGCAGGCTTGAGTCGGTCGATTGAAATAGTTGAGCTTCTCTCTGGTAACTGTAATATGAATGTTTTGCTGTTTCGATCTATGACTTTGAATGGTCCGTCGTAGGGTGGTTGCAGCGGCTTCTTAACTGCATCGTTTCTTACAAACACATGCGAACATGTTTGCAAATCTTGATGCACGAAGATTGGTCGCTTGTTGCCATGTGATTCGGTTGGATGAGATGGCTTGATTGCGTTTATGGTAGCTCGTAGTCGAGTTACGTAGTCGTAGTTCATGTCTTGTTCGTTTGATGGTGGTGAGACGAAGAAATCACTAGGTAGGCGTAGCGTTTGTCCGTAGGTGAGTTCAGCGGCGCTGACGCCTGTGTCTGTGCGCGGGGCGGCACGTAATCCCATGAGGACTGTAGGAAGCTCGTCTATCCACGTTGAATGTTGAGACAGGCGAGTCTTTAGTGCAGCTTTGAGTGATCGATGCCAGCGTTCTATCATTCCATTTGATTGAGGATGGTAGGGCGTAGTGTGTGTTATTTTGATCCCCATTGCGTTCATGAGCCTGGCGAAAAGGTGACCTGTGAATTGTCCTCCTCTGTCGCTCGTGATGACTGACGCAAGCCCGTAGCGAGTAATCCAGTGCTCATAGATTATCTTCGCCACGGATTCCGCAGATATATCTTCTGTGGGAATTGCTTCTGGCCATTTCGTTACTCTGTCGATCATTGTAACGAGGTATCGATGGCCTTGCGGTGAGGTGGGTAGCGGTCCGACGATATCTACGTGGATGTGTTGAAATCTCTCAGTAGTCACTGGAAACTTTGAAATGCTGCTCGATGTGTGTCTCTGGATTTTGGATCTTTGACATTGTAAGCAATTTTTGCACCAGACTCCGATTTCTACCATCATCGATGGCCAGAAAAACTTCTGGGACATAAGTTTGCGTGTCGTGCGAATGCCAGGGTGGCTTATGTTGTGTACGGTGTCAAATGCAAGTCGTCGAAATTCTTCCGGCATGTATGGTCGAATGTATGACGTTGATGTTTCGCAGTAAATAGGTGATTGAGATTCGGGCATAGTGACTCGTTTCATTGTTAAGTTGGCTTGTTGTGAGAGTTTCTTGATTGTAGCGCTGTCTTTTTCTTGAGCATGGGCGACTTTTTCATAGTCAATTAGTGATGGGCAAGTGATGCTGTCGACAGGTAGACGACTCAGAAAGTCAGCGACAGTGTTTTCTGCTCCGCTGATGTGTCGAATGTCCGTAGTAAACTCGCTAATGAAGATCAATTGTCTGGCTCGACGCGGTGTTTCAGACGCTGACGGTGGCTTTTGGAGCACGAAGGTCAACGGCTTGTGGTCGGTGAATATGATGAGATCGCGTCCTTCGAACATTTTTCGGAAATGCTTGACCGCCATGTATATTGCAAGTAGCTCGCGGTCGAATGTGCTGTAGTTACATTGTGCATCGGAAAATTTCTTTGAAAAATAGCCGAGCGGTTGCCATTTTCCGTCGATGTGTTGTTGTAGGACAGCTCCTGCACATTTATCAGACGCGTCGCTGAAAATTGCCAGGGCAGCCTTGTGCGATGGGTGAGCGAGCAAAGCGGCGTTTTGGATTGCAACTTTGCAAGCTCCAAACGCTGTTGTCGCTTCGTCGGTCCATTCAATGTTTGTTTTGTCTCTTTTCTTGACGTTGTGTAAGTAGGCATGGAGCGGTGCTTGCATTTCTGCGGCTTTCGGCAAGTGATCGCGATAGAAATTGATCATGCCGAGGAAACGTCTTAATTCTTCAATCGTTTTTGGTTTTTCGTAATTGCAGATTGCTGTGACCTTTTCAGTAGGTGGTTTGATTCCTTCTTTGCTCACAGAGAAACCAAGAAACTGCACTTCCGGTTGGCCGAAGATGCATTTGGCTGGATTGATTGTGATGCCATTTTCTTCTAGTTTTCTTAGTACTATCCGGAGATGCTCCTTATGGCTGGATTCATCACAGGACGCAATAATGAGATCGTCAATGAATGCATAGACGAAATCGAGTCCATGGAGTACTTCGTGGATAAATCGTTGGAAAGTCTGTCCGGCATTTGTTAAACCGGGACACATTCTCGGAAATTCAAATAATCCCATTGGCGTTATGATGGCAGTCTTTTCTATGTCTTCTTCTTTGACCTTGATTTGTTGATAGGCTCGGTTGAGATCAATGGTACTGAATATTGTCTTATTAGACAACTGGAACGTGAAATCTTTTATTCTTGGAATCGGATAGCGATCAGGCGTTGTGACGGCGTTCAATCTCCTATAATCTCCACAAACGCGAAGGTCCCCGTTCTTTTTCGGTACGATGTGCAGAGGCGATGACCAAGGACTTTTGCTTGGACGGCAAAGGCCTTGTTCGATCATGTTTTCGAATTCTTTTTTTACGGCTTCGTAACGGTGCGGTGCGACTGGTCGAGCGCGGCAATGAATAGGCGGTCCAGTCGTTTCAATGTAGTGTTCGACGCTGTGCTTTGTATTAAGTTCCATTGCTGTAAGACGTGTAGTTCCGGGAAATTCCGCTAGTATGTCGTGATAAGATTGCTGTACGTCGATACTACGAATTGTTGGTACGTTGCTTGCTCGGACGTATGAAGTTGTTGATAATTTTGTTATGCCGTCGATCAGTCTTCGGTTTTTGATGTCAACGATGAGTTGGTGGTGTTTGAGAAAATCAGCCCCGATGATAGGTTTGCTGACTTCCGCAACGACGAACTTCCACTTGAACGGACGGCGAAGATTTAAGTCGAGTGTCAATGTTTTTTCGCCGAATGTTGGAATGACAGTATTGTTTGCAGCGTAGAGTTGAAATTTGAGTGGTTTTGACGATTCTCCTTTGTTCCGAGGTAGGACGGATACGTTTGCGCCGGTGTCGATTAAAAACGTTAGTTTTGACGTTTTATCGGTAACGAATAGGCGGTATGAGTTTTCAGATACTACGCTGGGTTCCGCCTCAGCCAGCGCAGGCTCTAGTTTTCCGACTGATTGTTTCGTGGTTTGTATGAACACGGCATGGTGCAACGTCTTGCTTCATCACCAAAACGACTGTGGTAATAGCAGTATGGTGACGGTGATTGACTGCGTGATCTGTTATTATCACGACTCGTAGAACGGTTGCGACGGACGTGTTGGTATTGTTGTTGATGGTTGTAGTGCTCGTTGTATTGCGGATTTTGTCTTTGTGACGACTTAAAAGCGGCAAACTCAAGAGACAATTTTCGTAATTCTTCTGCCAGGAACTGAATATCTATTTGGCCGCGAGACGTGGATGCTGATGATGTCGATACGGCCGAAACTTGCGTAATTGTATCTTCGATCATCTTGTCGGCAAGTAGAGCAAGCTCATCGAGTGCAGTCTGAGTTTTGAATGTTTCACTGATGGTGAGAACGGATCGGATATGCGCTGGTAAATGGTTAGACCACATGAGACGTAACGTGGAATCGGGAACTTTATCGCGTGCTAGACTTTTCATGCGTCGAAGTAGCTGGGACGGCTTCTGATCGCCGAGTTCCGTGTCGGACAGCAACTTCTGCAACTGACGATTGTCTGATTCTTCATAGACGGTGATGAGTCGTTCTTTTAATGCTGTGTACATATCCGCTTCTGGAGGGCTGTATAAGAGGTCGCTAATCTGTTCGATGTCCATCTTGTCGAGCTGAGCAATCACCATCTGGGCTAGCTGGGCTTGGCTACGGTTTAAATCGCTTGTTGCGGCTTCAAAGGTGAGAAACCATAGTCGAACCTTGTCGCGCCAAAAAGATGGGATTCGCAATGGCAAGGTGATACCGGCGACTTCTTGCTGAAACTTTCTCGTGGTCGTATTTTCCTCTGCTTGATTCTGCATTTTGCGCTTGTTGCTGTTATCACGTCGGGGTCACCACTTTAGGGATCCTTCGTACTGTGGTGGTTATGGAGATTTTTGTGTGATTATTGAAACGCCGGTGGTGCGATTCGTACTGCGTGTTCACAGTGAATGATATTTATTACTAAAAGTTCCGTTATATATACACAACTAGCCTAATCTTCGTTTGACTTCGGCAGGAACTCGGGTCGCTTCGGCAGGCGGCGCGTCGCACGTGGTGTTTAGGATCGGAGAGTCCTGTTTGTTTATTGCGCTGGGAAAGTTCGGCTGGTCTTTGAGCTATTGGGTCGTAAACTGCAATTGTTCTTTTCGGCGTATTTATTCTTTTGTTTCAATGGTGGGAAGCGTAGACGATGCAACGGTGAAATATTCCTTTTATTGCTGTGCGTAGTAAAATTGTATTGTTGTTAAAACTGCATTTTATATTTGTTTATCTTCTGGTGTTATGGGAACGAAATATCGTGGGAAAGGACTGTAGTAGCGTAGCTACAGTTTCGAGTTGATAAACATCGCTACTTCTCCGCGACACACATTATAATATACTTTTATTGAAATTGGGAACACAGATCATTTCCACAATACATCGTTCAAACGATCCGAGCCACGTACGAGTGGCAGAGAGCGCGCTGCGCGAGCACGGCACGCGAGCTGAGCGTGTCCTAATCAGCAGTACTTACTGCTTGTTTTGAACAAGCATCATATTTTTTAGTACTAAATCCTGAGTCACTCGGCGACTCGACTGATCTACACATCGTAGGTACCTTGTTATTCGCATTGCGTTCTAGCGCAGTATATCACGGATCCAGCATGTCGACGTGGATCGTTCTAAACTCAAATAGTTTGAAATGATTATTGCGTTCGAACTGATGTAGTGTTTGAAAACTTGTATTGTAATGTGTTCGCGGTCAGTAGCTGCAGAAGTGCAGACCCTCGCTCACAACGGAACACGCTACGAATGTAATCCAACAGATGCCCAAGTACGTAGGTACAATAACCCGCAGCTATCGTTTTTTTTTCAATCAATATCCGTGATGTATCTCATTGCAATAACGAACGCCGTCAGCCCGCGTACAAGGTTGCATGCGTGCCGTTTTCCGTGTTTTCGTTGTGGTTTTTCCTGTGACTTGATGACGTTTCCAAATATTTAGGCTTAGCAGTTTCGGATATAAGGGGAGGAGAGAGGAATTTTTGGACTCTTGTACAATATTTTTAATTGACCTCTTTTTTGTATCGTCTGGTAGCACCCAGTGCCTTGTAGGCAGTTACCTAGTTTATCAGTTCTCTTGTAGAGCCGACAGTCGGCGGTGACGTCACCGTTACTGTTATTGTATGCGCAGTATGTACTTACTTAGGTAGGATGCAGTGCTCGTGTTGTCACCTACTGACTACGACGTACATGTCATGTCGCGCCATGAACCTCACTTTGTGCTTCTACGAAATGAGCTTTGTTACACGTAGCCATGTACCTACTCGACTAACCTGCCTTCTGCATATTGCAACGGGAAAAACCGATCGCGTTTGTTGTTTTGTAAAATAAGACTCAGAGTGAGACGTCTACATCGTACAGATACCTGCATAGTTGGGTCACTAGCTCCGTGCGTACGCGGCTCCTCTACCACCCGTATGGTAGTACACTATAGCATACAACGTATGCCCCTGTGCAGTGCGAGGGCGCGGGCGGGGAGTGGCTCACCTTTGATCACCTCGGAGGCGGAGTGCACGTTCTGCGACACGTACGTCACGATCTTGGGCCCGATGTGCATGCGCGAGTTCTTGGAAACGTTGAGCTGCGCGATCTGCGGCGGCGGCGCGGCGGCCGCCACGGCTGTCGCGGCGGCCACCACCTCCGCGCCGGCCGCCACCTCCGCGCCGCCCGGGGACTCCTCGCCCTCGCTCCGCATGCTCGCTCGCACCGCCAACACTGCTCGGACACGGAGACCGCCTCCTCTCCGCTCTCAGTGCGGAGTGCACGCAGCCGCTCGGCGCGGCCGCCCTCCCCGCCCCGCGCACGACACGTCACTCTCAAGTGTCAAGTGACGAACCAACACAACACAGCACACAGACAGCGCCGCGCACACGCACACGTCCGCGAGGCGTGTTCGGTTTAAGTTCGGCGCACCACTACAGTGATGCGAGGGCTCCGGTTACAATAGCAAGAGATCTCCGCCGCAACGCTGCAATAACGTGCTCCAAAGTAAAATATATATTTTTTTTTCAAGTTTTTTAACTATATTTTTTTATTTTTTTACTTTTTAGTATTTTTTTACCAAGTCCAATCTATCAGACTCATCAAAATGAATTATATGAGCCCAAACTTGAAGGGTTTACTATTAATCACTGCAGATATCCCCTACCTACCTTCCGGTTGCATCATCAGACCCTCGTCACCAAGTCTATTGGACTCATCAACACGAATCATATGAGCCCAGACACGAGGGGTTTACTAGTAGCCAATGCAGAGATCCCCTACCCACATTCCGGCTGCATCATCAGATCAGAACAGATACCAAATTATTGCATTGTCACCGAGATTACATACACATACAAAGTTTCAAGTCGATACGACAATTTAGAAGTAGGTGAAAATTGACTTCTAAGATTTGATTACATTGTTAGTTAGTTACAAGTCAAGTGTTTAAAACAATAACAATTAAAGTGTTTAAAAAATCATTGCTGACCACCCTTAGGCAGTGCAGAATCTGAGAATTGTGAAGCGATGATGGCTGGCGACGTCGGCTCGCGATCTGTAGGTCGCGGGTTCGAATCCCACAATGAGCTTGAGCTCTTTCATAATTATGTAGTTTTTCTAATTACTTTAATTTAATATTTTATTTATTAATATATGTTAACTTTAACGTATATTCCATTCATAAACCTATTTAAAATGTTACTTTTTCTCTTTCTACGGCTAGCTATTTCATGTTATATGTCCCGGCCACACCGGAGACGGCGCGGCGGCGTTTATCAGTTATACTAAGTACAGGTACATATTGAAACAGGCTTGAATACCAAATGATTTATTTGAAAGACCGGCATTTCTATCAACTTTTAAAATGTATAAAAGTAGTGATATTGACATAACTGTAATAGTTAGACATATGGTATAGCGGACTTTTTTGTAGGTATTTATGTCTTCTATAAAACTGCAATACATCACTTTGCTCTATTGTCAATAGTTTCCGCAGCGTACGCGATATAATGATTTTTTTTCACACCTTGGGTTTCATTATCGAAGTTTTCTTGCGGATCCCTAACTTTTTTGAAAATGTTCCAACACCTGTGTTCATCAGGGATGATGTAGGATTATAATGGTGAAAAAGTTTTTCAAATTTGTCCAGTAGTTTCGCAGCCTATTCAATCTAAACAAACAACCAAATCTTTCCTCTTCATAATATTAGTTTAGTAGTATTTCATAGTGAGTTGGGCGTCACAGCGTTCGAGGGCACAGTAACGAACGATGCCTCGTCAAGCAAGAGAACGCGGAGCAGCCGAGCGCGCTCCTGGTTGACGGAGGTGGCACGCACAATGTTATTATTATATACGGCCGGATGATTGCATAGAGAGGATGTGTGAGATACTAATGTATCCTATGTGCCTCATGGCGGGCGTCCGCAGCGTCTAGTGCGGCGTCCGTGGTCGGCGTGCCTTTGGGTTCTGCTAATCTATAATATTTCGAAAATGTAATACTCAGTACCACACCATAGTCTGCTACCATAGTGGCATATTATGATGTGGGAACACCACAATTATATTATATTGGTTGCCCATAGGCGCTAACCAATGTAATATAATTTAGTTTTATGTTTCGAAGTAACAATTAGCATCTGTATTTTCTTGCGCTGTGTTTCAAGTGTTGTCTGTGTGTACGGAAACACTCGCACCCGGGGCGAGCGAGTATGTGCTATCAGGCAATGAAGCATTTTCATCTTGGATGAAAGTTGATAAATTTTACTAATTAATGTGGTAATTGGTTTCGACCATATAATTGATGAATAAGCATGTATAATAATATCATGATTAAAATGTACTGGGATCCGCCGTGGGCATGCACGGACAGACAAATAAATATAAATAGTGCCATATACTGAAAAGTGAACAGGAAGGAGAGTGGCAAAATAAAGTTATCTGGGTTATAAGAGATCTATAAAGGAGATATCGGTTGACTGGCATAGAGATGGGTTGAATCGATCTACGCTCAGTGGAAGTGACGTCGACATGTGAGGCGTAACTCGTGGGTTCGAATTAGCATGGTGGTAGGGTATATTCTAGTGCTCGCCTGGCTAGCTACCACCCTCAAGTTTAACATCTGTCGCCACACGCCACACCTATATCGGTACGTTCCGTCAGTACCACTTGAGAGCCAGTGCCCAAAACAGATGTAGCGTGGCGCCACCTTCAACCACATCGTCACTTAACATCAGGTGACTTGAGCTCAAAAGTTACACTGTAAGCAGTAAAACAATAAAATAAAATTAAAAATATATACATATAAATTATTTTCTATACAACACCCAAACTCGGTTTTAGAACGTTCGAGGGCATAGAAAGCGACGGTGCCTCGTCCAGCATGAGAATGCGGAGCAGCCGAGTGCGCTCCGGCTACACGCATGTTGGCATTCATGGTGATTACTTCGAAAACGTAATACTCAGTACTATACCATAGTATGCTATATGGCAGATGATGGCATGGGAATACCAAAATTATATTATATCCGGTCATGGCCCATACGGCGATAGCCAATTTAATATAATTTAGTTTTACGTTTAGAAGCATCTGTATTTTCTTGCGCTGTGTTTCAAGTGAACTTGTTGTCTGTGTGTGCGGAAACACTCGCACCCGGGGCGAGCTAGTATGTGCTATCAGGCAATGAAGCATCTTTATCTTGGATGAAATTTGTACGATAAACTTAGTAAATAATAAATAATAAAAAATTTCATGAAAATTTACTATTATTTTTATGGTGTGAATTAAATTACTCACTTGTGACATTTTACTAGTTATTTAGGTAATTGGCTTCGGTCGCCTAATTGATAAATAAAAGTGACATGATAAGAACATAATAGCATCCGCCTTGGGTCTGCGCAATCAGACAAATAAATGTAAATAACGCCATATTCCGAAAAGTGAACATGAAAGAGAATGACAGCGCGAAATATTTATGGAATAAGAGATACCTATGTAAAGCGATCGGTGGAGTGGTATAGACCGTATAGAGATGAGCCGAATCAATTTACCTTTAGTGGTAGTGACGGCGGCTTGTGAGCCGTAGCTCGTGGACCCGATTAGCTTGGTGGTAGGGTATTATATATTCTAGTGCTCGCCTGGCTAGCCACCACCCTCAAGTTTAACATCTGTCGCCAAACACCTATCGGTATTCCGACAGTCTCACTTTTTTAAGAGCCAGTGCGTGGTTTCACATGCAACGTAGACGCAGCGTAGAGAGTCGTCCGTCATCTACGTTACTACAGGCACTTTTTACCACATGGTTAAGCGCTACCCCATAAAAAAATAAAAATAACAAATCAAAACCATATTTTGAAAAAGTAATTGATATTGTTGATATGACTTTGATACCAGTCATGAAACAAAATTTGATTTTGTTATAAATAATTATGTTTAACGGCGCGGAAATCGCACCGGCCGGTCGCACGAGGCGGCTCGCTCTCGTGAAGCAAGCACAAGGACGCGGTGCCGCCGAGTTCGCTGCAGCTTCACGTAGCGAGCACGTGCCGTATTATATACGACCGACCGACCTACTATATATTTACTTCGAAAATGTAATACTTAGCACCATACAATAATGTGCTATGATATATTATTGCTTGGGAACACACAATTATATTATCTTGGTTATCGCCTATGGGCAATAACCAATATAATATAACTTAGTTTTATGTTTCGAAGTACCCAACAACTAGCACCTGTATTTTCTTGCGCTGTGTACCAAGTGAACTTGTTGTCTGTGTGTACGGAAACACTCGCACCCGGGACGAGCGAGTATGTGCTATCAGGCAATGAGGCATCACTATCTTGGATTGAAATTAAAAAAAATTATGACTGGAGACTGGAGTATGACGAGCAAAATAGCTCGAAAATGCGTGTAACATTAAACTCTAGTTTGTAAACAGCTGACTCAGTGGTGGTGATGGCGCTTTGCAAACCGTAGCTCGTGGGATTGAAACCAACAATGAGCTTGAGCTTGAGCTTTTGGTGAAGGAAAAAAACATCATGAAGAAACCATAGCTTGATGAATGGCACAATAATGCTCGCCTGCTTATGCTAACAACCTCAAATTAAGAATCTGTCACCGCGCACTTTTCGGTGTGTGCTAACAGCCACACTTGAGAGCCAGTTCCCAGTCCAGATGTAACGTGGCGCCACCTTCGACCACACTTAACATCAGGTGATATCATATTTTTGATTTCTCTCGTGCACTGTGGAGGCAGCGCATAGCGCTCTCCATAAGACGGAACGCGCCGCGGACCGCGGTGTCTAGCGAGCGCGTCTTCTTAACATAATACATGCTAAAAATTTGTAATGCTTAGAATGATGATGTTATTGGCTACTAAATATCATTACCATCAAGTGCGGCTACGTAATGCCAATTAAATTGAAAACAATCCATTTATAATATTGATTCATGTTTTCAATGCTTAATCTGTATTTTTGTTGCGCTGTGTTCACTTGTCACTTGCTTCACTTGTCTGTGTGAATGTATTCACTCGCGCACAGGACGAGTGAGTATGTGCTATCGGTCAATGAAGCATCTTGGATTGAAATATGATGATGAGTAGAATGAAACGAATATGAAAAATCTAATTTTACTACATTTTGTAAAAGGGTGACTCAGTGATAGTGACATCGGCACGCATGCGTCCCACAAGCATGGGATGCAGGACTGAGAAGAGGGAAGCCTCTGGATCTTCTCTGCTCATGGTGGGCGGGGAGTTCCAAGATGTGAATAGTACAATTGGAAGTCGCTTGGTATTTCTCTGCCCATGGTGGGCGGGGAGTTCCGAGATGCGACTTGTACAATTGGAAGTCGCTTTTGGTATATCTCTGATCATTGTGGGCGGGGAGTTACGAGATGTGACTTGGTCGTGTATCATGCGAGCGTAGGACACAGAGTCCAGGAGAAAAATGGCGTTTGGTGGTAGCGAGAGGGTTTATTACTCCCAATTTACCCTTTTGCAAAGGATCCGTGATGGATCGGTGGGGGTGGTGGAAGCTCATACGTGGTTTTCCATGTGTAAGCACCTGCCGCCCGGCATATGTTATACAATTGTACGAGTATAAAACACCGAGTGGAGACTCCTCTTGTGTCCTGCGAGCGTAGGACGCAGAGTTGAGGCCCCCGGGAGAGGGGAGGTCGTCAGGCGGTAGCGATGGGTTTTTCTCCTAATTAACCCTTTTGCAGCTGCCTTTCGCCTTCACGCAAAGAAGATGGATCCGTGACGGATCGGCGGAAACAGGGGGTGGGAGCTCATACGTGGTTTACCATACGTAGGCGCCTGCCACCCGGTATATGTTATAGAATTGTACATCACAGGAAGTGGGGTTTGTGGCGTCAGTCTATATGGTTGATGCTGCGAACGATGATTAGTGCTGGTGTCGCGTTCTGGCTAACGTCTAAGCATCGTATTTGATGTCTGCTGGGCTGCGACTAAGCACATAATCAAACGCTACCCTGTAAAAAGGTGTAAAAACAAAATCTAATTTAATAAATAACAAATGAGATTTGATTAGGTTCAATGTTATGAAGTGGCAGTTAGCACTTGTATTTTCCTGCGCTGTGTTCCAAGTGCTTCACATGTTGTTTGTGTGAATGTATTCGCTCGCTCCCGGGACGAGTGAGTATGTGCTATCAGGCAATGAAGCATCAGGATCATAGTTGGAAATATATGTGACTAACTAATAAATAAATAACTAATGCTCAGTACGTATATAGTACAGCAATACAGTTAACCAAGTCAGTTAGCCTATCTACATTTTTATGCGCTGTGTTTCAAATACTTGTTGTCTGTGTGTAGTATTTATGCTATCAAGCAATGCAGCTCAAGTATCTTAAATGCTATAAACGTAAAAAATAAATGCTAAATGTAGCAGAGATTGTACACCTAGTGCTTAAAGTAGCAGAGATGTTACGAAAATGCGTGTGCTTGGCGCAGCAATTCTGGTGCTGATTTTATGCAAAAACAACATAAATGGGAACATTGCTGATATAGAAAGATCTAACAAGGCACAAAAGCAACTGTGATATAAAACACAAAAACAAGCAGTATAAGGAAACAGTGCACCGCCCTGTACTTTAAAATACTGCTTTAAAAGCCCCATGTCGTGATAGGCACAAACAACAAGCAATAAGCTGCATGAGTTTCTGAATGAACGCAGCAGCTCATTAGCTTTAATGCTCGTTTGATGCAAAAACAACACACAAAAAGGGCTGCACAAATGGGAAAATTGCTGGTTCAAAAGAATCTCCTAAGAAGGCACAAAACAGCTGTGTTATAAATCACACCAGCAAGCAGTACAAGCAAACAGTATACCGCTCTGCTTAAGCCTATTACGACATTAAGAGCCTCATGTCCTAATAGGCAAATGCAATAAGCTGCATGAGCTGCTGAATGCAAGCGCAGCTCATCATCTTTGCTGCTGATTTGGTGCAAAAGCAACACAAAAAGGAGCTGTCCAAATGGGACACTAAAGATGAGTTGAAGAAATGTAGATTCAGTGGCGTTGGACTGCAATCTGTAGCTCGTGGGTTCGTTTAGCTCTATCTGTAGCTCGTGTATTCGTTTGTATTTTCCTGCGCTGAGTTCCAAGTGCTTCAATTGCTGTCTGTGTGAATGTATTCGCTCGCACCCGGGACGAGTGAGTATGTGCTATCAGGCAATGAAGCATCGGAATCTTGGATGGAAATATAAGACTGAATCTGGGACGTACGATGAGTAAAATGCAACAGACGTGGTTAAAGGTTACAACGATAGAAATGATGGTGTAGAAGTCCAACGAATGTGGTGACGACTATGAAAAAAGTACTGTTGCTAAATTTAAAAATAGCGTCCACATAAAAGGCCACTTTATGAATGCGGAGCGAAGATGGCATACCAAACTACAGAGGTGTCACGAAGCTGCATGATATGCTGAATGGCAGCAGCAGCTCATCAGTTTTGTATCAAAGACGAAGAAGTTGCTTTTGGTATTTCTCCGTTCAAGGTGGGCGGGGAGTTCCGAGATCTGAATAGTACAATTGGAAGTCGCTTTTGGTATTTCTCTGCTCTTGCTGGGTGGGGAGTTCCGAGATCTGAATAGTACAATTGGAAGTCGTTTTTGGTATTTCTCTGCTCATGCTGGGAGGGGAGTTCCAAAAGGTAAATAGTACAATTGGAAAACGGTCTTGGTCTTCTCTGCTCATGTTGGGCGGAGAGTTCCATGATAGGACTTTCAATAGTTTTCTGTATTTTACTGCGCTGTGTTCCAATTGGAAGTCGCTTTTGGTATTTCTCTGCTCATGGCGAGCGGGGAGTTCCAAGATGTGAATAGTACAATTGGAAATCGCTTTTGGTATTTCTCTGCTCATGTTGGGCGGGTAGTTCCAAGATGTGAATAGTACAATTGGAAGTCGCTTTTGGTATTTCTCTGCTCATGGTGGGCGGGGAGTTCCAAGATGTGAATAGTACAATTGAAAGTCGGTCTTGGTCTTCTCTGCTCATATTGGGCGGAGAGTTCCAAGACGCCTTAAAATGGCTATCTGTAGTTTTCTGCGCTGTGTTTCAATTGGAAGTCGCTTTCGGCATTTCTCTGCTCATGGTGGATGTGTACAATTGAAGCCACAATTGAATTAAAATTTGGTCTGAATAAGACCAAATTTTAATTTTTCTTGTTTGAATATTCTCTAGTAGCATACACCTATATTTTCCTACACTGTGTTCTAAGTGCTTCACTATTTGTCTGTGTGAATGTAGTCACTCGTGCCCGGGACGAGTGAGTATGTGCTATCAGGCAATGAAGTGCCATTATCATGGTTCGGATTATAATATGTGTACAACTAATGCTCAATACAATAAAATAGTACAGCACAACCATAACTTAATTTTCTTGTTTGAATGTTCTGTAGTAGCACCTGTATATTTCCTGCGCTGTGTTCCATGTGCTTCACATGTTGTCTGTGTGGATGTAGTCACTCGCGCCCGGGACGAGTGAGTATGTGCTATCAGGCAATGAAGCATCAGTATCATGGTCAGGAAAATAACTTATGCTCACTACTAACAAATACAGTACAAATAGTGTTGTGATAGGCACAAGGCATGCCACGCGAACGCGAACGCAAACGCAAACGCGAACGCGAACGCGAACGCGAACGCGAACGCGAACGCGAACGCGAACGCGAACGCGAACGCGAACGCGAACGCGAACGCGAACGCGAACGCGAACGCGAACGCGAACGCGAACGCGAACGCGAACGCGAACGCGAACGCGTTAGAACGCTTAGGTTGTAGGTTAGGTTGTAGGTTAGGTTGTAGGTTAGGTTGTAGGTTAGGTTGTAGGTTAGGTTAGGTTAGGTTGTAGGTTAGGTTGTAGGTTAGGTTGTAGGTTAGGTTGTAGGTTAGGTTGTAGGTTAGGTTGTAGGTTAGGTTGTAGGTTAGGTTGTAGGTTAGGTTGTAGGTTAGGTTGTAGGTTAGGTTGTAGGTTAGGTTGTAGGTTAGGTTGTAGGTTAGGTTAGGTTAGGTTAGGTTAGGTTAGGTTAGGTTAGGTTAGGTTAGGTTAGGTTAGGTTAGGTTAGGTTAGGTTAGGTTAGGTTAGGTTAGGTTAGGTTAGGTTAGGTTAGGTTAGGTTAGGTTAGGTTGGGGGACCCCCCACAGAGCTTTGCGTCCACGTCGCGTTCCCCGGAAACGACCCATCTGACCACCGTAACGGAGTGGCAGATCGGGCTCGGCTAAAGTTGCTCTGTACTCAGGACTGTTAATTATTTGGATTGTTGTTATATGTGTTTTGGTTTGTTCCGTTCTGGTTGAGTCGCGGTCTGCTTCGATTATGTCCAAGCAGGCGCGCGATGCTTCAGGGAGGTTTGCTGCCTCCCTGGAGAACGTAGGGACGCCCGATTTGTTGGCGGCGGAGTCGACTTACGTCGAACCCGCCTCCAACAGGGCAGCTTCGGGGGTGAGGCCTAAGGGCCCGCCCACGAAGCCAACGATGGAGGGATCCATGTCGGGCGCTGGAACCGCATCTGATGCGGGGACCGCCTCCGACATGGATCTTAGTGGAGTTGAGGGCGATGTTGGCCTGAAGCGGCCTCACTATTCTTCCTCGTTTTTCGTGCCTGGGTACTTAGACTCAGACACGGAAAACGAGGGATCGATGATGGCCGCCAAGGTCACCACCGCGCAACGAGGAAGGAGGGCTGTTAAGACAGTACCTAGAAGGGAGACCTTCTTGAAGCCGGCCTCGCCGGTCGACAAGGAGCTAGACGAAGCCCTGCGTAACAGGGCTTACAGGAAGGGGGTGGGCGCAGCAGTCTCGGAGAGTGACTCGGATGTCACGACGACCAGGGACGCGAGCCAAATGAACGCCCAGGAACTCAGGGCCCAAGCAGGAGAGGGCCTTGCTGCAATTTTGGAGGTAGCCCAGAAATCTGGTAACCTCAAGGGCGGGTACATTGCCCGCCTCAAGAGAGCCACCTCGGTCCTTAGGGAAGTGGTGGACACGCTTGCAGGCAGGACGGAGGCAGAGGAGACGAGGCGTCTCCGTGCCGATAACGCGCGCTTGCTCTTGGAGGTTGACGCCTCCAAAGCCATGGTGAAGGCGCTGCGACAGGGGTACGCGGAGGCCACGGCCAAGACCAATCAGGCCGTCGCCGCAGCCACTGTCGCAGAAAACTCGGCGTCGAGAGGGCCTACCGCCGTTATACAGGGAGCGGAGTTAGTGGAGGAGCTGCGGCGCTCGCTGACCATCACGGTCGGCGAGATGATGAATGCCCGGCTCGAGGGACTCGAGAGCCGCCTCCTCCCGGCCCCAATTATGAGGCCGCCACTAAGAGCGGATGCAAAAAGGGCGACAGAGGGGGCGGCAGTGGTTGCCGCCCCACCCAGGCCGATACCAGCGCCGGCGCGCTACGCTGCGGTCGCAGCCAGGCCGGCCGCGCAGGCACCGAGGCCGGCGCGTTATGCTGCAGTCGCAGCCAGGCCGGCCGCGCAGGCACCGAGGCCGGCGCGTTACGCTGCAGTCGCAGCCAAGCCGGCCGCGCCGGCTCCAAGGCAGGCAGCTGCTGCCCCGCCGACGACGGTTCCAAGGCCGTATGTTCCCCCGGCTATGAGGGGAACACAAGAGGTGAGGAGACCCGCCCCTCCCACTGCCCCCGTGGCTGCTCCAACTTCTGCCCCACAGGCAGACGCCTGGACCACGGTGGGGAAGAGGAAGAGGAAGAGGGGAGGGAGAAGAAACAGGAGGAGAGGAGGAGCCGCCCCCCCTGTAAATGGGACTGCCAGGCCCCAAGGCCCCGCGGCGGGGAATAGGGCCCCAAGGGTGGTGCAAAAGGCCCCCAAAACGGCAGCAGTCGTGCTGTCGCTGCAGCCCGACGCCGTCGAGAAGGGGGTCACCTATAGGACCCTCATCGACGAGGCGCAGACCAGGGTGGACCTGGAGGAGCTGGGTATTGACCAGCTCCGTTTCAGGACGACGGCCACGGGAGCCAGACTCTTAGAGATAGCTGGCTCCGACCACGACGACAAGGCGGACAGGCTCGCAGGCAAACTGCGGGAAGTCCTGTCCGACGTGGCCAGCGTTTCCAGGCCCGTGAAAGTCACGGACCTGAGGATAACGGGCCTGGATGATGCCGCCACCAAGGAGAAGGTGGCGGCAGCCATAGCAAAGGCGGGGGGTTGCCCAGTGCACCTCGTCAGGCCTGGCGACATTCGCCAGGCCTGGAATGGCTCCTGGTCTTGCCTCGTGGCCTGCCCGATCCCGGCTGCTCAGCTGGTGTTGGAAAAGGGCAGGATCCTCATCGGCTGGAGCTCGGTGGGCGTTACGGCGATGGGGGCGCGCCCCATGCGATGCTATAGGTGCATGGGGCTGGGCCACACCCGCCCCCAGTGCCCCGCCGCAGCCAATCGGGGCGATCTGTGTTACCGGTGCGGGGAGGAGGGGCACAGATCCGCAAATTGCGGGAAGGTCGCGGCGCGCTGCGCGATCTGCGCCGAGGTCGGGAGGCCCTCTGGGCACATAATGGGGGGACGCAGCTGCGTCCCTCCCAAGACGAGTGGGAAGGCGGCCAACACACGGACAGTGGCCGCCCCCGAGGCCCCACGAGTGGCCTCCCCGGCGGGCGTTCGCGCATTGGCGAACGAGGTAGCTGCGATGTCTGACTAATGTCTTTAGTCAGCCATCACAGCTACCTTCAGACGAATCTCAACCACTGCGCCAGAGCTCAGGACTTGCTGATGCAGTCCCTGGCGCAGTGGCAAATTGATGTGGCCGTCGCCGCGGAGCCCTATTATGTCCCCCCCCAGCACCCTTGCTGGGCTGGGGACCTTGATGGCTCCGTGGCCATACTGAGCAGGCAGGGCGGAACCCCCCCTCTCACAGTCATCGAGAGGGGCGCGGGATACGTGGTGGCCAATTGGGGGGAGTACGCCATAATAGGAGCGTACTTCTCCCCCAATAGAACCGTCGCGGAGCTGGAGGTGTTTGTGGACCTCCTGGCCGCGGCGGTGTTAAGGCAGGCGCCACGTCAGGTCCTCTTTATGGGGGACCTGAACGCGAAGGCCCGGGACTGGGGCAACCCCTCCACTGACGCTCGCGGTGAGCTTGTCGTGGAGTGGGCAGTTGCCTCCGGGCTGACCCTTTTGAATACAGGGTCGGCCCACACGTGCGTGCGGCAGCGTGGGGGGTCCGTGGTGGACCTCTCGTTCGCCACCCCAGCAGCCGCAGCGCGTGTCCGGGCCTGGAGGGTAGAGTCGGAGGTAGAGACCCTCTCGGACCACAAGTACATAAGGTTCGAGATGGGTCCCTCCGACAGTCCGAGAGGGCCCCGCCGGGAGATGCGTGCGCACTTCCCGCGGTGGACGATGAGCCGCCTAGACGTCGAGTTGGCAGAGGAGGCGGCCGTCGTCCAGGCTTGGGTTGCGGGGCGCACGCACCCCGAGGCGGATGTCGCAGCAGGCCGTTTTAGAAATGCGTTAACGGCCATTTGCGACACCGCCATGCCGAGGGCCCGGCGCTACGAGGGGCGCCGCCAGGTCTATTGGTGGCGCCGGGAGCTCGCGGCGCTCAGGGAGGCCTGCTCAGCGGCACGGCGGCCGTATGTCCGCATCAGGAGATTGCGGCGCGGCCGCCCGGACGACCAGCTGTCAGAAGAGGAGCTGGCAGCTGAAGGCCAGCTGTATGAGGCGTACCGCGAGACGAGGCGGGCCCTACAGCTGGCGATAGGGGAGTCGAAGGCGAACTCCTGGGGCGAGGCCCTGGAGGGCCTCGATAGGGACCCGTGGGGGCGCCCGTACAAGGCGGCCCGGAAAAAGTTCCGGGGCCAAGCGCCCCCCGTAGCGGAGTCCCTCGAGCCGGAGGTCCTGGAGAGGGTGCTGGTGGGTCTGTTTCCAAACAGAGACCCAGACCACACCCCTCCAGTGATGTCGCCTGTCCTCCCCGAGGAGGAGGAGGTGCCGGACCCGGACTCCATCCCCCCCGTCACGGAGGTGGAGATGGAGGTTGCCGTCGCTCGGATGCACGGCAAGAGGACGGCCCCGGGACCGGACGGGGTTCCAGGTGCAGTGCTGCGGATCGCCCTAAAGTCACTGGGCGGTCCGCTTCGGGAACTGTTCAACGTATGCATCACGTCTGGACAGTTCCCGAAGATATGGAAGGACGGCCGGTTGTGCCTGCTGCGGAAGGATGGTCGGGATGCCGAGACACCTTCCGCTTACAGGCCAATCGTGCTCTTGGACGACACGGGAAAGCTCCTCGAAAGAGTCGTAGCGTCCCGGGTCGTCCAGCACCTGGAGGGCACTGGGCCCGGACTGTCCGAGGCCCAGTATGGGTTCAGGGCGGGGCGGTCGACGATAGACGCCCTGCTCTGGCTCAAGGGCTGGACGCAGGCCGCGGTCGCCGAGGGGGATAAGGCGTTGGCTGTCTCGTTGGACATTGCCAACGCCTTTAACAGCCTCCCACACGCCACGATACAGGAGGCGCTCCGATACCATGGAGTGCCCCTGTATCTGAGGAGGCTGTTGGGCGACTACCTCCGCGACCGCGAGATCCTCGTGGAGGGACGCGACGGCCTGAGGCGCCGTCGCGTGGCCTGCGGCGTTCCACAGGGGTCAGTGTTGGGACCCCTGCTGTGGAACGTCGGCTACGACTGGGTGCTCCGCGGCACGCTTCCCGCAAGTCTGCGGGTCGCCTGCTACGCGGACGACACCCTAGTCGTGGCCAGGGGGAGGGACCTGGGAGCGACGCTGCGGTTGGCCACGGTGGGGACAGCCCTGGTGGTCGACCGCATCCGCTCCCTAGGACTAGAGGTTGCCCTCTCCAAGACCGAGGCCCTGTTGTTTCACGGGCCTCGGGGGGGACCCCCTCCAGGCACTCAAGTCGTCCTGGACGGGGTCCCGATCCGGGTGGGGACCCAGATGAAGTACCTGGGCCTCATCCTGGATGGGAGGTGGACCTTCGGGGCTCATTTTGCAAGTCTGGCCCCGAAGGTCGTGAGTGCCGCTGCCGCACTAGGGAGGCTGCTGCCCAACGTGGGCGGCCCTAGCGCCAACTGCCGCGGGCTATACTCCGCCGTCACCAGGAGTATGGCCTGCTACGGGGCGCCGGTCTGGGCGGACGCCCTCGGACGCGCCAATAAGGCCCTGCTGCGACGTCCGCAGCGGGTCATCGCGACGAGGGCGATACGCGGATACCGGACGGTGTCCTGGACGGCCGCATGCGCGCTTGCCGGAGACCCCCCCTGGGAGCTCCAAGCGGAGGTCCTCGCCGAGATTTACCATCTTGTCTCGGCTAGAAGGACCCGCGGAGAGCCCCCGGATTGGGAGGAGGTCACGCGCATGCGGAGGCAGGCGCAGGCCGCCCTAATAGGGCGGTGGACGGAGGACCTGGCCCCACCGGTGCCGGGTGCGTGGACGGTGGGGGCCATAAGACCGGTCCTCGGGGAGTGGCTGCGGCGGCGGCATGGGTCGCTCACCTACCGATTGGTGCAGGTGCTTTCCGGGCATGGATGCTTCGGAAAATACCTGCACCAGATCGCTAGACGTGAGCCGACCCCAGCCTGCCACCAATGTGGGGCGCCAGAAGACACGGCGCCCCACGTGCTGGGAGTGTGTGTCGCTCTATCAACACAGCGACACACACTCTCCGCACACATAGGGGTGGACCTGTCCCTGCCGAGCGTAATTCGTGCCATGCTCGGCAGCGACACGGCGTGGCAGGCTGTGGCCTCCTTCTGCGAATACGCAATCGCGCAGAAGGAGGCCGCGGAGCGGGTCAGGGAGGAAGATCCTCTCCTTGACCCGATCCGGCACAGGCGGAGGGGCGGTAGAAGGAGGCGTTTTGCCCGCCTCCTCCCGCCCCACTAGTAGAGGGTGTTTCCCCACTAGTTGGGCTTTTCTGGGCGGTAGCAGGAGGCGTCTTTTTCCGCCTCCTCCCGCCCATTTCGTGTGTATTCCTTTCTGGGCGGTAGAAGGGGGCGACTTTCCGCCTCCTCCCGCCCATATAGTTTTCAGGGTGAAGCGGCGGTAGAAGGAGGCGCTTGGATCGCCTCCTCCCGCCCCACCAGAAATGTGTGTGGTGTTGTCTCGGGGGGTGTCGCTTCAAGCTGGACACCCCCCCCTATTGCTTGGGTGTTATGGGGCCCGGAATGTCTGAGTTCCGGGCCTCTCCGTCGGGGCGGGTGGGTAGACTGTTACAGTGACCCCCACCCGTCCCGCCAAGACGGAGGACGAAGTTTTAAAAAAAAAAAAAAAAAAAAAAAAAAAAAGGTTAGGTTAGGTTAGGTTAGGTTAGGTTAGGTTAGGTTAGGTTAGGTTAGGTTAGGTTAGGTTCCGCCTTCGCGCCAAAAAGACGGCCCCGGGACCGGACGGTGTTCCTGCACGAGTGGTGGCCATCGCCACCTCCCAAATGGAGGAGAGGTTTCGGGACCTCTTCAGCGCGTGTCTCACGGCTGGAAGGTTCCCGAAATGCTGGAAAGAGGGGCAGCTGTGCCTCTTGCGCAAAGAAGGCCGCCCGGCGGACTCCCCCTCGGCATACCGGCCCATTGTTTTGCTCGATGAGGTCGGTAAGATGTTCGAGGGGATCATCGCTGCCCGGCTGAACAGCCACCTGAGCGAAGTTGGGCCAGACCTGTCGGACGCCCAATTCGGTTTCCGACGAGGGCGTTCGACTGTGGATGCGCTGGCCCTGCTCAAAGGGCAGGTGAAAGAAGCGGTGGATGCTGGGGACGGAGTATTGGCTGTGTCATTCGACATAGCCAACGCTTTCAACTCCGTCCCCCACTCGACAATCTTGGAGGCACTCCGCTATCACGGAGTGCCCGAATACCTGCGTCGACTGCTAGGCAGTTACTTGGAGGACCGAGCTGTCCTCTTCGCCGACAGAACCGCGTCAGTTAGACGCTATGGCGCCGAATCCGGTGTTCCACAGGGGTCCGTGCTTGGACCCCTCCTGTGGAACATCGGATTTGATTGGCTCCTGCGGGGAACCCTCCTCCAGGGCACGAGTGTCATATGTTACGCGGATGACACTCTCCTCACTGCCCGGGGGAGGAGATTCAGCGAGGCGGCCAACTTGGCCTCGGCCGGCGGATCCCTAATTGCGGGCAGGATCCGCCGGCTAGGACTGACGGTGGCACTGCATAAGACCGAGGCCGTATTCTTCCACGGGCCTCGGCAGCGCATCCCCCCCGACGCCCACATCACAGTGGAGGGCGTCCGGATAGAAGTGAAGGCCCAGATGAAGTATCTGGGCCTAGTTCTGGACAGCAGGTGGCGCTTCGGTCCGCACTTCAGCGGGCTGTCAACGCGCCTGCTCAAGACCGCGGACGCCCTCTCGTGGCTCCTCCCAAATCTGGGGGGGCCCAAGGCGCGATGCCGGCGCCTGTATGCCGGCATCATAAGGAGTATGGCTCTTTACGGAGCCCCTATCTGGGCGGACTCCCTAAACAGAAGGGAGAACGCTACCGCCATCCGCAGGCCCCAAAGGGCCATTGCACAGCGGGTGGCAAGGGCCTACCGCTCGGTAGGTTTCGCGGCGGCATGTGCCCTGGCCGGCACCCCTCCATGGGAGCTGGAGGCGTGGGTGCTCGCCAGGGTATACGAGTGGACGGCGCAGCGCAAGGCGCGTGGTGAACACCCCATGCCGGAAGAGCGGGAGGCCGTCCGACAGGAGGCGAAGGACGGAGTCATCCAACATTGGAAGGCCGAACTCGCCTCCGCCACCTTCGGACGGCGAACATTGGACGCAATAGGGCCAGTCCTCCAAGACTGGCTGGAGAGGCCGCACGGGTTCCTCTCGTTCCGTCTGGTGCAGGTGCTATCAGGCCATGGATGTTTTGGCTCGCACCTGCACCGCATCCAACGTGAGGAAACCCCGTCGTGCCATGAATGTGGCGCGGCAGCGGACACGGCGCAGCACACGCTCGAAGAGTGTCCGGCCTGGTCAGAGCTGCGGAACAGCCTGATTGCGGTCACCGGGCCGGACCTCTCACTGCCCCGCGTTGTTGAAGCCATGCTGGAAGACGAAGGAGCATGGACAGCGGTCGCCTCCTTTTGCGAGAACGTCATGTCGCAAAAGGAGGCGGCGGAGCGCGCCCGGGAGGAAGACCCTCTTGCTGCGCCGCTCCGCAGACGAAGACCAGGGAGGAGAAGACGACAGCACGACCGTCGTCACCCCCCCCCCGGGTGATGGACAATAAGTCCACCATCCACCCCGTTGGACGGGATTGGCCGAGGAGTACTGCCGGCCATTCCCGGGCCCCTCCTGTCAGAGAGGGGCGGAGAGGCCCCGCTATCACAGCGGGCACCCGTCGTTGGGGGGCTGGAAGTCGAGGCTTGCTGGATACCCAGCCCCCCCGCATAAGGACGATGCGGAACAGTACCCCGGGGTTTTAGTGCGGTATGGCGCACTAGTACAGCGCGAGTCCCACACTCCCTCCGAGCCCCTCCCCTTCTGGGGGGGGCATTGCACCGGAGGGGTTAGTGCGTAACAGCATTTCCCCGGGTAAAAAAAAAAAAAAAAAAAAGGTTAGGTTAGGTTGGGGTGCGAGATCCGGTAACCTCCTCGTGTGCCTGATGGCTGCTTGTCCCTTTGCGATGCGTCCCGAGGGGAACGGCAGCCGTCGGGCCTGGTGCACCCTGGAAACGGAACGAGATACAATTTCTTTGGGAGGTACTGCCTCCTGAAGGGTTTTATCTCGGAACGGCCAATAACCGGATACCAGTCGGGGGGAGGGGTAGTCGTCTGAGGGGCCAGCGGGCCCAGTTGGCTAACCACCAAATGGGGATTGCACCCCGCGGACGGCTACAACTCCTTCCGGCTATTGGGGATTGGGGGGCCATCATCCGGGGAGAGGTGGGCGTCGTCACTGGCACTAGCCTGTGGGGACGCCAACCTCTCTTCTCCATTTTCATCTCATACAGGGCACGTTTGAGTCGTGTTAGTGACGATGTCTCATCTATCATCCATCGTTTCGTACTCTGGCGGCAGATCAGCAACCTCTCCTTCGGGAGACGTTGTTGTCGTGCCAACGGGGTGCCGCGAGACTGCGGTCTCGCGGCCGTGTGGCGGATTGTTGTATGGGCTGTAAAGGCTCGCGCACTCTCCGCCTGGGACCTCGGACTGATTGAATGGGCTGTAATGGCCAGTGCACAGTCTGTAAGGAGGGTTTTATTGGGCGAGGGTGCCCCCCAAGCACCATACTCGTCGGTAAAAAACTCGCCGTGTGGCTGCGCGTACTTGTATGCAAAGCCTGGCAAGAAGGGAAAACAACGTTCTCCTCGAACGTGAGACTGATTGAATGGGTCGTAAAGGCCAGTGCACTGTCTCTGTTCGGAGGGTCTTTGACCGGACGGGAGCGCCTGGCGGGCGCTGGACGTTGATGGTAAAGGCCCTCATGAGGCGGCATACGGTTCTCGTATGCTGCTCAGGATTGAGCTTGTTTTCCTAGAGCAAGGGTCTGCGTAGCCCCCTCGGGCGAAGCGGATATCGACTGAACGTGAGTTATGGCTGATATGCGAAAGCTCGGGCCCACGACTCTGTTCAACAGTTGTGCCGTCGATCACACGTTGGTTTTTTAGTGCGGTTGGAGTCCCACATAACCAGGTTCCCACTAATTGCGTGTGGGCTGGTATCCATGACGGATTTTCCCAACGTTAAAAAAAAAAAAAAAAAAAAAGGTTAGGTTAGGTTAGGTTAGGTTGGGGTGGGGTGGGGTGTCAGGTCCAGCAACCTCCACGTGGTGCACCCTGGGCAACGCCGTCCCGCAACCTCTCCGTTACCAGAGAGATTGCGGCACGGCGGCTAATGGCTGGACACTTGGGGCCTCACCGCGCGCATTATCGTTATGATATTGCGCGGCGTGTTTTGAGGCCCGAGGCGGTGGGCCTTCGGGCCGGGTCTTCGACCTTCGGGTCAGAGGTGGGCGCGGCGGGGCTGGTCGGTTTGACCTCCCGCTGGGCACTTGTGAGGAGTAGCTCTGCGTTCATCGCATCTGCAGTGGACCTTCGGGTCGGGGGATGGCGGGCCTTCAAGGCCCGCGGTTGGTGGTCCAGCCGGCGCCCCGGATAGTCTGGGAAGCGGCGGCTGGAGTCTTTGTGTATATTTATGTCTATATTGTGTGTCTTGTGTATATATTGTATTTTATTTGTGTAATTGTATTTCTATTTGTGTGTGTCTTGTATTTTGTGTGTGTGTGTTGGGGGCCCAATCCCGTGGTCTGGCGTCCGCCCAGGGGATGCGTAGCTGGTGGGGTAGAGACCAGTTGTGAGGGCGCCAACCCCAGGCCGTCATGCCTCTTAAAACTGTCGAGGGGGGATCACACCCCTCTCTAAACAAAAAAAGAACAGCATGGATCAGAAGGCAATTGAAAATATTCTCCGGGCGGGTCCCAGCCTCAGCGAGGTTGGGGAATCCCGTGGCACTCCGGTGTCGAGCCCCGTGTATACGGAGGGGGCAACAATTGCGCCGACGATGAAAGGGAGGAAGTTGGTAGGTGGAGAGACGAGAGTCGAGCGGTTAGCTGGAGCCGTCTCAAGGCTGTCATCCAGTTCGGATGGCAGCCTCGAGACGGTGGCGTCGTCGACGCGGTCTAGAACCGCAATGAAAGGGAAGGTGGCGGCGCGAACATCTGCGTCGTCGTCGAGAGCCTCAAGCCGCGATTTTCGTTCGGCGGAAGGGGACTCCGAGGAAGAAGATTCGGACCAAGGCTGGTCCGATATGAGCGTGTCGGACGCGGCGGGACCAAGCTCCCGAGCCTCCGGCGGGCTGAAGCTTCGGCTCAAACGCCGAGTAACGGAGGAGGTGGCCAGGCCAGGCGACGACGACTCCAATGCGTCGCCGGCGAAGATGGCCACGGCCAAGCGCGGTCGCGGACGTCCGCCCACCACTGGGCATTACGTCGGCCTAGCGAAGGCCAAGGAAGAGGCGAATAAGATGCGCCGTGAGGAGATTCGCCTGGAAGCGGAGGCGGACCTCGCGACGGAGATGAGGTGGAGGAGAGAGGAGCGTGCAAGGCTGACCTCCTTCCTGCCCAAGGACGGTCGGATGAACGACGATTCGGACCTGGTGACGATCGAAGGGGTGGTCGCCAATTCCTGTGCGACCATAATCGCCGTGGCCACCAAGTCCGGAAACGTCAAGGGAGACCTGATCCGCGACGTGAAGGACGCGGCCGTAGCTATACGGAGCGCCTTCAACATCGTCAAGACGCGGACGGTCTCGGAGGAGGTGGCCAAACTGATGGCGGCCAACAAGGCCCTTCAGGAGGCCAACAAAGCCCTGTCGGCGAAGCTGGAGGACCTGAGCCGCGAGCTGGCCTCCAGATCAGCGAAAGCCCTGGCCCCGACGCAGGCTCCGGCCGCGGTCGATGAGGAGGGGCTAGAGAGGAGGCTAGCCGAAAGAATCGGCAAACTGGTGAGTGCCCGACTAGAGGGCCTCGAGGTGAGCGGCAGACTGCTGCCAGAGAAGAGCATGAGGCCTCCTCTGGCGGCGGACCGCAGGAGGGAGGCGGCAGTGGTGGCTGAAGCAGTCGCCGATGCTCCGTCGCCGCCCCCACCTATGGAGGTGGTCCCGCCATGCGCCCCGGTTCCTATGGGAGCGCGTGGGAAAAAGAAGGGAAAGAAGGCGAAGATGAGAGAAAGGAAGAGGAAGAAGAGGGAAGAGCGAGGGAAAGGGAGGAAGATCCCTGCCCCGAACCCGGACCCAGAACCGTGCGCCCCCGCAGGACCGGCGCCACGCTCACAGCCCCCACAGGAGGGGCAGTGGTCGGAGGTGGTGAAGCGGGGGTCAGCGAAGAGGAAGGGAGTGAGAGTCCGGCCGCCGCGAACTGCGGCCGTGGTTCTAACGCTGCAGCCTGCGGCGGAGGAGAGGGGGCTGACCTATTATAAGGCGATCGCGGAGGCTGTTAGCAAAATCAGCCTCCCAGCCCTGGGTATACCGCCCATCAAGATGAGGGCGGCGGCGACCGGAGCTCGAGTCATCGAGATCGACGGCGCCGAGAGGGGCGAAAAGGCGGACCTCCTGGCTAACAAGCTGCGGGAGGTCTTTGCCAGAGAGGAGGGCGTAGTCGTCTCCAGGCCGGAGAGTACCGCAGACATGCGTGTGACCGGCCTGGACGACTCCATCGACCACGAGAGGTTGGTCGCAGCCCTGGCGAAAGCCGGGGGATGCCAAGCGTCGGCAGTTCATGCCGGCGCTATACAGAGGGGGCCGGCCGGAATGGGCGCTGCGTTCGTGCGGTGCCCAAAGATGGCCGCCAAGAAGATAGTTGCAGGAGGCGGCCGTCTTCTCGTCGGGTGGTCAGCGGCGCGGGTCATGGTCCTACAACCTAGACCCCGCCGCTGTTTCCGGTGCCTGGAGTCGGGCCACATTGCGGCCCAATGCACAGCGGAGGTAGACCGCAGCGGTGAATGTTACCGCTGCGGCCAAAGCGGCCATAAGGCCGCCACGTGTTCCGCCGCCCCACGCTGCTCTTTATGTGCGGCAGCAGGGAAGCCGGCAGACCACATCGCCGGGGGAAAGGCTTGCGCCAGACCCCCAGTCAGAAAGAGGACGCGGGGACGCAGTCGCGCCCCGCCTCCTGCGGGACCCTGAACATCTTGGGTCCCCACACAAGAGGAGAACGCGACGCCCCTGGTGCACCGGGGCGTCGCCGCTCAAGAGGCGGATCCGGAAGCGGATGAACGGCTGACGGGGTAGTGTGGTATACGAACAGTGGTACCACAACCCCGTCCAAAAGCCAAGACGGTTGGTGCACCCCGGGGTTTTAGTGCGGTTAGAGTCCCACATAACCTCCCCCCACCCCGCAGGGGGTGGATCAGGGAGGTACCATGACGGTTTCCCCGGGTAAAAAAAAAAAAAAAAAGGTTGGGGTGGGGTGTCAGGTCCAGCAACCTCCACGTGGTGCACCCTGGGCAACGCCGTCCCGCAACCTCTCCGCTACCGGAGAGATTGCGGCACGGCGGCTAATGGCTGGACACTTGGGGACTCACTGCGCACACTATCCTTTTGATAGTGCGCTGCATGTTCTGAGGCCCGAGGTGGTTTTGGCGTTCGGGCCAAGTCTTTGACCTTCGGGTCTGAGGTGGGCGCGGCAGGGTTGGTCAACCCGGCCTCCCTGTCGGGCGTTTGGTGTTGGGCGGCCGCGTTCATCGCGGCTGCAGCGGACCTTCGGGTCGGGGGATGGCGGGCCTTCAAGGCCTGCGGTTGGTGATCGGCCGGCGCCCCGGATAGTCTGGGAAGCGGCGGCCGAAGTTCCTTTTTGTTTATATTGTATGTTTAATAGACAATAGACAATAGACAATAATTTTATTTGTAGCAAAAAACGTGAAAAAATAAAAATAAACTTACACAAACAGAACAGTAATTAAAAAATATAAATAAATACACGAACTAATTAATATATACAAATGGCAACTGTTTTTTGCCACAAACCGGCCCCAACTCAGCATGATGCTGGTTATTATAACCAGCGCTGGTCTTCCGTTGGTGCCGGTAGGTGACGTCACGCACGGGTACAAACATACACACAAACATGAAAACAGGCAAACAAGAGAAAACATCAAAAATACATAAACCAATCAAGAGCAAAAGAAAAAGGACTACCCACAAAGAAATAAACAGTACAAAGAAAGTCAAACATGTTTAAAGAAAATAAATAAATATATAAAGTTTACATATGTAGGAAATATGTAATAAAGGTATGTGTCTTATATAGGTCAGATAGCACTAGTGTCGTTTCTAAAAATCTCTTCGCCTTTCTGGTGCATATGAATGAATTTCTTTAATTTTGTTCTGAAACTATGTATACTCTGCAGGTTCCTTATTGGCGGTGGAATATTATTCCAACACTTCGACGCAGCATAGCGAAAACTGCCTCTGAAGGCGGCTGAACTGTGCCTTTGAGTCATGAGCTGCGTCGAGCATCGGCGACTAGGATTCCGAGCCGACTTCCATGACAACTTGTCGTACAGATAACTTGGAGATCTATATTTTATGATGCCAAACATAAGGCACGCAAGATGAAACTTACGACGATGCATCATTTTCATAAGATAATTCTCATTAAGGAATGGGGTCACATGTGACCTCAACGGAATATTAAAGCAAAAACGGGCACAAGCATTCTGAACCCGTTGTACAAGCTTTTTAGTTTTGGCTAATAATCGGGGCCCAAAAACAGTGTCCATGTAATTTAATTTTGACAGAACTAGTGACTCAACCAGTTGAATACGTAGGCCCTCATGAAGATAAGATCTAATTTTGTACAAAAGTTTCAGCTTATAAAAACAGTTTCTTACGCAATTTGCGATGTGTTTTTCATACCGCAGTCCGCAATCCATTTGCAACCCGAGGTTCCGCGCCTCGTACACACGTTCAACGGGTTTCCCCATGAGCATGACACTTTCCATTGGATTAAGACTACCTAACTGGTGGGGCGTACCGAATATTAAATACTGAGTTTTTACTGGATTAAGTAACAAGCAGTTAACTATGGACCATGCTGTTATTCTTGCAAGATCCTGGTTAAGTTTTCTAATGGCTGAATCGACGTCTTGTGGTTTGCACGATATGTAAATTTGAATGTCATCAGCATATATATGAAATTTACAATTTTGGATATGCGTTACGATGTCAGCTGAATACAACGAAAAAAGAACAGGACCGCATATCGAGCCCTGTGGTACCCCCCTATTCACAGCCAATTTGTCCGACATCAATGAAGAGCCATCAGTTCGATTAATCTTCACAGACTGATAACGGTTTGTAAGGTAACTGTTAAACCACTGTAAAGCTTCATGATCAAAACCGTAGTAGCTTAGTTTAGAGAGCAGAAGATTTACATTTAATGCATCAAATGCCCTGGAAAAGTCTAGTAAAACTAAAATAGTACACATACCATTATCTTGTGCACAGAGGATGTTGTCAGTGACATCGAGCAGAGCAGTAGTAGTACTGCGACCTTTCCTAAACCCTGACTGTGCTGCAGGCAAAATGTCATTTTCCTCTAAATAAACGGTCAGCTGGGTACATACTGCCTTTTCCAAGATCTTAGATAAACAAGGTAAAACACTTATAGGTCGAAGATCTTTTAAGTCAACTGGATTGGAAATTTTAGGCAACGGTCGCACAATTGCATGTTTCCATGTATTGGGAAAAGTTTTAGTGATAATAGAGGTGTTTATAAGAGTTAGTATGCAGTCCATTGTGTCTGGGAACGTCATAATCAGCATGTCCAAACTAATGGAATCGCAACCCTCAGCATTAGATTTTAGACTCTTAATAATTTTAATCAGTCCTTCCAAACTTAGTTGCTCAATGTGGAACACTGCGTCACTAAACCTGTGATATTCAAAATACGTAAGGTGTGAAATGGTAGTATCCGGACTACCAGGTATATTTAAAAAGTGTTGATTGATAATATTAGGGTCATTAAAATATGATGGTATCTCAATATCATTGACAGGTAATAAATTGTTTTTGAGATTTTTCCAAAGTAGTTTAGGATTTCGCAAGTTATTATTTATGTTTAGTTTAAAATACGCAGATTTTTCAAAATAAAGCGCTTGATTAACTACTGATTTTAAGCTTTTGTAGTACTTTTTTTTAGACTCTAATTTTGTTTTGTGAAAATCTGTTGCAGCCTCATCACGTAGCCTCATCATAGTTTTGACAGTATCTGTAATCCAAGGATAGGAGCGCTCTTTTAAAACAACTGACTTTATTGGCGCATGATAATCAAAAAGCGTTACGACACCACAGTTAAAAGCTGTCACCATTTCGTCAACATCAGAGAGCTGGGAAAAAAGATCCCATCTTATAGTCTGCAAATCAGCGTTAAAATTGGCCAAGCAAATATTTTTTTTAGGCCTATAAGTTATAGTGCGAGGAGCAGTTTTTACACGTCTAATTTTAAACTCGCACACCACTAGACAGTGTCCAATAAGAGTCCCTACCAGTCCCAACGTTATTCTATTAACATGCAGATCAGTGCAGACCACATCGATTAATGATCGAGAAGTGTCAGTAAAATGTGTAGGTTCGGTAACCACTTGTTGCAAATTGAAACACGATAAGAAAGAGTTAAGTTTCATTGTAAGACTGTCATTTATTTTTAATAAGTTAATGTTAAAATCACCTAAAAGAATCAAATTGTCGTATTGAGGACTTGAACTAATGGAATCAGTAATTGCATCAAAGAATAAATCGACACTTATCCAACTCGGTCGATAACCTGTGCCAATCAAAAGCCTTTTTCCGTTGAGAGTCAGAGTAAGCCACATCTGTTCGACCGCAGTGTGCAGTGGGTCCACCGGGTGGCGCCACGTGCGCACGGTAACGTCCCGCTTGATGTAGAAGCCCACGCCGCCCCCCCGCGAGCGCAGCCCGCGCGGCCGCGGCGTGTGCCTCAGACGGTAGCCTGGAATCACGGGCGCGCGCCCCTCTTCTCCAGCGTGAACCCACGTCTCGTTTACCGCCAAAATGTCTAAATTACTCCTAGTTACTGACGCTATAATATTGTCATGGTTAGTGCCAAGGGAACCTGCATTGTATAGCCCAACTTTAAGATTCCTGGTAGCCATTATAACAATTGTAATATTACACCTCCAAAATTCAACAGAAACACGACCCGACTAAGTAAACTGCAAATGACACTAATGCTATCATAACACCAACCAAAAGTAAAAACATCGTTCTTATAATTAGTTGAAAGAATTAAACTATAATGACACAAAACAAAAGTAAAAACATTATTCTTATAATAATTATTTAAAAGAACTAAACTATAACGGTGACAAAAAACCAAACTAAAAATATTACTTCTATAATTTATTGAATTAACTGAACTATAAATATTATGACACAAACCAAAAGATAAAACGTTATTCCTATAACTAATTAATGACTTTACATGAAAATAAACAATCAAATACAAACTAATACAAGGTAATTCATTTTTCATTATTGTACTGTAGGTTAGGCTGGTTAGATTGAGATATTTTATGTATTCTGTGCTGGGTTTGGGTATTAAGAACGTTGTTAGTAAATACTCTGTTATAATTTCAAAAGTCCCTATTGTGCAGACCTGTCGCCTCCAAAAATCTTCTCGATGTCCGTCTCCGACCTCACCCGGAAGGCAGCCTTGCCCGTCTCTCGGCGCACGAAAATACGGCCGTCCCTGGTCCAAGCGTATTTCCAATTGTGAGTACGAGCCTCCTCGCGCGCCTTGAAAAAAAGCATTTTGTTGTGCCTTGAGAGGCGCTCGTTGACGTAAAACCTAGTCGGCGGCGCGCTGAGTCCCATGTCCACGGTGGTGGCGCCGCGGCGCACGCGCGCGCCCTGCAGGAAGGCATCGCGCAGCTGGCGGCGCGCCAGGCGCACGCAGATGGGCCGCGGCCGCGCCGGCTCACCGTCAGAGGGCGCACGGCGCACGCCCGCCCGCTCCACAGAGACGAGGTCGCGCGCCTCGCAGGACACGCCCAACTTCTCCGCGACGATGCTTACTAGGTGTACCACGTTCTCGCCACTCTCCTCCGGGACACCGCTGATTTCGACATCATTGCAGTAAGATTCCTGGTCCCGATCGTTTATCTGCGACCTCAGCTGCTCAATGGTAGAGAGAAGGGCGCCGACGTCCGGCCCGGCTTGCTGTTCACTAGTGCATTTACTCTCAAGGCCATTCAGACGCATCTCTAAGTCGTCTATTCGACCGCCGAAGCTCTCTACGGCACTGCGGACCGCGCTGAGACCGTCTCGCAGGGCATTAAATTCGCTACGAAAAGATTGCATGTCACGACGCATTAATTTAATTTCTTTTAATAGCTCAGCTGAAGCCGCTTGCTCCGGTCGGTCCTGCTTGGCGGCGAAATCTGCCAGCTCACCACGTACAGGATTTTCTGTGTTATCCTTACGGGGAGTCTGCGCCTTGCATTCCGGGCATTGCCATGTCGACGCGACATGGGCGTCATTAGGTATTTTTACGCACGCTTTGTGGTAAAAACCCATGCACTTAGTGCATTTAACGCCCTCTGCCGTATTCGCGAAGCGACCGCACGCATTGCATTTCTTCGACATTCTTGCCAAGTGTTGAACCCGGTTTGCCGCGTATTGTTGTAGTGAGGGGCGTTGCCGTCAGATGGCATAAAATTTGTTCCACACAGAATATAATTGTATGTGAAACAAGATCACTACCCACTTTATTAAATCGCCAATAGTTTATTTTGTAACTGGCAAAAATTAATCACCGGATTAATCGACAATCTCGTGGCCCCACTGTACACCAACACTCGCAACGCTGCCCCGCACGAATCGGAACGATACGAAATCACTTTTTCAAAGGTTCACGCCGGTTTTATATTTTTTATGTTGACAAATGTACTCGCACGTAACTACCGTGGTACCGTCCGCGACGTCACTCCCACTCCACTCTCACTTTATTTGTGTGTTTCGTATTTATTGTATTGTATTTGTGTATTTTGTGTTTTATTTGTGTCTGTCTCTTCTTATTCTGTGTGGGGGGGAGGGTCCCAGTGTCAGGTTCGGCTCTCGCCTGGCATTGGTCGAATGCGTGAGGGCCAAAGGGGGGATCCCACCCCTCTTCAAACAAAAAAGATGAATATGAAGAAGTCCGCAATTGAAAATATTCTCCGGGCGGGTCCCAACCCACAGGTTGGGGAATCCCGTGGCACTCCGGTGTCGAGCCCCGTGTATACGGAGGGGGCAACAATTGCAAAGACGTTGAAAGTGAGGTTGACGAGAGTGGAGGAGGAAAAAGATAGGGAAGAAGGGCGATTAGCTGGAACCGTGTCCACGCTCTCCGAGTCGGATGGTAGCATGGAGACGGTGGCGTCGTCGACGCGGTCGAAGACCGGGAAGACAGGGAGACCGACGACGCGATCACCTGCGTCGTCGAGGGCCTCTAGCCGAGGATTTCTATCGGCGGAGGATTCCGAGGAGGAAGACTCGGACCAAGGTTGGTCCGATATGAGCATGTCGGACGCGGCGGGACCAAGCTCCCGAGCCTCCGGCGGGCTCAAGATACGGCTCAAACGCCGAGTAACGGAGGAGGTGGTCAGGCCAGGCGACGACGACTCCAGTGCGTCGCCGGCGAAGATGACCACGGCCAAGCGCGGTCGCGGACGTCCGCCCACCACTGGGCATTACGTCGGCCTAGCGAAGGCCAAAGAGGAGGCGAACAAGATGCGCCGCGAGGAGATTCGCCTGGAAGCGGAGGCGGACCTCGCTACGGAGATGAGGTGGAGGAGAGAGGAGCGAGCAAGGCTGACCTCCTTCCTTCCCAAGGATGGACGGATGACAGGTGATTCGGACCTGGTGACGATCGAGGGGGTGGTCGCCAATTCTTGCGCGACCATAATCGCGGTGGCCACCAAGTCTGGAAACGTGAAGGGGGACCTGATCCGCGACGTGAAGGACGCGGCCTTAGCCATTCGGAGCGCCTTCAACATCGTGAAGACGCGGACGGTCTCGGAGGAGGTGGCCAAACTTATGGAGGCCAACAAGGCCCTGCAGGAGGCCAACAAGGCCCTGTCGGCGAAGCTGGAGGACCTGAGCCGCGAGTTGGCCTTCAGATCAGCAAAAGCCCCGGCCCCGACGCAGGCTCCGGCCGCGGTCGATGAGGAGGGGCTGGAGAGGAGGCTAGCCGAACGAATCGGCAAACTGGTGAGTGCCCGTCTGGAGGGCCTCGAGGTGAGCGGCAGACTGCTGCCAGAGAAGAGCATGAGGCCTCCTCTGGCGGCGGACCGCAGGAGGGAGGCGGCAATGGTGGCCGAAGCAGTCGCCGACGCTCCGTCGCCGCCCCCACCCATGGAGGTGGTCCCGCCATGCGCCCCAGTCTCTTTGGGAACGCGAGGCAAGAAGGGAAAGAAGGCGAAGAAGAGAGAAAAGAAGAGGAAGAAGAGGGAAGAGCGAGGGAAAGGGAGGAAGATCCCTGCCCCGAACCCGGACCCAGAACCGTGCGCCCCCGCAGGACCGGCGCCACGCCCACAAGCCCCACAAGAGGGGCAGTGGTCGGAGGTGGTGAAGCGGGGGTCAGCGAAGAGGAAGGGAGTAAGAGTCCGGCCGCCGCGAACTGCGGCCGTGGTACTAACGCTGCAGCCTGCGGCGGAGGAGAGGGGGCTGACCTATTATAAGGCGATCGCGGAGGCTGTTAGCAAAATCAGCCTCCCAGCCCTGGGTATACCGCCCATCAAGATGAGGGCGGCGGCGACCGGAGCTCGAGTCATCGAGATCGACGGCGCCGAGAGGGGCGAAAAGGCGGACCTCCTGGCTAACAAGCTGCGGGAGGTCTTTGCCAGAGAGGAGGGCGTAGTCGTCTCCAGGCCGGAGAGTACCGCAGACATGCGTGTGACCGGCCTGGACGACTCCATCGACCACGAGAGGTTGGTCGCAGCCCTGGCGAAAGCCGGGGGATGCCAAGCGTCAGCAATTCATGCCGGCGCTATACAGAGGGGGCCGGCCGGAATGGGCGCTGCGTTCGTGCGGTGCCCAAAGATGGCCGCCAAGAAGATAGTCGCAGGAGGCGGCCGTCTTCTCGTCGGGTGGTCGGCGGCGCGGGTCATGGTCCTACAACCTAGACCCCGCCGCTGTTTCCGGTGTCTGGAGTCGGGCCACATAGCGGCCCAATGCACAGCGGAGGTAGACCGCAGCGGTGAATGTTACCGCTGCGGCCAAAACGGCCACAAGGCTGCCACGTGTTCCGCCGCCCCGCGCTGCTCTTTATGTGCGGCGGCAGGGAAGCCGGCAGACCACATCGCCGGGGGAAAGGCTTGCGCCAGACCCCCAGTCAGAAAAAGGACGCGGGGACGCAGTCGCGCCCCGCCTCCTGCGGGACCCTGAACATCTTGGGTCCCCACACAAGAGGAGAACGCGACGCCCCTGGTGCACCGGGGCGTCGCCGCTCAACAAGAGGAGGATCCGGAAGCGGATGAACGGCTGACGGGGTAGTGTGGTATACGAACAGTGGTACCACAACCCCGTCCAAAAGCCAAGACGGTTGGTGCACCCCGGGGTTTTAGTGCGGTTAGAGTCCCACATAACCTCCCCCCACCCCGCAGGGGGTGGATCAGGGAGGTACCATGACGGTTTCCCCGGGTAAACAAAAAAAAAAAAAAAAAAAAAAAAGGTTAGGTTGGGGTGTCAGGTCCGGCAACCTCCACGTGGTGCACCCTGGGCAACGCCGTCCCGCAACCTCTCCGTTACCAGAGAGATTGCGGCACGGCGGCTAATGGCTGGACACTTGTGGCCTCACTGCGCACACTATCATCTTGATAGTGCGCTGTACGTTTTGAGGCCCGAGGTGGTGGGCCTTCGGGCCGTTTCTTCGACCTTCGGGTCAGAGGTGGGCGCGGCAGGGTTGGTCAACTCGGCCTCCCTGTCGGGCGTTTGTGTTGGGCGGCCGCGTTCACCGCGGCTGCAGCGGACCTTCGGGTCGGGGGATGGCGTGCCTTCAAGGCCGCGGTTGGAGTCCAGCCGGCGCCCTGGGCAGCCTGGGAAGCGGCGGCTGGAGTTTGGCGTATATTTTATGTTTATTTGTGTGTTTGTATATATTGTATTTTATTTGTGTAGTATATTCTTATTTGTGTGTGTCTGTATATTTTTTGTGTGTGTGTGTAGTGCCCAATCCCGTGGTCTGGCGCCCGCCCAGGGGATGCATAGCTGGTGGGGTGAGACCAGTTGCGAGGGCGCCAATCCCAGGCCGTCATGCCTTTCAACTGTCAAGGGGGGATCACACCCCTCTTCGAACAAAAAAGATCGCCATGGATAGTCCGCAATTGCCAAATATTCTCCGGGCGGGTCCCAGCCTCAGCGAGGTTGGGGAATCCCGTGGCACTCCGGTGTCGAGCCCCGTGTATACGGAGGGGGCAACAATTGCAACGACGAAGATAGGGAGGAAGACGGAGGTCGAGAGACTAGCTGGGTCCGTCTCAAGGCTGTCATCCGATTCGGATGTCAGTTTGGAGACGGTGGCGTCCTCGACGCGGTCCAGGACCGCGAAGAAAGGGAAGGTGGCGGCGCGAACATCTGCGCCGTCGTCAAGGGACTCTAGCCGAGAGTTTCACTCGGTGGAAGAGGATTCCGAGGAGGAAGAGGCGTGGACGGATGAGAGCATGTCGGAAGCGGCGGGACCAAGATCCCGAGCTCCCAGCAAGGCAGCTCAGTTCCTCAAGCGCCCAAGAACAGAGGATGGCAGGCCAGGTGACGACGACGCTAGAGCGTCGCCGGCGAAGGTGGCCACGAGCAAGCGCGGTCGCGGTCGCGGACGTCCGCCCACCACTGGGCATTACGTCGGCCTAGCGAAAGCGAAGGAAGAAGCCAACAAGATGAGGCGGGAGGAGATTCGCCTCAATGCAGAGGAGGAACTTGCCACCGAGATGCGGTGGAAGAGGGAAGAGCGGTTGAGGTTGACCTCCTGCCTTTCCAAGCTGGAGAATGGGCAAGAGGCCCAGAGAACGGACTTGGTGGCGATCGAAGGGGTGGTCAAAAACTCTTTGGGGACCATACTCGATGTGGCCATCAAGTCCAAAAATGTGAAGGGGGACCTGATCCGCGATGTCAAGGAGGCGGCTGGAGCTCTTCAGCGCGTCTTCGAAATGCTCAAGTCGCGGACGGTCTCAGAGGAGGTGGCCAAGCTAATGGAGGCAAACAAGGCCCTACAGGAGACCATCAAGGCCCAGCAAACGAAGCTTGAAGAGCTGAGTCGTGAGCTGCTGGCCTCTCGACAGGTGCAGGCCCCAGTCGCCCCAGTCCCCCCTGTTGATGAACAGGGACTGGAGAGGCGTATCACGGAGAGGATAGGCACTATCCTGAACGCCCGTCTTGAGGGCTTGGAGGTGGGCGGGAGATTGCTCCCAGAGAAGCGTCTTAGGCCTCCTCTGGAAGCGGACCGCAAGAGGGACGCGGCAGCAGCGGCTGAATCAGCCGCCGCCATCAATCCGCCGCACCCATCCATCGAGGCGATCCCTTCCACGTCTCGCGCCCCGGTCTCATGGGGAGCGCAGGCGGGGAACACAACAGGAAAGGAGAAGGAGAAGGGGAAGAAAGGGGGAAAGGGAAAGGGGAAAGGGAAGAAGGTCCCTGCCCCAGCCGCTGCCCCTGCTCTGAACCCGGCCCCAGCACCACGTGCCCCCGCCGCACCGGAGCCACGTCCGCAGGCCCCACAGGAGGGGCAGTGGACGGAGGTGGTCAAGCGGGGGTCAGCGAGGAGGAAGGCCGCAAGGACGGAACAACAGCAGCGTCCTGCGAGGAGTCAGGCCCCCTGGCCAGTACCGACGAGACCGCCCCCGCCAAAGGAGAGGGCAGTCAAGCTCCGGCCGCCGCGCACTGCAGCTGTAGTCATTACACTGCAACCTGCGGCGGTGGAGAGAGGTGTGACCTACGCCAATGTCATTGGCGAGGCTGTAAACAAGATCAGCCTCAGAGACATTGGCGTACCCCCCCTCAGAATGAGGACAGCGGTGACGGGAGCCAGAGTACTAGAGGTCGCTGGCACCGAAAGAGGGGAGAAGGCAGACGTCCTGGCCAGCAAGCTGCGGGAAGTCTTCGCCAGCGCAGAAGGCGTCGTTATCTCCAGGCCGGAGATCTCCACGGATCTCCGTGTGACCGGCCTGGACGATTCGATCGACCAAGCGAAGCTGACCGCAGCTCTGGCCAATGCCGGAGGCTGCCCAGAATCAGCCATCAGCGTAGGGCTGATCAGAAAGGGGCCGGCCGGAATGGGCACAGCGTTCGTGCGTTGCCCACTGACGGCCGCGAAGAAGATCGCTGCTGGTGGCGGTCGTCTGTTGGTTGGATGGTCGGCGGCACAAGTTAGGGTCCTGGAACCGAGGCCCCGCCGCTGTTTCAGATGTCTCACGTTGGGCCATGTCAGGGCCAAGTGCGAGTCGGAGGTGGACCGCAGCGATGAATGCTATCGCTGCGGTCGTAACGGCCACAAGGCCGCTGCGTGCTCCGCCGCCCCACGCTGCTCACTATGTGCAGCTGCTGGGAAGCCGGCGGAGCATCTTTCTGGGGGCAAGGCTTGCGCTAGGCCCCCAGCCAGGAATAAGACGAGAAGGAAGCCGGTTGCGATGGAGGTTACGGTCCAGTCGCAACCCGCTCGCCTCCCTACACCGGAGCAGACGGGCAGCATGGAGGTGGGTTAGTATGCAACTAACCTACCTCCAGGCGAATGCCAACCACTCTGCGGGGGCTCAGGACCTTCTCCTGCAGTCTATGGCAGAGTGGTTGGTCAACATTGCTGTGGTCGCCGAGCCGTATGTGGTCCCGCCCCGAAGTGATTGGGTGGGAGACCGGGACGGCTTGGTGGCCATCACGACGCAGACATCGGCGCAATCTCCGCCCCTTGATTTGGTGTGCAGGGGTGGAGGATATGTGGTGGCTTCATTCGGCGGGGTGTTGGTCATGGGGGTGTATTTCTCCCCTAATAGACCCCTCGCCGACTTTGAGGACTTTCTGGACGAGATTGGAGACGTGGTCGTTCGGGGTCACCCCCGGTCTGTTGTTGTCCTCGGGGACCTCAACGCCAAATCCATGGTGTGGGGGTCCCCGACGACGGACGCGCGGGGCAGGGCCGTTGAAGAGTGGGTCGTGGCGTCGGGCCTCAGTGTATGCAACAGGGGCTCCGAAAACACGTGCGTGCGGCGAGGGGGAGGGTCAGTGATTGATGTGACGTTCGCAACCCCCGAGCTCGCACGCCGTGTTATGGACTGGAGAGTGCTGGTGGACGAGGAGACGCTGTCGGACCATAGATACATACGGTTCGGCGTCGCCTCGTCCACGGGGACATTGGAGAGAAGGATGCCGGTCGTCCGGGAGCGGCGCTGGGCGCTGAAACGCATGGATAGCGAACTGCTGAAGGAGGCCGCCCTAGTCCAGGCGTGGAACTCCTCCCTGGTGGAGCCCATCGGAGTGAACGAGGAGGCGGATAGGCTCTGTGAGGCAATGGTGACGGTCTGTGATGCCGCCATGCCGCGAGTGCGGGCAATTCCGCGGAAACGTCGGATGTTTTGGTGGTCCGAGGAAATCGCCGGGCTGCGGCGCCGGTGCGTGGCCAGGCGCCGGCGCTATCAGCGATACCGGCGAAGACGGCGCAGCGAGACGGAGGTGTCCGACGCCCTTTACGCCGAGTACAGGGAGGCGTCAGTGGCCTTGCGTACAGCCATCAAGAAGGCAAAGGCGGAGGCGTGGAAGGACCTGCTCGGAACCCTTGAGCAGGATCCCTGGGGAAGGCCGTACAGGCTGGTGAGGCACAAGCTTCGCCCCTGGGCTCCCCCAGCAACCACCACGCTGGAACCGCCGGCACTCCAGAGAGTCATAGAGGGGCTGTTCCCCGGAGACCCGGGGACCACGTTTGCCCCTCCCTTCACGGCAGTATTACGCCCTGGAGAGGAGGAAGAGGAGGACAGCAGAGTGCCCGAGGTAACGGAGGGAGAACTCGGAGCAGCAGTCCTCCGCATGAGAGCCAAGGACACGGCGCCGGGTCCAGACGGGATCCCTGGGCGCGCGTGGGCTCTTGTGCAGGATGAGCTCGGACCGCGGCTGAGGAGTCTGTTCAGCCGCTGTATGGAAGAAGGTCGTTTCCCCAGGCGCTGGAAGGAGGGGAAGTTGGTCCTTCTGAGGAAAGAGGGGCGCCCGGCTGACCAGCCATCCGGGTACCGCCCCATAGTGCTACTGGACGAGGCCGGCAAGCTCCTCGAGCGAGTAGTAGCTGCCCGCCTCGCCCAGCATTTGGAGACTGTCGGACCGAACTTGGCCGACCAACAGTTCGGCTTCCGAGGAGGACGTGGCACGGTGGACGCGATATCCCGAGTCCGTGACCTGTCGGAGGAGGCGTGCTCCACGGGAGGGGTGTTGCTGGCGGTGTCGTTGGACATAGCCAACGCGTTCAACTCCCTCCCGTGGCCCACTATAAAGGCGGCTCTGCAGTATCACAGGGTACCCCCGTATCTACAGCGCCTTGTGGGGGACTACCTCTCAAACAGAGAGGTGGTGTACCCGACGGCAGCAGGGGAAGGGAGGACCCAGATAAGTCGTGGCGTCCCGCAGGGGTCGTGCTTAGGGCCCCTGCTTTGGAACGTGGGATATGACTGGGTCCTCCGGGGCGCTAACATGACTGGCATCGGCGTGACGTGCTACGCCGATGACACGCTTGTTACCGCCCGGGGGGGGACGTATAGGGAAGCGTCCATCTTGGCCACGGCCGGCGTTGCAGCGGTCGTGGAGAGGATAAGGAGATTGGGCCTAAGAGTGGCATTGGAGAAGTCGGAGGCCATCCTCTTTTATGGGCCTCGAAGGGCGCCACCTGCCGGCGCCAACATCGTGGTGGGCGGAGTCTCCATCTCTGTCGGGTCGACGCTAAAGTATCTGGGCGTCGTCCTCGACAGCAGATGGAGGTTCGAGGCCCATGTGCGGCAGCTCAGACCGAAACTTCTGGGTACAGCGGCCGCACTGAGCAGACTCCTCCCAAATATCGGGGGGGGAGACGGAACTTGCCGCCGACTGTACATGGCGGTGGTCCGTTCGATGGCCCTCTATGCGGCCCCGATCTGGGCGGGGACTCTTCGCCCCTTAGAGATCTCCGCTCTTCAGGGGGCCCAGAGGGTCATGGCGGTGAGGGTGTGCCGTGCGTATCGCACAATATCGCATGAAGTTGCATGCGCACTGGCAGGATCGCTGCCCTGGCACATGGAGGCGGAGGTTCTGTCCTCCGTCTTTTGGAGGAGAGCGCGAGCGAAAGAGCGCGGTTCGCCTCCCGCACCTCAAGAAGTGGTGCGGTGGAGGAGGGACGCGAGGAGGGACGCTGAAGCGTCGTGGAGAGAAGGTCTCCTCGCAGGGCCCGCCAGGAGGGGGGACGGCGCCATCCGGCTTTTGGAGGCGATCCGTCCCGTACTCGATCAGTGGGTCCGGCGAAGACACGGTGGCCTCACTTTTCGCCTTACGCAGGTCCTCACCGGACACGGATGTTTCGGGAGGTACCTTGCCAACGTGGCGAGAAGGGAGGCCACCCCGGAGTGCCACCAGTGCGGCCGGGCGGAAGAAACCGCCCAACACGTACTCGCGGAATGTCCGGGAGCGGAGGGGCCGCGACAAACACTTGTTGCAGTCGTTGGAGGAGATTTGTCCCTGCCAACCATACTCGCAGGAATGGTCGGCAGCGAGGAAATTTGGAGTGCAGTCGTCGCCTTCTGCGAAACGGTGATGGCACAGAGAGAAGCTGAGGAGCGGGAGAGGGAGATGGATATTGCCTCCCTCCCCATTCGGAGAGTGCGGATGCGGGGGCGGCGTTCACGTCCCGCCCCATCCCCGCCGGGGACCTGATCATCTTGGTCCCCCAATATGAGGAGGAAGCGACGCCCTGTATGTGTTCCAGGGCGTCGCTGTGTTTTAGATGCGGGGGAGACACACAATTCCCCCCGCGAGATGAATCCGGTAACGGACAACGGCCGACGGGGTAGTGTGGTATACGAACAGTGGTACCACAACCCCGTCCAATGCCAAGTCGGATGGAACACCCCAGGGGTTTAGTGGAGTAGTGCACGCTAAATAGTGCGAGTCCCACACTCCCCCCGACGCCCCTCCCCTTCTGGGTGGGGCATTGCACCGGGGGGGCCGGTGCGTAAATGCATTCCCCTGGGTTAAAAAAAAAAAAAAAAAAAAAAAAGGTTAGGTTAGGTTGGGGTGTCAGGTCCAGCAACCTCCACGTGGTGCACCCTGGGCAACGCCGTTCAGCAACCACTTCGTAAACCGGAGTGATTGCGGAACGGCGGCTAATGGCTGGACACAGTTGGGAGGAGGGGTAGTCGTCTGAGGGGCCAGCGGACCCAGTTGGCTGATCACCAAATGGGGATTGCACCCCGCGGATGGCTACAACTCTTCCCGGCTTCTGGGGATAGGGGGGGTCATCTTCCGGGGAGTGGTGGGCGTCGTCACGAGCACTAGTTCGTGGGGACGTCAACCACTCTTCTCCATCTTCATCCTCATTTTCATTTATATTTCACGACGAGGGGAGTATAATGGCCGTCATGCCTTAAAACTGTCACCCAGCTGGAGTGAGGTAGAGAGTGTGTACCTCTCTTTGCCACTTCGGGAGTGAGCGGGGCGGGAAGGAAGGAAGTACGTCAGTGGGATCTCTCCCCCCGTCTCGCCAACGGGGGAGTAAACCCGGTGTGGTGCCCGGGTGACGCTCTCAGGTGTCTCCTTCCGCCTGATGGAGTGCCCACTGGCTAGGCTAGCACCCCTTTGGCCAGTTTTGTTGGCCATTAATCTTCGTCCCGCTCGCCTCTTCTGGGGAGGACGAGAGGTGAGCCCCTGCTGAGCTCAGGGGTTGTTGCTGAATTGCACCCCCGTTGTGGGGCGGCATATATCTATTTATGTATATATTTATGTAATAGTATTTTCCTATATATATCTATCACCTTATATGTTTATTGTCTATGTAGTTTATGTATGTATATTATTATGCCGCCTGGTTATATGCAGCCCTTTGCTGCCGAGATGGATCCGCATCCCTACCTTAGGGAGGCGGATGTCGACAGAGGGGAGTTATGGTATGTCATGCGAACAGCGGACCCACGACTCCCCTCCCTTGTTGTGCCCGTCGGCCACACGCTGGGGTTTTAGTGCGGTTAGAGTCCCACATAACCTCCCCCCCACCCCGCAGGGGGTGGGACCAGGGGGGTACCATGACGGTTTCCCCAGCGTGAACAAAAAAAAAAAAAAAAAAAAAAAAAAGGTTAGGTTAGGTTAGGTTAGGTTAGGTTGGGGTGTCAGGTCCAGCAACCTCCACGTGGTGCACCCTGGGCAACGCCGTCCCGCAACCTCTCCGCTACCAGAGAGATTGCGGCACGGCGGCTAATGGCTGGACACTTGGGGCCTCACTGCGCACACTATCATCTTGATAGTGCGCTGTACGTTTTGAGGACCGAGGCGGTGGGCCTTCGGGCCGTTTCTTCGACCTTCGGGTCAGAGGTGGGCGCGGCAGGGGTGGTCAACCCGGCCCCCTTGTCGGGCGTTTGTGTTGGGCGGCCGCGTTTCATCGCGGCTGCAGCGGACCTTCGGGTCGGGGGATGGCGGGCCTTCAAGGCCCGCGGTTGGTGACCAGCCGGCGCCCCGGGTAGCCTGGGAAGCGGCGGCTGGAGTTGGGTTTATTTATATTTATTTGTGTGTTCTGTATATGTTGTATTTTATTTGTGTAGTATATTTTATTTGTGTGTGTCTGTTATATTTTGTGTGTGTGTGTAGTGCCCAATCCCGTGGTCTGGCGCCCGCCCAGGGGATGCATAGCTGGTGGGGTGAGACCAGTTGCGAGGGCGCCAATCCCAGGCCGTCATGCCTTTCAACTGTCAAGGGGGGATCACACCCCTCTTCGAACAAAAAAGACTGAAATGGAAGTTACAACAGTTGAAAATATTCTCCGGGCGGGTCCCAGCCTCAGCGAGGTTGGGGAATCCCGCGGCGCTTCTGCGTCCTGCCCCGTGTATACGGAGGGGGCAACAACTGTGACGACGAGGACAGGGAGGTTGAGTTTGAGGATAGAGAGGAAGAAGAAGGAGGAAGAGGAGAAGGTAGGGCGATTAGCTGGGCCCGTTTCGCGGCTGTCATCTGATTCAGATGCCAGCCTAGAAACGGTGGCGTCGTCCACGACCGAGAAGAGAGGGAGGGTGACGCGATCATCTGCGTCATCGCGAGACTCGCGCCGAAAGTTCTATTCGGCGTATGGGGACTCGGAGGAGGAGTCGGACCGAAGATCGTCTGATATGAGCGTGACAGAGGTCCCGGGACCAAGTTCCCGAGCCTCCGAATTCCGCAAGCGAAGGGTTACGGAGGATGGAGCCAGGCTCAGTGACGGAGAAACCAGGGCGTCACCAGCCAAGCTGACCACATCCAAGCGAGGCCGCGGACGTCCGCCCACTACGGGCCAATACGTCGGCATGGCAAAGGCAAAGGAGGACTACAATAGGCAGAAGAAAGAAGAGATACGCCTTGAAGCGGAGGCGGATCTTGCGAAGGAGATGGCGTGGAAGAGGGAGGAACGGCTGCAGCTGACCTCCCGACTCCCCAACGTCAAGGAGGGCCAGATGGCCACTGAAACCGACCTGGTGGCGGTCGACGGGGTGCTCGAGAATGCAACTTCGACCATCCTCGCCGTAGCATTCAGGTCGAAGAACATCAAGGGAGACTTGGTCCGCGACTTAAAGGAAGCGGTTGGAGCCATCCAAAGATCCTTCGAGGTTGTGAGGTCGCGGCAAGTCTCCGATGAGGTGGCTCTCCTTATAGAGAGCAACAAGAAGCTGCAGGCACAGCTCGAAGAGCTGAGACGCGAGATGGCCACCCGGATGGCACAGACCCAGGCCCCGGTCGCCGCTGTCGATGAGGAAGGGCTGGAGAGGCGGATTACCGAACGAATCGGTACAATAGTGAGTGCCCGTCTCGAGGGCCTCGAGGTGGGCGGAAGGTTGCTTCCAGAGAAGAGCTACAGGCCTCCTCTGGAGGCGGACCGCAGGAGGGAGGCGGCAGCGACGGCCAAGTCGTCGCCCCCACCCCCCGAGGTGACCCCTGCCCCGTCTTGCGCTCCGGTCTCTAAGGGAGAGCAGGCGGGAAGTGCGGCAAGCAAGAAGGAGGGGACAAAGGAGAAGAAGGGGAAGAAGAAGGGGAAAGGGAAAACGGTCCCTGCCCCGGCCACTGCCCCTGCTCCGATCCCAGCCCCAGCACAACGTGCCCCCGTGGCACCGGCGCCACGTCCACAAGCCCCCCAGGAAGGGCAGTGGACGGAGGTGGTTAAACGGGGGTCCGCAAGGAGGAAGACCACGAGGACGGAACCGCAGCGTCCTGCACGGAGCCAGGCCCCATGGCCGGTACCGATGACGACGAGGCCGCCCGTCACCAACAAGGAGAAGGCAGCCAAACTCCGCCCGCCACGCACAGCAGCTGTGGTCATCACACTGCAGCCGGCAGCAGTGGAGCGAGGCGCGACGTACGCCAATGTCCTAAACGAGGCCATAAACAAAATCAGCCTTCCAGACATTGGCGTGCCACCTCTCAGAATGAGGACATCGGCGACTGGAGCCAGGGTCTTGGAAGTCCCCGGCACCGAAAAAGGGGAGAAGGCCGACACCCTGGCCGGAAAGCTGCGAGAGCTCTTCGCAGGCGCAGAAGGCGTCGTGATCTCCAGGCCGGAAATCTCCACGGACATCCGTGTGACCGGCCTGGACGATTCCATCGACCAGGCGAAGCTGACTGCAGCACTGGCCAGTGCCGGGGGCTGCCCAGAATCGGCCATAAGTGCTGGACTGATCCGGAAGGGACCGGCCGGAATGGGAACAGCGTTTGTACGCTGCCCATTAACGGCCGCAAAAAAGATTGTCGCAGGGGGCGGCCGTCTATTGGTTGGGTGGTCGGCTGCGCGGGTACGGGTCTTAGATCCGAGGCCCCGCCGCTGCTTCCGATGCCTCACGCTGGGCCATGTTAAGGCCAAGTGCGAGTCTGAGGTGGACCGCAGCGATGAATGCTATCGCTGCGGTCGGAACGGCCATAAGGCCGTTACGTGCTCCGCCGCCCCACACTGCACACTATGCGCAGCTGCTGGGAAGCCGGCGGATCATCTTTCTGGGGGCAAAGCTTGCGCCAAGCCCCCAGCCAGGAACAAGACCAGAAAGAAGCCGGCTGCGATGGAGACCACGGTCCAGTCGCAGTCCGCTGGCCTCCCTACACCGGAGCAGACGGGCAGCATGGAGGTAGGTTAGTATGCAACTAACCTTCCTCCAGGCGAATGCCAACCACTCTGCGGGGGCTCAGGATCTTCTCCTGCAGTCTATGGCGGAGTGGTTGGTAAACATCGCTGTGGTCGCCGAGCCGTATGTGGTCCCGCCCCGAACTGATTGGGTGGGAGACCGGGACGGCTTGGTGGCCATCACAACGCAAAGTTCGGCGCAATCTCCGCCCCTCGACCTGATGTCCAGGGGTGGGGGCTATGTGGCGGCCTCGATCGACGGGGTGCTGGTCGTGGGTGTATACTTCTCCCCAAATAGGCCCCTCGTCGAATTCGAGGCCTTCTTGGATGAGGTCGGAGATGTTGTCGCTCGGAGCCATCCCCGGTCCGTCGTAGTCCTCGGGGACCTCAACGCCAAATCCTTGGCGTGGGGGTCCCCGGCGACGGACGCACGGGGTAGGGCCGTAGTCGAATGGGTCGGGACACTGGGCCTCTGCGTTTGTAACATTGGCTCAGAGAACACGTGCGTGCGGCGAGGGGGAGGGTCAGTGATTGATGTGACGTTCGCAACCCCCGCGCTCGCACGCCGTGTTAATGATTGGCGAGTTCTGGTGGACGAGGAGACGCTGTCGGACCACAGGTACATCCGATTCAGCGTCGCCTCGTCCACGGGAGCCATGGAGAGGAGGGTGCCGGTTCGGGAGCGTCGCTGGGCCTTGAAGCGTCTGGATAGTGAGATCCTCAAGGAAGCAGCCATGGTCCAGGCGTGGAATCCCCCACCGGCGGAACCGACTAGTGTGGACGAGGAGGCCAACAACCTTTGCAGGGCCATGGTGGCCGTATGCGACGCTGCCATGCCGCGGGTGAGGGGGCTTCCGTCGCGACGTCAGATGTTTTGGTGGACCGAGGAGATCGCCGGGCTGCGTCGCCGGTGTGTGGCGAGACGCCGGCGCTATCAGCGGTACCGGCGAAGACGGCGCCGAGAAACGGAGGTGTCGGAGGTCCTCTACGCGGAATACCGCGAGGCATCCGTGGCCCTGCGTACGGCCATCAAGAAGGCGAAGGCGGAGGCGTGGGCAGACCTGCTCGCAACTCTCGAGCGGGATCCCTGGGGGAGGCCGTACAAGATGGCGAGGCGCAAACTTCGCCCCTGGGCCCCCCCAGCCACTACAACGCTGGAACCGTCAGTGCTCCAAAGGGTCGTGGAGGGGCTGTTCCCTGGGGATCTGGGGACCGAATTTGCCCTTCCCTTCGCGGTGGCATCACAGGCGGGAGAAAACGAGGAGGAGGACAGCCGAGTGCCCGAGGTCTCAGAAGGTGAACTCGGAGCGGCTGTCCTCCGCATGAATGCCAAGAATACGGCGCCAGGTCCAGACGGGATCCCGGGACGCGCGTGGGCACTTGTGCAGGATGAGTTGGGGCCGCGGCTGAGGAGTTTGCTCAGCCGCTGCATGGAAGAAGGCCGCTTCCCCAAACGCTGGAAGGAGGGGAAGCTGGTTCTTCTAAGGAAGGAGGGGCGTCCGGCAGACCAGCCTGCCGGGTACCGCCCCATTGTGTTACTGGACGAGGCCGGCAAGCTCCTCGAGCGAGTTGTAGCGGCCCGCCTCGTCCGGCATTTCGAGTCTGTCGGCCCAAACTTGGCCGACCAACAGTTTGGTTTCCGTGGAGGTCGTGGCACGGTGGACGCTATATCCCGTGTCCGGGACCTATCGGAGGAAGCGTGCTCTGCGGGAGGGGTGTTGATGGCAGTATCGTTGGATATTTCCAATGCATTCAACTCCCTCCCGTGGCCCACAATAAAGGCGGCATTGGGGTACCACGGCGTCCCCCGGTATCTACAGCGCCTTGTGGGGGACTACCTTTCAGACAGAGAGGTAGTGTACCCGACGGCAGCAGGGCAGGGGAGGACCCAGATAAATCGGGGCGTTCCGCAGGGGTCGTGCTTAGGGCCCCTGCTTTGGAATGTAGGATACGACTGGGTCCTCCGGGGCGCCAACTTGACTGGCATCGGCGTCACGTGTTACGCCGATGACACGCTAGTCACCGCCCGAGGAGAAAATTACCGGGAGGCGTCCATACGGGCCACAGCCGGTGTTGCAGCGGTGGTTGACCGCATTCGGAGATTGGGTTTGAGAGTGGCGCTGGAGAAATCCGAGGCCATTCTGTTCCACGGACCTCGGAGAGCACCTCCTGCTGGCGCCAGCATCATCGTGGGCGGAGTCTCCATCGCTGTCGCGCCGACGCTGAAATATCTCGGCGTCGTCCTGGACAGCAGATGGAGATTCGACGCCCACGTGCGCCAGCTGACGCCGAAGCTCACAGGGACGGCAGCTGCTCTGAGCAGACTGCTTCCAAACATTGGAGGAGGAGACGGGGCCTGCCGCCGCCTATACATGGCGGTGGTGCGCTCAATGGCCCTCTATGCGGCCCCGATCTGGGCGGGAACTCTTCGCCCCTTAGATGTCGCCGCCCTTCAGGGGGCCCAGAGGGTCATGGCAGTCAGAGTGTGCCGCGGATACCGCACACTCTCCCACGAGGTGGCCTGCGCTTTGGCCGGTTCCTTGCCATGGGGGCTAGAGGCTGAGGTTCTGTCCTCGGTCTTTTGGCGCAGGGCCCAGGCGAGGGAGCGCGGCCTTCCTCCCGCACCTCAGGAAGTGGTGCGGTGGAGGAGGGATGCGAGGCGGGACGCGGAAGCGTCGTGGAGAAGAAGTCTCCTCGCAGGGCCCACCAGGAGGGGGGACGGCGCCATCCGACTCTTGGAGGCGATCCGTCCCGTACTCGAACGGTGGACCCGGCGAAGACACGGCGGTCTAACTTTCCGCCTGACGCAGATTCTGTCCGGACACGGGTGTTTCGGCAGATATCTCGCGAATGTGGCAAGAAGAGAGGCTACCCCGGAATGCCACCAATGCGGCCGGGCGGAGGATACCGCCCAACACGTCATAGAGGCATGCCCGGGAGCGGAGGGGCCGCGACAGGAACTGGTCGCAGCCATTGGAGGAGACCTGTCCCTGGCGACCATAATATCCAAAATGGTCGCCAGCGAGGCAAATTGGAATAGTGTTGTCGCCTTTTGCGAAACCGTAATGGCGCACAAAGAAGCAGAGGAGCGGGAGAGAGAGGCGGACCCTGCCTCCCTCCCAATCCGGAGAGCACGGATCCGGGGACGACGTAGGCTTCCCGCCCCGTCCCCGCCGGGGACCTGAACATCTCGGTCCCAAACATGAGGAGGAAGCGACGCCCTACGTGTTCCAGGGCGTCGCTGTTCGTTTATATGCGGGGAAGATAATCAATTTCCCCCCGCGAGGCGAGTCTGATCAACGGACAGCGGCCGACGGGGTAGTGTGGTTTATGAAAATGGTACCACAACCCCGTCCAATGCCAAGACGGCGGAACACCCCAGGGGTTTAGTGGAGTAGTGCACGCTAAATAGTGCGAGTCCCACACTCCCCCCGACGCCCCTCCCCTTCTGGGTGGGGCATTGCACCGGGGGGGCTGGTGCGTAAATGCATTCCCCTGGGTTAAAAAAAAAAAAAAAAAAAAAAAAAGGTTAGGTTAGGTTAGGTTAGGTTGGGGTGTCAGGTCCGGCAACCTCCACGTGGTGCACCCTGGGCAACGCCGTTCAGCAACCACTTCGTAAACCGGAGTGATTGCGGAACGGCGGCTAATGGCTGGACACAGTTGGGAGGAGGGGTAGTCGTCTGAGGGGCCAGCGGACCCAGTTGGCTGATCACCAAATGGGGATTGCACCCCGCGGACGGCTACAACTCTTCCCGGCTTCTGGGGATAGGGGGGGGTCATCTTCCGGGGAGTGGTGGGCGTCGTCACGAGCACTAGTTCGTGGGGACGTCAACCACTCTTCTCCATCTTCATCTTCATTTTCATCTATATATCCATGACGAGGGGCGTATAATGGCCGTCATGCCTTAAAACTGTCAGCCCAGACGGAGTGAGGTAGAGAGTGTGTACCTCTCTTTGCCACTTCGGGAGTGAGCGGGGCGGGAAGGAAGGAAGTACGTCAGTGGGATCTCTCCCCCCGTCTCGCCAACGGGGGAGTAAACCCGGTGTGGTGCCCGGGTGACGCTCTCAGGTGTCTGCCTCTCACCGCCTGATGGAGTGCCCACTGGCTAGGCTAGCACCCCTTTGGCCAGTTCTGCTGGCCATTAATCTTCGTCCCGCTCGCCTCTTCTGGGGAGGACGAGAGGTGAGCCCCTGCTGAGCTCAGGGGTTGTTGCAGAATTGCACCCCCGTTGTGGGGCGGCATATATCTATTTATGTATATATTTATGTAATAGTATTTCTTATATATATCTATCACCTTATATGTTTATTGTCTATGTAGTTTATGTATGTATATTATTATGCCGCCTGGTTATATGCAGCCCTTTGCTGCCGAGATGGATCCGCATCCCTACCTTAGGGAGGCGGATGTCGACAGAGGGGAGTTATGGTATGTCATGCGAACAGCGGACCCACGACTCCCCTCCCTTGTTGTGCCCGTCGGCCACACGCTGGGGTTTTAGTGCGGTTAGAGTCCCACATAACCTCCCCCCCACCCCGCAGGGGGTGGGATCAGGGGGGTACCATGACGGTTTCCCCAGCGTGAACAAAAAAAAAAAAAAAAAAAAAAAAAAAAAAAAAAAAAAAAAAAAAAAAAAAAAAAAAAAAAAAGGTTAGGTTAGGTTAGGTTAGGTTGGGGTGTCAGGTCCGGCAACCTCCACGTGGTGCACCCTGGGCAACGCCGTTCAGCAACCACTTCGTAAACCGGAGTGATTGCGGAACGGCGGCTAATGGCTGGACACAGTTGGGAGGAGGGGTAGTCGTCTGAGGGGCCAGCGGACCCAGTTGGCTGATCACCAAATGGGGATTGCACCCCGCGGACGGCTACAACTCTTCCCGGCTTCTGGGGATAGGGGGGGTCATCTTCCGGGGAGTGGTGGGCGTCGTCACGAGCACTAGTTCGTGGGGACGTCAACCACTCTTCTCCATCTTCATCTTCATTTTCATTTATATTTCATGACGAGGGGAGTATAATGGCCGTCATGCCTTAAAACTGTCAGCCCAGATGGAGTGAGGTAGAGAGTGAATACCTCTCTTTGCCACTTCGGGAGTGAGCGGGGCGGGAAGGAAGGAAGTACGCCAGTGGGATCTCTCCCCCCGTCTCGCCAACGGGGGAGTAAACCCGGTGTGGTGCCCGGGTGACGCTCTCAGGTGTATCTCCCTCCGCCTGATGGAGTGCCCACTGGCTAGGCTAGCACCCCTTTGGCCAGTTCTGCTGGCCATTAATCTTCGTCCCGCTCGCCTCTTCTGGGGAGGACGAGAGGTGAGCCCCTGCTGAGCTCAGGGGTTGTTGCAGAATTGCACCCCCGTTGTGGGGCGGCATATATCTATTTATGTATATATTTATGTAATAGTATTTCTTATATATATCTATCACCTTATATGTTTATTGTCTATGTAGTTTATGTATGTATATTATTATGCCGCCTGGTTATATGCAGCCCTTTGCTGCCGAGATGGATCCGCATCCCTACCTTAGGGAGGCGGATGTCGACAGAGGGGAGTTATGGTATGTCATGCGAACAGCGGACCCACGACTCCCCTCCCTTGTTGTGCCCGTCGGCCACACGCTGGGGTTTTAGTGCGGTTAGAGTCCCACATAACCTCCCCCCCACCCCGCAGGGGGTGGGACCAGGGGGGTACCATGACGGTTTCCCCAGCGTGAACAAAAAAAAAAAAAAAAAAAAGGTTAGGTTAGGTTGGGGTGTCAGGTCCAGCAACCTCCACGTGGTGCACCCTGGGCAACGCCGTTCAGCAACCACTTCGTAAGCCGGAGTGATTGCGGAACGGCGGCTAATGGCTGGACACAGTTGGGAGGAGGGGTAGTCGTCTGAGGGGCCAGCGGACCCAGTTGGCTGATCACCAAATGGGGATTGCACCCCGCGGACGGCTACAACTCTTCCCGGCTTCTGGGGATAGGGGGGGTCATCTTCTGGGGAGTGGTGGGCGTCGTCGCGAGCACTAGTTCGTGGGGACGTCAACCACTCTTCTCCATCTTCATCATCCTCATTTTCATCCTATCCACGACGAGGGGAGTATGATGGCCGTCATGCCTTAAAACTGTCACCGGTGGAGTGAAGTAGAGAGGATAGCCTCTACTGCCACTTCGGGAGTGAGCGGGGCAGGATGGAAAGAGGGTACGTCGGAGGGATCTTTCCCCCCGTCTCGCCAACGGGGGAGCAAACCCGGCGTGATGACCCGGGGGAGCTCTCAGGCCTCGTCCCACCTGATGGACTGCCCACCGACTAGGCCCACACCCCATTCGTCAGCAGATGCTGGCGATTTATCTTTGTCCCGCTCAGCCTCTTCTGGAGAGGCGGAGAGGTTGGGCCCTATGGAGCTCAGGGGTTGTTGCCGATTGTGCACCCCCGTGTGGGGCGACATATATCTATTTATGTATATATTTATGTAATAGTATTTCTTATATATATATCTATCACCTTATATGTTTACTGTCTATGTAGTTTATGTAATGTTTATTTATTATGTCGCCTGGTATATATGCAGCCCTTTGCTGCCGAGGTGGATCCGCATCCCTACCTTAGGGAGGCGGATGTCGACAGAGGGGAGTTATGGTATGTCATGCGAACAGCGGACCCACGACTCCCCTCCCTTGTTGTGCCCGTCGGCCACACGCTGGGGTTTTAGTGCGGTTAGAGTCCCACATAACCTCCCCCCCACCCCGCAGGGGGTGGGATCAGGGGGGTACCATGATGGTTTCCCCAGCGTGAACAAAAAAAAAAAAAAAAAAAAAAAAAAGGTTAGGTTAGGTTGGGGTGTCAGGTTGGGGTGTCAGGTCCAGCAACCTCCACGTGGTGCACCCTGGGCAACGCCGTTCAGCAACCACTTCGTAAACCGGAGTGATTGCGGAACGGCGGCTAATGGCTGGACACAGTTGGGAGGAGGGGTAGTCGTCTGAGGGGCCAGCGGACCCAGTTGGCTGATCACCAAATGGGGATTGCACCCCGCGGATGGCTACAACTCTTCCCGGCTTCTGGGGATAGGGGGGGTCATCTTCCGGGGAGTGGTGGGCGTCGTCACGAGCACTAGTTCGTGGGGACGTCAACCACTCTTCTCCATCTTCATCCTCATTTTCATTTATATTTCACGACGAGGGGAGTATAATGGCCGTCATGCCTTAAAACTGTCACCCAGCTGGAGTGAGGTAGAGAGTGTGTACCTCTCTTTGCCACTTCGGGAGTGAGCGGGGCGGGAAGGAAGGAAGTACGTCAGTGGGATCTCTCCCCCCGTCTCGCCAACGGGGGAGTAAACCCGGTGTGGTGCCCGGGTGACGCTCTCAGGTGTCTCCTTCCGCCTGATGGAGTGCCCACTGGCTAGGCTAGCACCCCTTTGGCCAGTTTTGCTGGCCATTAATCTTCGTCCCGCTCGCCTCTTCTGGGGAGGACGAGAGGTGAGCCCCTGCTGAGCTCAGGGGTTGTTGCTGAATTGCACCCCCGTTGTGGGGCGGCATATATCTATTTATGTATATATTTATGTAATAGTATTTTCCTATATATATCTATCACCTTATATGTTTATTGTCTATGTAGTTTATGTATGTATATTATTATGCCGCCTGGTTATATGCAGCCCTTTGCTGCCGAGATGGATCCGCATCCCTACCTTAGGGAGGCGGATGTCGACAGAGGGGAGTTATGGTATGTCATGCGAACAGCGGACCCACGACTCCCCTCCCTTGTTGTGCCCGTCGGCCACACGCTGGGGTTTTAGTGCGGTTAGAGTCCCACATAACCTCCCCCCCACCCCGCAGGGGGTGGGACCAGGGGGGTACCATGACGGTTTCCCCAGCGTGAACAAAAAAAAAAAAAAAAAAAAAAAAAAAAAAAAAGGTTAGGTTAGGTTGGGGTGCGAGATCCGGTAACCTCCTCGTGTGTCTGATTGTTGCTTGTCCCCTTTGGATGCGTCCGGGGGGGAACGGCAGCCGTCGGGCCTGGTGCACCCTGGTAACGGTACAAGATAAAATTTCTTCAGAGGGTTCTGCCCTTTGGAGGGTTCTATCTTGGAACGGCCAATAACTGGATACGGGGGGGATGGGGAGTTGGGGGGAAGCGAAGCCGTCGCCAGTAAATAAGTTTACTTATTTGCTCGCGAGGGTTTCGGCTCTCCCTGGCTAACGGGGAAAGGGGTGGGTCATTGTTTGGGGAGTGGGTTGGTGTCGTCATAGGTTGCCCAAGCTTATGGGGGTGTCAACCCTCTCCTCTCCATCTTCATTCATCTTCATCTTTCGTTCATTTGTCATCTTCATCTTCATTTCGTTTCATTTCGTTCTCACATTTCATCTCGTTCATGTTCATGACGTTTTTGGGGGCCCAATCCCGTGGTCTGGCGCCCGCCCAGGGGATGCATAGCTGGTGGGGTTGTGACCAGTTGCGAGGGCGCCACCAGGCCGACATGCCTGTTAAAACTGTCAGGCCGTCACGCCTTAAAACTGTCAACAACATGAATGGCAAGCTGTAAAAATAATCTACCCCAGGGTGGTACCAGTGGAAACCCCACTGGAGAATCCACCAGTGCGCAAGCACTCAGCCCCTCGTATTCTGGGGGGGGCAACAACTGCCATGGGGACTCCGGTCCCCAAAACAACGACGACCAATGCAAGAAAACGGACTCGGACTTGCTTTTGAAGGGAGAGGCGCGCGTGATTCTGTCACGGTGTGAGGTCGCGAAAGTGACGAGGAGAAAGACTCCAGCTGAAATTGGACGGGTTGCCAGTTGCAACGTAACCTCCGATTCTGACTCGGATAGGAGCATGAGAAGCTGTAAGTCAGCAACGTCAAGGGCCTCAAGGTCTTCGACTGAGGGGCGCCTGTGGCGCAAAAGAGTGCGAGACACTTCATGCGATGGAGACGATGATGTCTCCCCATCGCCAAAGTCGGCGGCCCGGAAGGGACGAGGGCGTCCGCCGACTACCGGAGAATACGTGGGCCTCGCCCAAGCTAAGACTGACCTGAACATGGCCACGGAGCGATCATTGGAGCTCGAGGCTGAGCGTCAGCTCTTGGAGGATCAGAAAAGGAAGAGGGAAGCGGTTGCGGCCACGTTCCTTAAGACCCCAGGCTGCTCTGCGGCTGAACGGGGTAACGTGGCCGATCTGTCGGGAGACATTGATAAAATTGTCTCCGATTCCCTAGAATCGATCTTCTACGTGGCGAAATCGTCCAGCAAGCTAAAGGGCACACACGTAAAAGCCCTAAAGGATGCGGCGGACGCAATAAGAGCTTCGGTGGATGCGATCCGCTCGCGGACAATGACCGAAGAAGTGGCGCGCCTGCAGTCTGAGAATGCGAAGCTGGCCCATGAGGTAAAGGTCCTACGGAGGGAGATGGCCGAATGGCGAACTGCCCAGACCACCCCAGTGCCGGTCCCTGCACCTCCAGCACAGAAAGAGGCAGGTCTTGAGGACATACTTAGGACGGTCATGACCCATGTAGGCAACATGGTGTCCGCAAGGTTTGATGGCCTGGAGGACAGACTGCTGCCTGCCAAGAGGCTCAGGCCCCCGTTGGCTGCGGACAAACGCAGAGAGGAAATGGAGAGGGCAGCTGCAAGCCAGGAGGTAGATCTCCCGGCCCCTGCCCCTCCTCGGGTCCCCGAAAAGGGGAAAGGAAAAGGGAAAGGAAGTAAGGCGAAGGGCAAACCAGCTGCAGCACCTGCTGGGCCCTCTGCTCGCCCGAAAGACTCCGCCCCAGCTCCGCCACCACCACCGCCACCAGAGGCTCCTCAGCAGCCCTGGATCGAGGTGGTCCGTAGAGGAGGAAGGAAGAAGAACAGGGAGCCACGGCCCCCGGTGACAAATGTGACTGCACCTGCCCGGTCGCGCAACGCCAGGTCGGCATCGCGGCGACATGCTGCAAAGCCGGCCCCGAAGGTGCAGCCACCAAAGAAGAAGAAAAAAGTGCCCAATCTCCGCCCCCCAAATACTGCAGCCGTGGTCATCACGTTGCTACCAGGGGCGGAAGGAAAAGGTATAACCTATGCCAAAGTCTTGGCAGAGGCGAGGACCAGAGTCGATCTGGAGTCCTTGGGGGTCCCACCCCTAAGAATGCGGACAGCGGCAACAGGAGCCCGAATCCTGCAAATCCCTGGAGTGGACAAGGATGCCAAAGCTGACGCCTTGGCAGCGAAGCTCCGGGAAGTGTTTGAGCAGGCGGAGGACGTCAGAGTATCGAGACCGGAAATCACTACCGATTTGCGGGTGAGTGGTCTCGATGACTCTATCACACTCCCGGAGCTGGTGGAAGCGCTAGCGAAAGCTGGTGCATGTGATCCGTCGATCATTAAGGTCGGCGAGATCAGGAAAGCAGCCGCGGGCATGGGGGCAGCATTTGTAAGATGCCCTAAGATGGCCGCGAAGAAAATCGTTGGAGCAGGTGGCCGGCTCTTGGTTGGCTGGGTGGCGGCGCAAGTCCGGATTTTGGACGCCCGCCCCCGCCGCTGTCACCGGTGTCTTCTCATGGGCCACATAAGGGCCCAATGCAAGTCGGAGATCGACCGCAGCGAAGATTGCCATCGTTGCGGACGGAAGGGCCATAAGGCTGCGGATTGTACCGCCGCCCCGCACTGCACTATGTGCGCAACTGCGGGAAAGTCGGCGGACCACCTAACCGGGGGCAAGGCTTGCGCCAAGCCCCCGATGACCAAGCCAGGGAAGAGAAGAGGAAAAGCTGCGACTAAGGCTAAGGCCAAGACCCAGCCGCTCCCCCCCGAAACAACCACGGGGCAGGAGATTCGCATGGAGGAAAATTAATATGCATATTACTTTCCTCCAGGCGAATCTGAATCACTCGGCCGGGGCAC